>PVHT021183544.1:1816382-1972320 GCA_004024745.2 Catagonus wagneri
CAGCAACACCCAATGCTACCGCTTACATGTGGAAACTAAAAAGACACAATGAACCTTTTTACAGAACAGACAATGACTCACAGACTTTGGAAAACCTTGGTTTTTCAAATAAGACAATCTGGGGGGTGGGGGGATGCACTGGGGGTTTGGGATACAAAATCTATAAAATTGACTTGTGATGATTTATGTACACCTATAACTGAAATAAAATCCATTAAGGAAAAAATAAATAAATAAATAAAGATGGGCTGTCGTCAGCGCTCTCTGTCTAAGGCAGAAAAGGCGGCCCCTTCCTGAGCTGTTACGTCACCGCCAGCTCCCTCACCCCAGTATCCGTCTGGCTCTCTCAGACCGTCCCACCTCTAAACTCCTGGTGGAGTTTGTTCGGGTTCCAGCCCTGGTCCAATTAGCCATGGCCGCAGCAGTAGGGTCTTGTGGTGTAAATGGCTACAGAGATCTGGAGATCTACCCAGAGGGTTGGGGGTTAAGTTCTTAAAGAATGGGCTGTAGGGAGTTCCCGCCATGGTGCGGTGGGTCAAGGATCCAGCACCGCTGCAGCTGTGGTGTAGGTTGCAGCTACGGCTTGGATTCGACGCATGCCCTGGGAACTTCCATACGCTGTGGTTGCAGCCAAAAAAGAATGGACTTTATAGACACCCCCTAAATGTCTGGCACGCGTGGATATGGACCTCGTCCTTTGCATTCCCAAGGAGGGAAAGACTCTCATCTTGTAAAAAGACACAAAAGCTGTAATCATGGGACGTGGGCCTGGTGTTTTTGCACATGGCTGCTGTCCTTGACAGCCAAGCAAACGAGTCCCCCCCGGAAACATGTCTCAGGGAGTGGATTCTCCCAACAGTGAAGGAAGGAACCAGTGTGTTGTTTTTAATGGCTCTCGCTGCCATTGACATGATCAGAGTTCCCAAAGGGAATCGAGCACCCCCTGGGCCACCACGGGGTAGGGAGCAACCTGCCAAGGCTCCCACTTGCTTCCGTGGCAGGCCTCACTCTGCTGGGTTTCGCTCATGTTCCAGCTCAGAAAGCTGGTCCGCACCGCCCACCCCAGCCCATCCTCCCTTGAGCTCCTAAGCAGTAGTGTCCTTCCTGCCCCCTTATTAGTCGTCTTGTTTGGGGAAATTGCTTCATCTTGTTGAGCCTCAGATCAATTCCTTACCTAGAGTTGGGATAAAGATACCTGCCTAAAATGCGACCGTCTCCACCCAAAGTACTCAAGCATTTAGCCTTCACCACACCCAGCTCACTTCTAGGAATAAGGTACACGTGTACGAAATTACCGTTGTGGGTGACTCGTAACAGCACTGTTTGTCATAACAAAATATTGAAAGCAGCCCAATTGTCCATCGATGGTACCAGCTGAAGAAACCATGGTGTACTCCTTTCCCAGAATATTCAGCCAAAAAAGGAACAAAAAAGTGCAGGTTTATCATGTGATAAAAATTAAATATTTGGTCTTTACGCTGAGTTTCTGGCACCAGCTCTTAAAACCTTTGGAATTTCCAGCCTTGTATATACTACTGATGACTCACGGTGGGGGGGACCTAGGTATCTTCAGGGTGGGGGCTGACGCCAGGAATACGAAGCCATGATTAAAGGCTTGGGACTTTCAGCCTCACCCCGTGAAATCCAGGGAGAATAGAGGGGTTAGAGACTGAATTCAGCCATCAGTCACCAGTGATTCAATCGACTGGCCTACGTAATGAAACCTGGCCAAAAAACCCTCATGGGACTTGGGAGCACATGGGTTGCTGAAGACACTGATGTGCCGGGAGGGGGGTGGGAGCTTCATGCCACCTGCCACCCCCTCCCCCAATAACCTGTTCTATGCTGCTCTTCCTGAGCTGTATTCTTTGTTAAAAAAAAAGCTGTAGTCGCAAAGAGAGCACTTTCCTGTGAGTCATTCTAGTGAATTTTCAAAAGTCTCAGATCTGCTGGGGAGCAAGGGTTTTGAGAACCTCCAAATCCGTAGTCACCTGGGGACCCAGTTGTGCTGGCAGCTGAAATGGGAGTGGTCTTATAGGACCAAGCCCTTAAATTGAGGGATCTGATGCTCTCTCCAGGTAGATAGTGTCAAAATTGAATTGACACCCAGCTGGTGTCACAGAATTGGACAACTGGTGGGGAAAAATGACACATACTTGCTATCAGCATATACCACACATTTGGTGTACAAAGTGGTATCAGAAAAAAACAATTACAGCATTGTATGCTTTCGAATAAGAGCATAAAGTCCATGCGCCTGGATTTGCCCACATTGTCACAACGAGACAGTGGGAGGGCAGACCAGAAAGGACTAAACATGACTGCCGACCTCGACCAGGTGGAGGGACAGGAATGGGGACAAGAGTTCCCTACACAGACATTTTTGTAGTTTTATTTTTTAGTTTTTGCTTTTTTTAGTTATATAAGAGTATTACTTGTTAAATGCTTTAATTAAAAAAAAAAAGCTTCATCAAGTTATCACAAGTCTTCGTTCCTCACTGGGCCTTGCTGATGGCTAATCACATACCAGCCTCAGTGAGCCCTACGCATGCAGGAGTGGACCAAGGACCAGCCACGTGATGGAGGCTAGCTATCCCTCCAGGTCTCAGGTCTCTAGATCATCTGTAACATGAGGACAATGGAGGAACCTCTATCAGGGGATTATATTGAAGATTTTATTTTTATTTTATTTTATTTTATTTTTGTCTTTTTGCCTTACCTAGGGCTGCACCTGCAGCATATGGAGGTTCCCAGGCTAGGGGTCTAATAGGAGCTGTAGCTGCCGGCCTTCGCCACACGAAGATCCGAGCCGCGTCTGCAACCTACACCACAGCTCACGGCAACGCCAGATCCTTAAGCCATTGAGCAAGGCCAGGGATCGAACCCATAACCTCATGGTTCCTAGTCGGATTCGTTAACCACTGAGCCACAATGGGAACTCCTTATATTGAAGATTTTAAAAGGGGTCAATGCTTTGAGTAAATGTGAGACACTAATGTCTGTTTTGGATTCCTCCTCCTAGTACCTTGCAAAAGAGAACCCCTAGAAACATCCGTGGATTGACTGATAGGAATAAAGCTTTATGGGAAAAACCTGCTCCTGGAATAACCTAAAATAGTCTCCTATTGACAGGCCTGGATTTTGAATACTAAAGACAGAAAAACAGACAGACATATAAGGTGCAGGCAAGGAAGAAATAGAGAAGATACGCCCTTGAAATGAAATTCCATTAAAAGGGACAATGGCAGAGAAGCCGTCTTGGAGGGGAGAGCAAAAAGTCTTCCAGAAACCTCTTAAAATAGGAGTTGGGGGATGGGGATCCTCAGACTGAAAAGTTATACCCAGCGGTAACTGATATAAACGAGAGGAGAAAAAAAAAACCCACGTAGACACTTGCTACTGAAACCACAGACCATCAAAGATAAAGAGAAAACATGCTAAAGCACCGGAAAACGAAGACAAATTACCCACCCCGGAGGGTCAGTTTGTCTTTAGAGATTTTCCACCAGCAAAAACCACAACAGGGGAGAATGAAATTACATCTTCAGGCAACTGAGAGAAGACAGCTGTCAACCTACAATTCTATCCCCAGCCGAACTACCACTTATAAGTTCCAAAATAAAAGACATTTCAGATGGACAAGGACGTGCAAATGTCACTGCTCCTGGAGCTGTCCACAGCAGGGTCGGCAAACCACAGTTCTCCGGGTCGGATCTCGCCCAGTGTTTTGGCAAATGAAGTTTTATTGGGACATGGCTGAGCCCATCCCTATACAGACTGTCTAGGGTTAATTTCAAGTTACAACAGCAGAATGGCTTCAACAGGCACTGTGTGACCCATAAAACCAAAGGTGTTTACTCTCTGGTCCTTTGCAAGAAAGCTTTGCTACTCCCTGCTCTGCAGGACCCAGTATTTCCATGTGTATTTATTCATCCGACATTATCCTGGATTAGCATCAGCTGGGTGTGCAAGACCCAAACACAGCAAGATGAAGAATGGGAGGTTCCCGGCCCAGGCAGATGGAGGCACAGTAAGGACTGTGTGTGGTGGCTGCCCCTTTGCTGGGAGATGGTGCCGGGAGCACGTGGGGAGGTGCGGCTTTGGGGTGTGTCTGAAAACAGCCAAACAGAAACCTGTCTCAACAGAGATGGCTCAGCCCTCTTTGAATCTCACGTTTCAGAAGAGGAGCTGGCAGGCTGAGATGGCTCAAGGGTCACATGGCTGGCTTTGGTTCCTTGGGTCATGGACGTGGTCGGGAATTCCTCATCCCTCTGGCTTTCCACGCCCATCTGCTCCCTCCCGCCGCACCGGACGCACAGCTGATGCTGGCACAGGCCAGCGTCCCAGTCTTCTGCTGCCACAGCATCCCGCCTCCGCTCAGGCTCTGCCCCTGTCTTGGGGTGCCCTGCTCCTACTCATCTGCTCCAGGAAGTCTTGCTCACCCCGCTCGCTTCACTGTACCGCATTATAAGCATCTATGGAACACCTTCCACTTGGGGGCAGTGCCTTCGGTGCTTATCTCTGCGTCCAGGTAGGGTTTCTCTCCACCTCCACCTGCTTTCTGGGGCCGAGGTACCTGTAACATTGGGCCAGCCAGAGGTGACATTTGCCATGCGATCACTGTGGAGGAAGAGGCAAGACCCTTTGATGTGAAAATCCCTCAGGAACCTCTAGCGAAAGGGCTGATGTTTCTGCTGATGGTACGACCCGCCCATCCCACCCCCTCGCAGATGGCGGTGGAGGTTCAGCCAACGCTGGGCGCCAGGCTTGACGCCAGTGGTTCTCGGCCACCGTGTAGATGGACAGGAATGGACGCAAAGCAGCTTTGCGATGGAGGTCTGTGCAAACGCGGACGGGAGGGAAGGGAAGGAAAGAGGAAGCCGGGGAGGCGGCAAGCTCGTGTTCCATACACGAGCTCCGCGGTCCCACGGGACGTTTTCCCTGTCATGAATTCTTGATCCCTCTGCCTCTTCCGTTCCTCACCCACCTCTTGTCATTCACTCAGTGCGTCGTTCTGAAATGCTAGAAGGATTAATGAGACACGCCTGGCAGAAGGGTGGTGGCGTTCATTCATTCTGGCCCCCCACAGTTACTAATTCTTACAATTTCCCCGCACTAAATACCACTCGGATCTCAATAATTCTGAGCATTCCTGCCAGCGAAGAGAAAAGAAATCACATATTCAGTGATGGAAGGTCCCAAGTGGGTTTATAATGGTCTGAATGACTGGTAACTTTGATTTGCTTAAGCTTTGAGATACTTAGGAATTCACATAAAAGGATTTGGGGATTTAGAGAATGCTTGTCTTCCAGGGGGGGATAATTGACAATCCTGACAATTTCTATAAGTCAAATTCTATTACTCCGAGGAACATTCAAAGATGTGCTTCCGTGAGAAACTTTTTAGTAAAAATAGGAGCTAGTGACTAGTTCAGGGAAAACTTTGAAGAGCTGGAGACTGTATCTTTGCCTTGTATGGGTTTAGGATTAAAAAGATTTTTCTACCTAAAAATCTGGTGAAACTACGAGGTAGGCAGGGCCCCACCTCGTTTTATAAAGGAGGAAACAGAGACTCCATTTCAGGCTGGTGCCCCTCGGGGGTTTGGTGGCAAAGCCAAGACTCCAGACCCCCCGGCCCCTTCTGCTGGGCTTCCGGGGCCTGCAGCCTGGGCAGGTTATGGGGCTCGGTGAGGAGAAGGGTCCTGAGCCTGGTTTCATGCTCTACTCTTGCCATCTTGAAATTCTCAACACTCTTGAACCCATGTCCCCAAACCAGGTTGGTTTTGCTCCACCAGCAAACAAGCCAAAGCGTTAAAACGCAGCAAAGAAAGGGTTTACTCACAAGGCAGCCAAGCGAAGATCCAGCAGAAACATCTCAGACGTGCCTCCTCCTGGAGGGCCAGCGGCTTGGGGTATTTATAGGCTAAAGAAGCGGGCAGCCTGCAGCGTGCGCAGCGTGGGGAAAGGTGATTGGGTAAAGGAGCTGTAATTGACATTCTGCGCAGGCGTAACGCCCTACAGCCTCTGCCTGTTAAACAGAGGTGCTTCGCGCCCTCGCAGGGCGGAGATTCCAGGCTCTGACGTCGGAAGGTCACCGAGCGGACAGTCACGCATGCCCAGTTGGAAGGTTAGGGGTCCTATCCAGTCTGAACCCGCTCAGCTTCAACGGGACACAGCTGGTTCTACGGTCCTGGACGACAGCTTGGGCGAAGAGCTCATGGTTCAGACTACGTGCCCCTGGGCGCACAAGCGAGTTTTCTGCAGCAACGGTGGAAACGACTTTGCTTAGTGAAGGCAGGTTACAGGTGTGACGGGTTTCAACGCTGATGAGCCGGGGCCGCACCAGGAGTCCCGCATTTGCTTTTGCACTGAGCTCTGCCAGCCTGTGGCCGGCCCCGCTCGCAGCTCCACGGGCTCCCGTTCTGCTCGCTCCCCGGCGCAGATCCCAGAAGCGCCGGCCACGCTGGGGCTCGTCTGGCCTCCTCCCCCTTCCCTCAGGATGCGCAGCACCTAAAGGGCTGAGAGTCCGGGACGTGCGCCTCCACGCACGCTGCCGGCTCCTCCCGTCCCTTCACAGCCGTGGAAGAAATTAGCACCTGACTCCATCGGGTCATCAACGTCAGGATTCTCTAAAACCCCAGAGGCTCTTGGGGTTCCCGCTATGGCACAGTGGGTTAAGAATCCCACTGCAGCGGCTCGGGTCACTGGAGGTGTGGGTTCGATCCCCCAGCTCCCTGCAGTGGGTTAAAGGACCTGGCGTTGCCACAGCTGTGGCTCAGATTCCATCCCTGGCCTGGGAACTTCCATATGCCGTGGGTACGGCCCTAAAAACTCAAAACAAAAAAGTAAAAAGCACTAAGAGGCTCTTGGGTTTTCTCAGAGTCGATGTGACCAGACCCAGCCAGAACCCTGGATTTCTCTTGGCAATTTAGCTCAGTTTCTTTGTCCCACTCTCTGCCTCTGATGGGAGTGATGAACACCCAGCTCTTGCTGGCAGTCCCCCAGATGTCCCGTAAGTCTTGAAGGCTTAAAAACATCGCAGTTGATAGTGGAGGCCAAACAAAACGTGGTCACTTCTGGCCACTAGGTCTCAAGGACTGTGAGCCGCCAAGTGAAATGAAATGCCCATCGGAAAGGCTCTGAGGTCTGCTGTGGGTTGTTGGTTGTAACCATCCTTTCCTTGGAATCCTGCCCAGCAATTCCTTCCCTGTGGGGCCGCCAAGGAAGCTGTGCGTCGCCGCGAAGCTGACAAGGACGGGGCCAGGGGAAGGAGTTTACATTCTCCCCGAATTTCTCTCTTCCCAGCCACCTCGAATGCTTGATCTTCCCCAGAAGGGTCCCAAATCCCACTCCTTCCTTAATATTCCAGCAGCCCCCTCCCTCGTCTTGCTCCATAATGGACCTTCGATGAATTTACCTTCGCAACTCTAACGCCTTTCCATCCCTTCCAGAGGTCCACAAAAAGCTGCCGTGCACCCGCGCGTCACCCCAGCGAGAAAAACCCACAAGCCACAGCAAACTTTAAGACTTTTTATTATTATTATTATGCATTTGACAGGTACTTTCTGAGTGTTAGCACAAGGAATGAATTTCTCTATGAGATATCATCTTGGCACAGAGCCAAACAGTGCCTATGTATTTAGAAACCAAAGTTCAAGCCCTAAGGAATATGAGTGGGGATTCAGGGCACAATTTAAAATCTCTCTACAGAGTGGCTTGGCTGGGAACACATCCACCGAGAGGAGCTGACATACAGAACAGCTGCACAATAAATAATTGCTTCCCTGAACCGGACACCATCCTGCTGGCAAATCAGTCCCTTCCACTTCCTTGTGAGAGATACCGACTTGTAAACCCATAATAATTTAGGAATATGCATCCAGAAATCAGCATTTGCTCAAGGCCAGCACCCAGGCATTCACCATTGCATCACCACGTGGCCACGCGCTCAAAGGCCGGTTCTTAGCTCTCTGCCGCGGGGGCAGGCGGGTCTGCCCACGCCCGTGGGTGACTGAACGCGCATCTTCTTCAGACGCTTAGTGATCTCAGCGAGGCAGAGCGCAGCTGAAAGAGACAGCGAACCGTCAGGCATTACAACTCCTAGTTGTTGCCAATTAGATGGATAAATAGAAATTTACAAAATTTACCAAGCCTTTGTGTTTGCTGCTTATTTTGAAGCCATTGCCCCCACCCCAGCCACCTTTCTTCGGGAAAACAAAGTCGCCTGGAGCTGGAGCTGCCTTTAGCGGCTTCCAGGGACCAAGGTCTATTGTGCAGCTGGTCGCCGCTCGGCGAAGGGCGCGCTCCGCTCTGCTGCGCTCCCGTCCCAGCTTCAACACCGCAGATAGCAAGTTCCTCCTTTCCTCATCGGAAACATCAAGGTTGCCTCTTTTCTTTTTCTTTTTTTTGAGATCCATTCTTCTAGTGGGTACCGAGCACAGCTGAAAATTTCTGTCTAAATCCTCTACGCTTCAAAACTCATCAACTCCGGTACATCTACAATGGGCGTCTCAAGGGGACGCCAGGCGGCCTGGTGGCTCACACTCCACACCTGCCCTGCGCCAGGGTCCAGACGTCACAGAGTGCCGGTCTCCCGGCGAGGTCTGCTGCTTCCGTCCCAAGACCGACGTGGGTTTAGGTTTGCAAAGAGTTAGCGTGAAGTCCAGTTGTGCTCCGAGAGAATGGCTTTGCGACGTGCCCTGGCTCTCCCCGAACAATTTCCTGCCTGAAACCGGAGCCCCACGCCTCAGGCCCCAGGGCACAGCTGGGATCATTTTACCCGTTAGGGGAACCGGGGTCTCTGGATGGGGCCGTCCTGGGGGAAGGGCTCTATTGTGAAGTGAGGACGCTTTGAGTGCGTTTTCTCCCCCAGGCAAAACTCATTCCTTGTCCTCAAAGAGGTGGAAATGTGACCCATGTAGGGGCCCGGGCTGAGGCCTTCCTGCTGCAGGCCCTCCTCCCGGGCGCTCCTGAACCCCGAGAGGGGCGGCCCGGCAGAGCGCGGGGGCGGCCGGGCAGAGCGCTGCCCCGGGCAGTCTTCGATGCTGAGGTCTAAAGCCTCCTCGCTCTGTCTGTCCTTGACGTCAGCCTACCTCGGAAGACGGGGGCAGAGAGAAAAAAAGGCCTGTTACGCAAGCAAAGCTCTGATCGGGCTGCAAAAGGAGGCGACTCCCCACCCCATCTCCAGGCCCCGCGTCCCCTGTTTGGAACTGAACCTCCTCGCCAGTGCTTCTCAGCAATTTCAGAACCTGCCACCCAGCTGGGGAGGTGTGACCGCCATCACGCCGGCAGACACGGCCGCCGGGGGGCTCTCCCGGGGCCTGGTCCCAACTTTGATTGTCACAAGGTCAGGACAGAGGCGGCTTCCACTACGAATGTGACCGGGGAATTACTGAGTCTTGCAGGAAAGGAGGGATCGTGGCTTGTAAGCAGAGGCTTTTTCTTCCCAATAAAGCTTCTTACAGTCAAGCTTTTTATGGGCACCGTAAAGACCTAGAAGAAGCGCCTTCCCAGGCCCCAAGGAACATCTGCGGCACCATTTTCATCTTCTGAACATCTGACAGGACACGAACTACAGCAGCAAAGGCCCCTCCCGCCTTCGTGGAACAGGCCCAGGACATTCCCACCACAGGGCCTTTGCACTTCCCCTTCCCCCGGCCTGACACCCCGTTCCCACCCCCACCCCCCGGCTCACCCCTCCCTACTTCCTCCAGGTCTTTTTTCGTTTTAGGGCGGCCCCTGCAGCATATGGAAGTTCCCAGGCTAGGGGTCGAATTGGAGCTGTAGCTCCCAGCATCGCCGGATCCTCAACCCACTGAGCGGGGCCAGGGATCGAACCCGCATCCTCATGGATACTAGTAGGGGGTCTTTACCTGCTGAGCCACAACGGAAACTCCTCCTCCCGGTCTTTGTGCCAATGTCACCTGTCTACCCAAACTGCGACAGCTCCCAACACTTTCTACCCCAGCCCGCTCCCTGCTCTCGTTCCCAGGCCCTCCTCTGTGTTTTATGTCTGTGTTTGCTCTCTGCTTCCCCTGCCACTAGGTGCCAGGAAGGCTGGCCTTTTGCCTCATGCCCTGTGGTGTCCCCAGCATCCAGGACGGTGCCCGGACTATCACTTGTGCTGACGCATGGTTCCCGCAGGTGTGCGTGAATAAAGAACGCGACGCAGGGATGGTCTGGCTTCCACCCCTCCTTGGCTGAGAAGGGTGTGGAGTGAGGAGAGGGAAAGAGGAAGTGGGACCAGTCGGCGAAGTGGGGACCAGCTGGGGCCTGACTCCTGCTCTCCCGGGGTCTCTCTGTGCTTCTCGGCCCTTCTCCTCCCTTTGCGCTTTATCATGGATGCTGACAGATCCCTCTCCAGGCCACTCGAAGCGATCTGCCACCAATTTGGAAAGCCTCCTGTCTACCAGGCGGGGCTTAATCTTCCCTTGATCCGGCCCTGCAGGAACTCAAGCCCCCTCCAGGCCATGATGATGAAGAGAAATTAGCATCCCCATGGCAGATGTGTCCGCAGCTCATTAATGACCACTTCTGATTGGAATGACAAACCCAGTTTGGCGGCAGGAAGCCCTCACAGGATTATACAAAAAGGACAAGCGGGTTAAATGAAAGCAGTAATAAAATGAATGGGGCTGGGAGGGCCTGAGGCCCAGCTGCCGGAATTCACCTCTGTCCAGAATCAGCTGCTAAGAAGAAATGGTTCTTTTTCTAAAGACCACGTGTTGCTCCGGGAGCGGAGGGCAAACGGGGGCCCCGGAGCTGAGCCCGTAGGGGGCCCTGGGCAGCAGGGCTGGGGAGCTTGGTCCAGGCAGTTGTCGCTGCTCGAAAGCTACAGGGGACGCACAGGGGTCGGTGCCCACAATGCCGGGCGGGCTGTCCACAGCTCAGCCTGCTCTGTTCCCGGTACGCGCTACCGAGAGTCCGCTGCCTGTGGATGCCCCTCAGGCACCGCGAGGTCCCCGTCAGCCTCCCACACGGACCAGATGTGCCCCACATGTCCTCCGTGTCCCCCCAGAGGGCCAGCGCCTCAGAAAGCAGCTTCACCTCCTCGGATGCAGGCCTCCGGTGGCCCCATGGGCCGGCTTTCCTGCTTCTTTGTCAGAGGCGTCTGCCGTCCTTGAACTCCTGTGGGGCGAGATCCGGGTTGGATGAATCAATTCGAGTTTCCCCGTGGCGGGTTTTCCCACGCCCAGTTACGACCTCCCCCACCACCCCCCGCCCCGCCACGACCGCGTCTCCGCACAGCTTCTGAAGCCTGAGCACCCAGTGGGTGGATTCCCACCAAAGTCCAGCCTCTACCCACATGACTCTGGGGTATTCGTGGCCAAGAAGGAAAACGTGGTTAGTGCTGGGGTTTCGGGGCCGTAGCCCCGGGGTCCCTGAACGCCGCCGCGGCACGAGCTGCGCTGCCAGCCCCTCTGCTTTGCGACTTGCTCTCACGTGGGAAGGACCTGGAGGTCCCGACCCACCAGCCCAGGCTCTGGAAGGGGCTTCGCAGGGCAGCTCTGCCTGGTGGACTTGACGAGCCCCGGCCCAAAGTGAAGAAGAAGAAGGCTACCTATTAACAATCAGCTGGAAGGGCCACCATGGCTTGAACCCGGGGTCTGCTTATTTATTGAGTCTACACTGAACCGCAAGCTCCTCTCCTGCACTTAAGACAGGTTCCAGGGTCTCAAACCCAGGGGCCCGGGAGATCACCAAGTAAGATGATGAGGGGCCTAAGGGAATGGACACTGCGTGTCCCCCGCAAACGTGAATGGCCCTCCCTCAGTTCCAGCCTATCTGGCCGAGCCTGAATGTGGGCTGGTGAGACCAGATGGTCCCCTTTGCTATTTTGGAAGAAGCGAAAAATACATATTTGGTGGGGGGGGGTCACGGGTGGTAGTTCTTCAATTTCTTAAGTGTCGGCAGCTTATTCAGATTTTGGCAAATCGCAGTGCAGTCCAGAAGAAACACGTCTGGAGACCAGACGGCTGAGGCCATGTTGTGGGCGATGCTCTGAAAGGCAGCGAGGGGGCAGGGACGCCGCGGCGCCGCACCCCTCCCGCCCTCCAGGAGCCGAGGGCCCACACCCCAGTGCGTGCAGCCCCCGCGCTCCCACCTGCGGGACCTCGACCGGCGGAGCCCTGCAGGGCCACGGGTCTCCGGGGCTGCGGACGCCAGGGAGGGGTCGTACCCGCCGGCAGCCAGGGTCCCAGTGCAGAAGTGCACGCAGGCTCTGTCCTGGCTCTCCGCACAGGCGCAGCGCAGGGTCTCCTTCGACGGCTGAGAGCTCTGCGGCCACGGCCCTGCCGACCTCCTGCCCCGGACGCCGCCTCTGTGGCTGGACAGCCCGTAGGGCACAGTCCGTCTGCAAAGGACACAGCAATGTCAGGGCCACATCTGGACGAGTCGCCCCGTCTCCCTGCCCGTGGGGCGCCCGCGGGTGTGGAGCTGGCGAGGCAGTGGACACCGGGCGCTGCAGCCACATCCCAGGAGCTGTGTCCGTGTCCCCTAGCCTTCGAGCCTGGGCCCTGAGAAGCCTCTGGAGTGAACCGATCACCCCCCGCTGCCCCCTAACGGCCCCCAACCCCAGACAGTGCACTGGAACCACGGGGGTGGAAAGATGCAGAGGCCCTGGGGGACGGGGTCCCCGCACCCCCCGGCAGCCAGCCCTCTGGGGACTCCGGCTCTGTGCACGTGTGCATTTTCAGCCTTTTCGAGACCCACGTAAGCATCTCGTCCTGGGTCCTCCCAGGAGGTTCTGCTTCTGCTTCCTGCACCCAAAGCCCTGCCCTGGGCATTCCGGCTGACCCGAAGGCTGGTCCCCGTCTTCAGCCCTGAGCCAGCGGTGCCTGGGCCTGGTCACCCACACCGGTAGGACGCCTTCCCAGCCCGAAGCCCAAGGCCGGCCCCGGCTCCCGCCCCGCCAGCCGCCGCGTTCTTGGAGCACATCAGTTCGCAGCCTGCGCTAATGACCATCCGACAAATCCAATTACGGCCACATTAGGGACGCATCCTGGTCCCTGAACATAGTTTCCTCAAAGACGCAAACATCAGAGGAGCCCTCGGTCCCTGTGAGACACAGCGGAGGACAGAACTGGCCTTGGGAAAAGTCTTGTTAAGAAAAAAAAAAATCTGAAACGTTATTCATTTCATTTATGGTTGGAGCTGGGAGGGGGTGATGGTGTCACGTGGAACAGCACGAGTTTAAATCTGTTTCTTATGCTCGTGTGCAGCCAAACCAGAGCTCTCCAGAGATGGGAGCTGCCGGCAGTTCAGCGCGAAACTTGAAAGCGGATGCTTGATTCATCAGCACTATTCGATAGAATTGGGGGGACAAATTACTAACAACTAAAGGCAACACATGTGGCCAGAAGTTGCTTTTCCAATAAGTCTTGGTTTTCCTGCCAGTCCCCCAGATTAACCACCTTGGTTTCTGGGGGCCCCGTGGAATACACCCGTCATCCAGCTCAAAGGGGGTTCTGACATTCTGTTTCCAAAATAACAGCCAATTGAATTTACTTTAATTCGAAACACATGTCACGGAGCCTTTCGGGGTGGCGAGGGCAAAGCAGGGGGCGCCCCGTAGCGACCCGATGCTTGGAACACACTTCCTCCCCACTGGGCTGGGGAGCCGAGGAACGGAGAACGAAAGCCCCCTTTCTCTCTCCCCCCACCCCCTCCCACCCAAGCGAGTTGAGGACCCGCCTCGTGTGGGTTCCCTGGACCCAGGCAGGCCCAGCGCTAGGCAGTCTGTGCTCCAAGGACGGAGAAGGCAAGCCGGGTCCAGTCCCACCCTGAGCTGAAGCTGTGCTAAGACGCCCATCTTTTCTCAGGAATGGGAAGCGGGGGTGCGGTGAGGTGGCCAGACAATGCAGACATTGTGGAGAGGCGGGATTTGGCTGCGGGTATAGATTTCCAGGACGAGGGTCACAGTAAATCTCTAGGTGTTGACATTTAACCCAGTCCCCCACTTCCTGGTGAAAATTACACAGGAGGCGTAATAACCAAGGCTCGCATTTTTCCATCAGCTGCAAGGCCTGCGATTTTGGAACTGCTGTCAGCTGATTATGCATGTGTGTGTGCAGAGGCACCGAACTTTGCAAAAACGCTCTAAAGTGTTTTAAGTGAGGAAAGGGAGACGCAGTATTTTGTTGAGAGAAACAAATGCTCAACTCTCCCAACAGCCTGGTGGGAGGAGCTAGTATGCAAATGAGCCCTTGCAGCTTTCCAAGAACCTTGTGTTGTATGGAAGCAGGGAAACCCGCTCCCAGCCCTGAGTTGAACTCTGGGTGTTCAAGGTGCCTTTTCTTTTTTTTTGCTTTTTGGAGCCGCATCTGTGGCATATGGACATTCCCAGGCTAGGGGCCAGCTTACACCACAGCCACAGTGACTTGGGATCCAAGCCGGGTCTGCGACCCATACCCAGCTCATGGTAATGCCGATCCTCAACCCCGCTGAGCAGGGCCAGGGATGGAACCCACATCCTCATGGATACTAGAGGGGTTCATTACCACTGAGCCACAACGGGAACTCCGAAAACGTAAAGGTTTAAAAATCAATCTGATAAGCGCTTAAATAAGAGTTCTATCCTCCTACCGCAACCAATATGGCTTCAAAAGACTTTAGAAATTGGGGTTCGAATTTAGGGTTCTGGGGCTCCCTGGAGGTCCGTGTTGGAACATGGACGCACACGGAGACCTGGCACCTTCCCTTCCATCCTGCTCCAGCCCACATGCACCCCAAGCTCCCCCCATCCTGCAAGCAGCTGCCCCTTGGCCACCCTATAGGCCTTGGCAGCTGTGCCAGAGCCCTGTCCCGTCTGCAGGTGTCAGACCCTGGAAGTGGGCTCGGGGACGTCTGTCGGGTAGAGGATTCCAGGATCCTGAATACCTGGGATGCGGCCTAGAAGAAGAGGTATATGGCTTTCAGTCCCACAAACCCCTGTAGTGGTGTGGGAGATACAGCCCGAGAAGGGTCAGAGGTACCGGCTACCGCACAGGGCCCAGGGCAGGGGTCTTTCTTGCCCAGGTTTAAGAGCAGATACAAGGTCCTCAAGAGTAGAGAGGGGGCCACTTCTTTGGCACCTGCCATGGACCTAGCACCAGGCTGAGCAAACGAAGACTATTCATGGAGCAACAGGTTGTGTGTTGTGAGATAAACTACTCCAGCAAATCGGAATTCTCTCCACCCTAAAAAGTTCAATAACCACAGAATTTGTGACAAAGAATTTCCAGCATTTGCCAAGCATCCACTATATCTGGGCGTACCTGGTTTTATTACACTTCACAGATAGTACGGATCTTATGAATGGAAGCTTTGTGACAACCTTGTGTTGTCAGATGATGGTTAGCTAGCATGTTTTAGCAATAGAGTTTTTGTTTGTTTGTTTGTCTTTTTGCCTTTTCTAGGACCGCACTAGCAGCATATGGAGGTTCCCAGGCTAGGGGTCTAACAGGAGCTGTAGCTGCCGGCCCACACCACAGCCACAGCAATGCGGGATCCGAGCCAAGTCTGCAACCTACACCACAGCTCACGGCAATACCGGATCCTTAACCCACTGAGCAAGGCCAGGGATCGAACCTGCAAACTCATGGTTCCTAGTCAGATTCGTTAACCACTGAGCCATGACGAGAACTCCAGCAATAGAGTATTTTTTAAAGCACGTACATTTTTTCAGACAGAATGCTATCTTGTACTTATTAGACTAGAGTACAGCATCAATATAACTTTTAGATGGACTGGGAAACCACACAAGTCGTGTGACTCATTGCGATTTTTACTTTGTAAAGGTGGCCTGGAACTGAATCTTCAGCATTTTCAAGGCCTGCCTGTGTCTCCCTGGTATTATTCTCAGTATTCCGGGGATGCAGAAAGGCCTTCAGGTGTTCACATTGCTACTGGGATAAGAGAAGAGTACAGGTAAAGGAAGCACTGCAAGCCAGTATGTGCAGGTATATTCCAGGTACAGAGCACAGGGAAAGGTCCCGTGGCGATCCCGTTATTATGTCATAAAGCACTCACTGATGCTGCGCCACCTGCCCACAGTTTCCCGATCTACAAAAGGGCCGGCGGACGGGCTGGATGACACATTGGACCGTGTGGAAAATACTGGCAGAGAGCTCCCAGTAGTAAATCAATGTTGCTGCTGTCTGTCGTCGCTTTTTTGGTCTGGGAATTCAAGTGAGTTGTACCCTGCAGAAAAACCCCATCCACCAAGTCTGCGCTTGAGATGAGTGACTCAGCAGTAAAGACAGGTAAGAAGGAACCAGAGTGTCGTATGACACAGCAATGCCGTTCTTTGCACAGGCTTCCTTCTGGCTGGGCCATCACCCTACACTCCCTGCCCAGTAAGCGCTCACGTTTCAGGTGTCTTGGTGCCTTTACCGTTTCTTGAAAGTTTCTTGAACAGTGAACTGGGTGGAACTATAAAGGCAGTTCAATCAGCTAGTCGCATAGACCAGCGCGCCTTCTGACCCGCGGTGTAGCCTGATGGCCTAAGTAGGGCTTAGAGAAGGCGATGCTTTATCGAAGCAGGGAGCTCTTCCGCCTGTTAATGTTCCAGTTACAACACAGGCTCCAAACAAGAGAGAAGCAGATGAGAAGATCAGTCCAAAGGCCCTTAAACATAGTAAAGCATCCCCGAACACTCACATGCGAATTTTCAGAGTTGCGTGTCTTTGTATAAAAACTGTCCTGGACGCGCGGCTCAGAACACCTGTTATTTGATCAGTGACGGTGACGCCAGAGTCGTATTGATCTCAGGGTTCCTCACTCATCACTTCCTCCCAAATGTCATATCAAAGTGTTACTAAACATTACACTTCCAGACCTCCCCTACTCATTCTTCATCGGCAGCATCACACTGGACGCACTTTATTTCTCTCTGCAAGAGGTTTTCAAATATGGAAAGCTGAATTTTTCTTCTAAGAGTCTGTTTTCAGTTTAACGTCACCTCCTCGTAAAGAAATCGACAAGCTCCGTGTTTCTCATCGGGAAGCCTGCTTCCGCCCCTGACGTTAAAGGCGGCAGACAGACGCTCACAAAGGCCAGCGGAAGCAGCAAAAGGAACCTCGCCGGCCAAATTCCGAATTCTCTGGAAAGTTTATCAAACTGTCCTTGAAAACGCACATCTAGTGACCTCCTCCCTCCTCTCCCGGCCACCACTTTGTGCAAAGATGTCCAGGCAAGGGGGACCACCCGCTCAGAGGAGCCAGAATTCTCTAGAGCCTGGGATCGACGCTGGCTGTGTTTGCCTCCTTGGATCCAATCTCTTATCTGGTCCTTGGGGAATCAGCCTGCCCTCCTTTCTCCCCCAGTGAAGAGCGCTCAACAAACGTCTGCTGAGCGGTTTTGGACGTTGAGTCCCCGGGCTGGGCTCTGGGTGAACACGCCTGGATGAAGCTGTTTTCATCTAGCACAGGGCTAGCTAGCGGGAGTGTCTGTGGGCTTCACCCAGTCAAAAGAAGGTGCCTTTTTAATCCGAAAATTTCACATAAACATCCAAGTTTCCAGCTTCTCTTGGATAAGTGGATATTATCCTAACTCCAACCCCCGCTCCAACGCGGCGGCAAGCGTCTGAGCCAAGCAAGACCCCCGGAGCCCGGCTCAAGGCCTCCGTTGCCCGTGCCCCTCCCAGAATCTTCCACCTGTGCCTCTCTGCGTGCTTTCCTTCCTGCCTGGCCGTCATGGGCATCTCGGTTTACAACCCCTGGCCTAGGGGCCTGTCCTATAAGCCAAGCCAGACAGGTCATGTGACACAGTGCCAAAATGAGGACCTGATGCTATTTTTACAAATATAGTTGTTGTTTTCAGTTCAGAAAGCCCATGTTCTAGCTGAGTGTGTCCCCAACCAACAGAACATTCTCATGTCACAAGCGGCATGTTGCTGCTCCACGTCCTCTGGTTCACATTTTTCCCTCTCAACCCAGAGAGCGAAGACAGCGCCGTTTTGGGGCCCAGGGGACACATTTTACCGAGAGGTCCCGCAGCCGAGGGCAAGAGGAACAACTGTTTCCCAGGGGCGGACAGGTGGGGGCAGCCCCCAGCCGCCGGCACCAGCGGTCAGTACACACTGCCCCCACCACGCCCCGCAGGGTCAAATTCTAGACTCCGACAGGTTTTCTAACTAGGGCTCTATTGCAGACTTTATGAAATCCCTTCCTTAGAAGGCACTGGTCAGTTGCTTCAAAGCTTCAAGATATCTTCTTGGGGAAGGAGGCAAGTGTGGGCCGCCTGCATTTACTGTCTTTGTAATCTTAACCAGCAAGAACTGCTGGCTAGGAACTCTGGGTAAAGTAAAAACGGGAAGCGGCCGAATATTCAAAGGCCAATAAAAGCATCCACTCACTTCAACAAGCATCTAGTGACCTCCTCCCTCCACTCCCGGCCACCGCTTTGTGCAAAGGTGTCGAGGCGAGGGGGACCACCAGTTCAGAGGAGCCGGAATTGTCTAGAGCCTGGGATCGACGCTGGCCGTATTTGCCTCCTTGGATCCAGTCTCTTGTCTTGTCCTTGGGGAGTTGGCCTGCCCTCCTTGTGTGAGGTCTCGGCGAGACTGTCAACATCCTCCCTCACCTGCCCCAGCCTCAGGACCCGGCGACCTGAGCCGGCCCAGCACACCCTCTCCCTCCCAAGACACCTGAGCAAAGAAGTCGGAGCAAAGCTATTCGAGCTCAGCAAATACTCCGGAGCTGCTACTTGCCAGGGGGCCCCTTCCTGCCTGGCCCATTTGACCTCGCCCTGGGACCCCAACCCAAGCTGGTACCCCTCCTTTCTGAGCCTGATGCTGCTTCTCCCTCCCCGACCCCCAGTCTGTGGGCTACCCAGTGCCTTCCCAACAAACTCCTACGCCGTGTTGGCTACATTAGGTTTCTGTTGCTGGCAACCAGAGACCTCTAGCTGACCCTGAAACTCACTCTCTCAAGATCGATGCAACCATGATCTCTTGGGTTTAAGAGAAAGACACAAAGTCTCTGCAGCTGCCAAGGACAATCAGAGACTGTCTTCACTGCAACCAAACACAAAAGAATGTGCTCCGAATTAGGACAAAACCCAGCAAAGGAAGCTGGCTGGAGGCCTTTCTTCCCAGGTGTGCACACTGGGAAATGTTTGGTTTGGACCACACTGTCCTTTGGGCAGGTGGAAGCAAGCATATGGCCCCATGATGCTCAGAGCCCGGCCCGGACGCTCGGCTGACCACCTCGGAAGTCTTATCCTCCAGCACACGTATTCCTGGTCCGCTCATCCAACGCTTGCGAGACAGGCCTCGCGCCAGACCACCACTGGGTGCCCTTCCAACCTCCGGGAAAGAAAACAGCCAGGAAATGCAGCTCCTCGGGACCTCGTTATACAAGCAGAAACACACACGCGCGCGCACATGCACACTCTTGCTGGTTCTAAAGAACCGGACACAAACTTCATGCTCATAAACAATGTCAAGTGAACTGGCAAGTTGCAGCTGTACTTCTACTGCAGAAAGCCCCCACGTCTCTCCGTGGGAAGGCTCCACGGAGGCTGCTCCTCTCGCACCCGCCAGGGGACAAAGTCTTCCCGCAGCCTCAGAAAGAGTCGGGGACCCCAGAGTATTTAAAAATATCAGAAGTGTAAGCAATGTGCTAGGGGTTGGTGGTTAACTTTTATTTATTTATTTTTAAAGACATCCTCTCCTTAAAAAAGAAAACACACACACACACAATTTTGGGGTTCATCTGAGACTTGGCTGCTGGGGAATTTTATCAGAATTATGAACATTTTCAAAGAGAAGATCAGCCCCCACCAGTCGGACCCAGGATCAGGGGGCATTTCCTCACCTGTGCTGCAGGTGTGGCTTCATTCTTTCCCCCAGGGGGTCCACAAGAGCTGGTCTCTGTCCAGCTGGAATCGCCGATTATTTCTGCCTGGTCACCTCGACACCTGGGCCGGCACCTGCAGTGTCCGGCTCAGAGCAGGTGACCAATAATGCCTCCACAGCTCAATAACAAACATCTGCTAAATGAAGCAAGAGGGGCGGAAGGAGGCAGAGACTGGCCACTGCTTCTAGCCACGCCCAGCCTCTTAGATGCATCTTTATCGGCTTTCCACTATCCTCGACCTCCATCAGTCCATCTCAGAGGTTCTCCTAGAGAGACGGTGGTCTCCATGTCCCTTGAAGTGGGGAAACCACGACTTTTTTTTTGTCTTTTTGCCTTATCCAGGGCTGCACCCACAGCATATGGAGGTTCCCAGGCTAGAGGTCTAACAGGAGCTGTAGCCGCCAGCCTACACCACAGCTACAGCAACGCGGGATCCGAGCCGTGTCTGCAACCTACACCACAGCTCACGGCAACACCAGATCCTTAACCCACTGAGTGAGGCCAGGGATCAAACCTGAAACCTCACGGTTCCTAGTCGGATTCGTTAACCACTGAGCCACGACGGGAGCTCTGGGAAACCACATCTTGATGGTCACTCCGGCTGACCCCTCAGCACCATGAGGGAGAGACGCAGCTGCCGAGGTGGATGAGGCCTCGGTGATAAAACCAGAGGCCTCCCCGGGCTGGCAGACCTAGGCTTCCAGTCCAAATGGAAGACCAACTCCCCGAACGGCTCTGAGTGAGCGGTTTCTCTCTGGGGTTCCGGAATGAAAGGGCTGGGTCTCCAGAAGGGCCATCCAGGCTCCAAATTCTACCAAGAGAGCCCCAAATGCAGTCACGGCCATGGAGCATCTCTGAGCCGCACCAGTGCTAAAGCAGGACCCGGTCTTTCTCTCCAGTAATAAAACCAGAACGAAATGCGGGGTCTCTACCCAAAGACCAGGACTCTTTCACATCCACCTGTCTTAGAAACGAGCTTAAAAATAACCCCCAAGCCACAGACTCTATCCTGCCATCGGCCCTGGACCGAACACCTCCTCTCATCACAGGCACACGGGCTCCGAGGGAAGGCAGCGCAGCAGAAGCATCAGCACTCCAAGCAAGGGAGAGTCGCACAAAGCTCCTTCTGTGTTTGCTGTGTGGGGCAGCTTTTCCAAGAGTTGAAGCAGAAGCAGAAGCAGAAGCAGAAGCAGAAGCAGAAGCAGCAGAAGCAGAAGCAGAAGAAGAAGCAGAAGCAGAAGCAGAAGCAAGCAAGAAAGAAAGAAAGAAAGGGAGGGAGGGAGGGGAAAGAAAGGAAGAAAAGAAAGGAAGAAAGAAAGAAAGGAAGAAAAGAAAGAATGAAAGAAAGAAAGAAAGGAAGGAAGGAATGGGAAAGAAAGGAAGAAAAGAAAGAAAGAAAGGAAGAAAGAAAGAAAGGAAGGAAGGAAGGGGAAAGAAAGAAAGAAAGGAAGAAAGAAAGGAAGAAAAGAAAGAAAGAAAGAAAAGAAAGAAAGAAAGGAAGGAAGGAAGGAAGGAAGGAAGGAAGGAAGGAAGAAAGAAAGAAAGGAGGGAGGGAGGGAGGAGGAAAGAAAGAAAAGTTAGGGCAACAAACGCCTATACTGTGTGGGAAATGAAGCCATCTATGGAATCGGACAGATTCGCTGCCCCCCATCTGGTACAAGCCCAAGGCGTGCACAGGAGTTAGGCTAGACTTTCCCTCTCCAGCCCCCAGTGACCCTAACGAATTCCGGGTTGGATGTCGGCACGAGCAACCCACGTCTGTCTGGCACGGCCTCATTATAACTTCATGCAAAGCTACAGACAGATGTGGCTCAAAATAGTTTCCGGCAGCGGAAACAGAAGGGGTAAAATAAGGAGCAGGATTTTTTTTTTTTTAAGGATGGGGGCATTTGTAGAGGGATTAAAAAAAAAAGGCATTTTTTAAAAAAGCACAGACACCATGACACATCCCTTTTAAATAACCTCAGAAATCAAGAAGCCACAGCCTTGTCAATTTTCAGAGGATTCCACATGAAGGGTGGAAAATCCCACTGAACGAAGGCGTACTCGCCATCGCAGCGAAAGTAAGACACTCATTTTCTCCCAGTCTAATTGCCTGCCTCCTTGTGGGAGCTCTGACTGCTCAGTCGCTCACCATCCAGGCTTTATCCCCAAACGAAAACCCCCGGCTGGGATCAGGGCGCGAGGGCGAGGCAAGTCGGACAAGCAGAGGGTCGCATCTTGTCTCTATTAAAAATGCCAACAGTTGGCTGATCATAACATTTTTGCACTAATTTTGATTTAAAAAAAAAATACTGGGGAGTTCCCATTGCGGCTCAGCGGTAACAAAACCGACTAGTATCCATGAGGATGTGGGTTCGATCCCTGGCCCCACTCAGTGGGTTAAGGATCCGGCGTTGCCGTGAGCTGTGGTGCGGTCATAGACGTGGCTTGAATCTGGTGTTGCTGATGGCTGTGGTGTAGGCCGGGGGCTGCAGCTCCGATTGGACCCCGAGCCTGGGAACCTACGTATGCCTGCAGGTGTGGCCCTAAAAAAAAAAAAAATACTGGGAGTTCCCACTCTGGTGAAATGGGCTTGGAGGCCTCTCTGGAGTCTGGGACACAGGATCAATCCCCAGCCCGGCACAGTAGGATCCGGCGTGGCCGTAGCTGCGGAGCAAGTAGGTCGAAACTGTGTCTTGGATCCAGTCCCTGGCTGGGGAACTCCATATGCCAAGGGGTGGCCAAAAAAGAAAAGAAAAAAAAATCACAAATCCACTTAAAGCACTTAATAAACACGCCGATTTTAAAAAATAAAATAAAATAACATAACATAAATTACTGCATGAGCTTGTATTTAACTTTTTGGCATCCTCTTCCAGTTTTTGCTCCAAAGACTGTGTCCTAAACCTCAGCCTATTCTCACCCCTGCAAGAAACCCATGGGAATCAGAGGCGTAAAAGCCCAGAAAAGCCAGGCGCACCTCTGCCCCCTCTGACTTGCTCCTGACTTTTGGCAAAGCGTTTGCCCCTCCCCAAGCCACGGGCCGTTCTGGCCCCACTGAAGAACGAAGGACCACAGCCTCTCGGCCACGTCGGCCTCTGAGCCTTTTCTCGGGGACTCGGGAATCTGTTTCTGTTTTTGAAATGACTGGGCCAGGCCCGGGCTCGCTGGCCGCCCGGTTCCAGAGTCACGGTGTATGAAGGCCTGTGCCTCCGAGCCTCCGAGCACAGCCAAGTTCCCCAAAGTCTCTTCTGAGATTTCGAGCTGGGACGGGTGCCCTGTCCAGCCGGCCGCTCCTGGGAGACGGTGGGCGAGCAGGAGTTTAGAAGCCGCCCAGACTGTGTCCGGACCCACAGCTCATCTGCATGGAGGCCACCGTCTGGATTTATTTTTCTTCTAAATCAAATTGGGCTCTATCCGAAACAGGGGGAAAGCGTGAGTGTCCCATTGTAAGGAGTCTGTTAACCCTGGAACAAGACTTGCGATGACACCGCGTGTTAAACAGCGGATCTCTTTGCTCTGCGCTCCAGAGCTGAGTGGCGGTTCCCGGGGGCCACCCGGGGGTAGAAAGGGGCTCCAGGCAGCCCCCCGTCAGATGTGTTGAGATGCTTCGGATCCAGAGCGGGATGGAAAGCTGCACTTACAAAGCCCTGCGAGCTCCGACCTGGCTGTGAGGCCGCCTTAAGGAAAACACTGTTTGCTTCCCAGCTTCCTTTGTTTTAAATTCTTGCAGGAATAAACCACACCAGAGATGTCAGAGCCTTTCATCTGCCTTCAGATTTAAGGCCAAGTTCCTAGCAGCCATGTCTCTTTCATCTAGCAGAAATCCAAACGCTCCCTCCGGGGTCACACAAGGTCACGACCTCTTGGTACCAAGATTTCTTGATGCAGATGGAGCTGCCTTCCAGCCTCCGGTCTCTTTCCTGACTAGTCAGGACCGAGCTGCATTTCAAAGAACCCATCTTGGCCCCTGGATATCTATGTCATCTTCTCACAGCCATTCTGGGGTAGAAAAGGGGACTTTTGGTCCAAATGAACCCAACGGGAAGGCCACCTTGCCTGAGCCGACCTTGCCAACAAACTCTGAAATTTACCCGCAAGGTCGTCAAATTGCAAAGACGCATCTTACTGCGAAAGTTCTAAAGAGCCAGTGCTACTCAAATTCAAAACGGGGGTGTAAACGCGCACTGGATTTCCTGGGGGGCGGGGGGTGGTCATGTCGGGGGAGAAAACCTGATCCGTCAGAACCCTGGGTTCAAGACCGTTTCCAGGCTGGCTGATACCGTCCTCCGGCTCCGTGTTATTACTTCTTTGTATATTATCTTTTTCTTTTTCTCTGCACCCATGGCATATGGAAGTCTCCCCGGGCCAGGGATCAAATCCAAGCCACAGTTGTGACCTGTGCCACAGCAGCAGCAATGCTGGATCCTTAACCTAACACGCTAGGCCGGGGATCGAGCCTGCAGGTCCACAGAGACAAGAGGGATCACTAACCCGCTGTACCGCAGCGGGAACTCATGTGTCCTTATCTATTCACTCTTCTTTGTAAATAGGTCCCACAGTATTTCCTGGGATCCCTTCCAGGTGACTCGTCCCAGGTCCTGGGTGACACTGGCAGTGACGGCTAGGCAGGCATTATGTTTACTCTGCAGACTCACCTTTGCGAAGATTTCATCGTTTAACAAAAAGGCTCTACGCAGACTGTTGGAATGATCCTGAAATGCCAGACCTCCTCCATCACCACGCCCACCCCACCCCCAAGGCAGCAGAGGGAGCCCCAGGGCAGGGCCTTCAGAGAACACCAGGCCCCAGGCCCCCAACATCCTGCTCACGCACCAGGTGTGTGGGAAGCACGCCCAAACTGAAACAAGAAAGGAGGGGCTGGAAAGGGGTCCCGCTGCAGAGCACAGGGAAACACATGCAATCGCTTGCGACAGAACATGATGGAATATGAGAAAAAGAATGCGTGTATATGCATAACTGGGTCCCTTTGCTGTACAGCAGAAATTGACAGAACACTGTAAATCAACTCTAATAAAAAATTGAAAAAAAAAAGGGAGGGGTTGAGAGGGCGGGGCCAGAGCTCATCGAGCCCAGAACAACCTTTGGCCACCAGAGTCCTTATCAAGCTGTTTATCAGTAGCACAGCCAGCCAGACACACCTTTTCCCAAGGCCTGTCAACCTTATGCAAATTGACGGCAAACAGACTGCCCACCGGGGGCGGCGGAGCGGAGAAGGACCGGGGTACCAGGCTCCTCAGTGTCACTGCAGAAGGCTGCGCAAAACCACGTTCGGAGGGTCCGAGGAAGCCGACCTCAGCAGGACTTGAACTTCCCGGTCACGGGTGTCCTGCAGCCCCAGAAAGGGCTCCAGCGGGCAGGGCGACCAGAGGCTTATGCCTCCCAGAGGCTGCGAAGTTATCCATCCGTCACGTCTCCGACATACCGAGTGTCCACTAGAGTTTCCCTCGCACTTTCTCACGTGCCCCTCACTCGTCTTTATTGTCAGGAGTCACGGTCAACACCTGCGTGTCCATTATCATCTGCACGACCTTGACCATGGCAGAAAGGCCATCCCTCGGCCTCATGGGTCAGGTGACTGTTCTCGGGGTCCCTGAAATCCCACCCACCAGAGGCTGGGTACCAGATCCACCCTTTTCTCCAGGATGTTTTCAGACTTAAAACGTCCCTTCCTGGAACTGCGCTGGCGTTATGCCTTCAGCAACAGAGGGGGAAAGAGGAATCTGCTGAACTGCTGCCTTTTTCGGTGGTCGATTTCCTTAAAATACCTGTTTAAATGTTTTGTTATTATTATTTTGACTCTGCTTCTTTGGGGAGGAAAGCTCCTCAAAACAAACATCATTCCTGCTGGCCGAGCCAGGCTGGCCAGGGCGGTCACCTTGTTAGGTCGCCATCCCAGGGTCACGCCGATGTCCGAGTCTTTCCCCGGGCCATGCAGAGAGTCAGGACTAGAACACAGGGCAGGGTTCCCGGGCCTGGAATCTTCCCACAGATGACAGAGCCCAGATTTTCCACCAGAGTCGTGATTCCAGCCTCCTGTGCTGTTCTTTCCACAGAGACATTCCTCCTTGTCAGCCCCCGTGCCTCAGATTTTTGTTGCAAAATGTGGTCACCACGTCGCAATGTCGCGTTCATCGTGCCCTTGGAGGGATCCACAGATGGCGAGTTCCTTCAGTTCTCAGGAACAGACAAAGCGGGGAGGCGCAGAGCGGGGCTCCTTGCTGGGCGCCCTGGAGCTCCATCAGCCATCAGAGGGTAGGTGGTCTCACCCCACAGCCAGGTGTACTGTGGCAGGTGCAGGCGGTGGGGGTAGGACTAGAACTGAGAGCCCTGTGATGGTTAATTTTATGGGTCAACTTGGTACCCAGATATCTGACCAAACGCCAGTCTAGATGTTGCTAGGAAGGTGTCTTTTAAATACACTTAGCATTGACGTCAGCAGACGCTGAGTAAAGCAGACTGCCCTTCCAAGGTGGGTGGGCCTCATCTAAGCAGCTGAAGGCCTCGACAGAGAGGAATGAGGGGCTGTGAGGAAGAAGGGAATTCTGCCTCCAGACTGCCTCAACTTGTGTGTGTGTGTTGTGTATATATACACATACATATCTACATACACACACACACACACACACACACACATACATCCTATTGGTTCCATCTCTTTGGAGTCCCTGACAGACACAGTCCCCTGCCACATCCTGGGCCACTCCTGCTGTTGAAGCTTTCTCATGGCAAACAGCCCCGAGCGCACAGGGAGGTGAGCACACGGGGTACCTGTCCCTCCTCCCGTGTGATCTTAGTCTCGGCAAATCCTCTGTGACCAAAAGCTGGAATGTGTTTTTCTCTGATGCTTTGTTCTGGTTTTTACTGGCAACAGTGCGGTTGCCGGGGGGAGGGCCAAGGAAAGCCACAGAAATCCCTCATCTGGTGGATGAGCTGCCGTCTCAGCCGCCTCCCCGGGGCCAAGAAGGACAGCTGCCCAGGACACGTCTGGTTCACCCCTCTCTGGGGTCCTGGGTCTTCTAGAGGATACGATGGAGGTGAAGGGCAACAGCCCCGGAAAAACCCACATTCCCTGCACACGTCTGCGGGGAGGCGGGACCTCCGGCAGCATCCGAGCACCCGGGGACAGGACACCTCCTTGGTGGAAGGAGACCGCGGACTGAACCGCTGTGACAGCCAAGACGTGGGCCGCGCCAGACACAGCCGGCATGACTGACAGTCACCCCGTGCTGGGCGCTGATCAAGCTCAGGCCCAGAAAAACTAAGTAGGTAGAAAGATGTGGGAAAACCAGAGAACTCAGCTCTCATCCCTGAAAGACGCCTCTGGGTGCGACCGGTCTCTCGAGCCTTAAGCAGACGCTAACTTTCCACATGAGATGCAATAACTCTCAATATTCCCCTGGAGCTTTGGGTCCTTAAACGCGTCCTAGGTGACCATTCTCAAAGAATGCCCGCGACTCTGCCAGCATCCTTTCCTGATACGGGGGAACTATTGTACCTGCTCCATGTGACCAAAGGGTGGGAGAAGGAAAGACGCCAAAAGCTGAAAACCACCCCAAATTTAAGACGCTGGATTTAGGCACAAGGACCGAGACCCCCATGGGTTCCCAGCACAGCCAGGTGTGGGGACTAGATGCAAATCACACCCTAGAGAAGTTTCTAGAAACCAGGAGGGTCTGCTAAAGAAGAGAGGGTGACAGAACCTGGAACAGTCCTCAGCGTGTGCAACCCTGTCCCTTTAGCTCAATCCAGCAATTTCTCCAAAGATCCAAATCTCTTATAGCCCATTTCCGCCTTTTGCAACCTTGTCCAAGTCCAAGATGTTTTAAAGACGGTCAGTGGTTCTGTGTACCTGTCAACAGTTTTAGGAAGGAAGAAAAAAGAAAGAGGGAAGGAGGGACGAGGGGACGGAGGGAAAGAAAGGAAGACAGAGAAAGACCAGCCGGGATAAAAGTCACGTCACTCGTTTGACTTCGAGTCTGGCTACTGTCATTTGCGTCTCCCGGGTAGCTCACGGGACTCCCCAACACCAGATTTAATCCTTTTCCTCGAGTGTTTAAAATGAATCAGGGTCAGGGAAGAGGGGAAGAGGTAAATCAAAGTGGGAATGGCACGTTAGTGGGTTCGCTGTCCCAGAAACAGTCAAAGACAGCTCGGAATTACGATGCAGGACCCCCCGCTACGCGCCCCAATCTCAGGGCTTGGCTGGCCTCTCGGACGCAGTTCGGCAATCGCCTCGTCTCGACCAGCGCCTGGGGCTTGCATCAGGCAGAGAACGAAATTCGTTTCCAAATGTCCCCTCTCTCCCTCCTCCCCCACCCGTCTATCCCTAATTCTCTCGGCGTCCTTTCTTCTCCTTCTAGACCCCACAGCCTGGGAGTCCTGCCAAGGCGAGACTCTTACTGCCATCCACTGCCCTGGGTCCTGGGTTGTGTGACGCTAACGTGGTCAGATGACAACGCCAGGAGGATGAGAAGCAGAAAGTGACAAGTGTCGGGGTGACGGGGGCTCTTGGGGGAGGTGACCCCGATCACTGACCGAGAACGGAAAACCATCAACAGCAGCCGGTCCGAGACCCTCCCCAGCGCACAGCACTTTTATTATCTGGCACCATCCGCCCACCTGCAGGCTCGCTGCACTTGTAGGAGCCGATCAGACACGGCCCCCGAGCACCCTCTGCCATCGGGGCCGGCTCCCCGCGGCGGGGCCCGGGATGATATGCCGCTGGGGGGCCCCTGCTTTGAAAAGCATTACGCATTTCAGGACGGCGACTAAGCATCCCTAACCGCCAGGGTCCTTCTGAGCCAGGACCCGTGCAAGTGCCCAGGCCCCCCCAGGATCCAGCCCTCCCCGCCAGGCTCCCACCACGGGGCGAGCTTCCAGATCTCCCCCGATGTATGAAGCCACTCGGGACCTGATCAGAAAGACGCTGGACCCCTCAGGTTCACTGTCCTCGGCACCTCGTTCCCAAGGTGTCAGTCAGACAAGGTCAGGACGTGCAGCTCATCAAGCTGCCACCCAGGGTGGCATCAAGGGGGCTCCAAACACAGCGACAAAGTTGCCTTTCCAGGCCAAGAGCTCTGGGAAGGCCGAGAACCCCTAGAAGGCTGTGAGCAGGACCCCCACGAGATCGCAAGAGTCCCAAGTTCCAGATTTTAGGGACCCAGACGGCAAAGTCCAAATGCTGGTGACCTGAGAACAAGGTCAGGCCCTCTTCAAGAATGAAGTTACTGCAGAAGGGGTTCCAGGGTCTCGGGAGAGGGTTGGCTCTCTAGCAAAGAGACCCCAGGACTAAGTCGGGTGGCCCCGGGGATGCTGCAGGAAGAGAGGGCTTCGGGACCCAAGGGGAGAAGGGGAGCCATCCGGGGCAGAGGCAGTGGGCAGCAGCGGGCACCATGTGCCAGCCTGGGGAGGACCCAGAGGCTCTCCACCCCAGGAGGTAAGGAGCCCGAAGCCCATGGACTCTCACCCCAGCCGAGAAGGTTCCACAGGCCCGGCCAGGTCCACCCCTGCACTCCCTAGAGAGCAGCGCTTTCAAGGAATGTGAAACTCCTGGAGCCTGGCAGGGTCAGGAGCCGGCCGGGCCCTCAGCCTCCGGGGCAGGAGCTAATTTTCAGGGCTTCCTCTGTCCCAGGTGCACTTCTCAGGTGTCTAATCCCTCTGGCCGGCTCATGTCACTCGGAGGGAGGGCTCGCTCCCCAAGGGATCAGAAACTCCGGGATTGGGTTTCTCCTGGGCCAGGCCCTCAAAGGGGCTGTGGGGGTCCCTCCCTGGACCTGCAGTCCCAACCCGGGCTGGCAAGAAAGCCTAGCAAGGGCTGAAGGCTGTGCCAGGAGGACTCTGGGCAGACCTGGCTGGGGTGGGCCCAGGACCCCCTGGAGTGTGAAGAGAGGGGCCTGGCCCCCAGGCTGCCTGCCCCCCGCCCCCCGCCCCAGCCCAGAGCTGACTCACTCAGGAGTGTTGATCCAGATGATGTCCAGGTGGCAATAATAGACACACTCCTTGTCCTTGTAGGTGAAACACGTACAGCGCCGGGCTCGGTGGTGCAAAGGGCCCCCCTTGGCCGCCAACTCCCCAGATGGACCTGGTCCCTGCTCCTGCCCAGAGCTCCTGGGGCTTGGACCCCGCGTTGCCACCATGGCCGTGATCTCCTTGGTTGCAGGGGGAGGCCGGGGTACGCCGCTCCTGCCAGCGTCCCCAGGCTGGGGACGTGGCACTGATCCTGCAAGAAGCAGATTGAGGGGCTCCTGAGTTCTTGAGGTACAGGCTTCTGACACCCACCACCCCCCACATGCTGCGGCGAAGGGGAATAACCAAACTTTCTGCACAGTTTGCAAGCTAATGGCATGTTCTGTTAAGTCTCCACGCTACCGTCAACGTTCGGAAAAGTCTGCAAAGCTGTGCATGCGGTTTCTGAAGTGTGCCAGTGACCTACAACCCGTGTGACAAGCTGTGCGTGCGGTTTCTGAAGTGTGCCAGTGACCTGCACCCCGTGTGACAAGCTTGGGACCTGTTCTCTCTTCCTGCGCAGAGTGCAAGCTATCTGCACTCACTGAAAACTTGCAAGCCTTGTGCAGGCTTTTGGAAAACTTTGCGATCATTCTGCACTGTTTCTGCAGAGCTCGCAAACTTTCTGAAAACTCCCCAACTTCATGAAAAATTGACCAAGCTGGCCCCCGGCCGCGGGTCTCCAGCCTGCGCGTGGGCTGCAACCTCCCGAGCCGGCGGGGTGGTCTGTGCCCTCGGCTTCTGCCCCCCGGGGCCGACCCCAGGCGCCTGCAGGGCTGGCGGGCCCGGCCCGCGGCCCGCGCCACGCACCCTTGTCCGCGCCCCGGCCCGGGGCTCCTTTTGTGTGCGCTGCGCCCCGGAGCCGCGCGCCGCCCCACCCGCTTACCTGCGGCGGAGGACACCGTGAGCCCGAAAACGAACCACAGCCTCAGCTCCATGAACCCCGATCGGACGCGAGAGCCGCGGAGGACAGACGGCCTGTGGCCGCGGAAGGGCGCGGGGCACAGCTGGCCTCGCCCTCCGGCGGGGGGCAGGGCGGTTCGAGGCCGGCCGCTGGCTCGCGGCGTCCCGGGCTGCGGCCGGCAGTTGGCTGCGACGGTCACAAACTTCAGAGCGCGCTGCCCATCCCTGCGCAGGGCTGGCCGGCTGTGGGCTCGCGCTTTTCTGCCTCCCGCACCACCCCCCTCGCCTCCCCGCCCCCCGGAGAGGCCGGAGCTGCCTCGCGGGGCCTTTGAACCCGGGGCGCACGGGGGTCGCCTCCCAGGCGCGGGGGAGCGCAGCCGCCCGCGCGCACCCGGCACGGCGAGGGGTGGGGGCGGCGCGCCGGGCCGGGGGCGGCGGGGGCGCGGGGGGGGGGGCCGCCGGGACAGCTGCCGGAAGGCCACGCGCGCGCCCGCGCGCGCACACACGCACCCGCGCGCACCCGCGTTCACACCCCCACCCCGCTGCCCCGGGACCTGCAGCCCCAAGCCCAGAGCAGCCGCCAAGAAGAGGCGATCGATCTTTTATCTCAGGGGCTTCAGGAAAACAGCGTTTGTGGCTTCACCTAATGACACCTTACCCTGGCACAGACCTGCCTGCCAGGCCCTGGGCGTACTTTACACTCGTGACTCACGGCCCCCGGCAGCGTCTCCTGGCCTCTCCCAGGAGCTCAGAGCTGCTGGGTGTGGGCAGCGCTCGGGAGCAAAGTCAACCGAGAAGTAGGGTTAGCGGTCCTGGGCTGTCCCCGGCGGCTCCCTGCACAAGGAGGTGGCGGCTTCCGTGGGAGGCAAGTTCCGCTTCCAGTCGTGGTCTTCCAAGCCCCACCTGTGCGAGGCTCTGCCGAAGAGGGGGTTGATTTCGATTAACTTTGTTGTTTCCAGCTTCTTCCGTGCCGAGAACTTTCCCTTGGCCCGTAGGAAACACTCAAGACTGGCGGATGAATGAATGAATGCTTCCCGTGGACTCGGCCCTGGTCTGCTGACCTCTGAGCACAACAAAAGGAGCTTAGAGCCCCACCCTGACCAGAGTTCCCTGACCAGAGGGAAGGACTAAAAAGCGGCAGTGCTTCAGGTGGCATCGGGCAGTTCCCTCTCGGCCGCTGCCTACCCCGTCAGCTTGGACTGGATTAGAGTGGCTTTTCCTGGGAACCCCATAGGTGGCAGAAGTCACAGGACACACAGAGGGAGACAAACAGGTCTGAGGCCTTGGATTCACTCCTCACGTCTCAGGGCACTGGCGGAGACTTAAACACGTCCACCAGTCTTGGACATTCCTCCCACAAAAATAGCAGTACGTCTGCATGATCCACTTCAAAAAAAAAAAAGGGAAGAAGCAGAAAGCAGCAGAAGTGACATGCATGCCTTTTGAGGCAAAGTCATAAAAGGTGGCACAGTTTCCACATGGCTCTCTCTTGGGATCCTTGGGATCCTTGTCCTCTGAATACGGCCACCATGCTGGGAGGAAGCCCAAGCTAGCCCACGTGAACCGTCAGAGAGGAACTGAAGCCTCACAGCCAAGAGCCAATGCCAACCACTGTATGAATGAATGAGCTCTGAGGTGATGGGAGCCCCTCAAACCCCAAAGACTTCCAACTGAGGACTAACCACCGCGGCTCCCCGGCACCCCGTGCCCTGTGTGAACTCTGATCCACAGGACCCATGAGCGTAATAAATGGGTGTTCTATACCACTCTGTTTGGGGTAATTTGTCACAGAGCTGCAGTAACTAGAAAAGCACCCAAGCCCCCAGAATCGAGCTGATGCTTAAATTTCTCCATCACCCTCATCCCCCTTCCATGCTGCCTAGTCCCCGAGTCCAAGTCGAGGCGTGGATGGAGAGGGAAAGGCACCATCTTTTAGGGTCACTTGTCACCTCTGCTTGTTTTCTGTGTCCCACACTTTGAAAATTAGAAAAACGCAAGACTAGGATTATCTTCTCTTCCTGCCGGGCTAGAATCTGGGTCACTTCACTATTATCTTTCTTTGGATTTCCAATATCCATCACCTACAAAACCAAACCAAACAAATCTTGGATTGGGGGCTGGCTAGAGAAAGAGGAAATATAGTAATGAGCTGAAAAGAGGAAAGGTAGAAGGCCGGGTCCTGTGTGTCCAGACAAGGAGAAGTCAGAGCCCGGGGACCCCTCACCGGGACCGCTGCCTCCCGCCATCTGGTCTAAAACCCGCACACCCTGGGCGAGCCGGGCACCTGTAGCTTCAGCATCGCAGCCTGGCCTGGGATTCTTCTAACTTCGGTGAGGGAGGGAAGGCCAGGAACAGAGAACTAAGATGGGGAGATACTGCAGATGGTTGAGAGAGGGAGAGTGCGGCAGGCTGGAGCGTCAGAAGCGGCAGCATTTTAAAACTGGTCCTTCCAGCTACCTGAGGACCTGAGTGTGGCTGCCGTGACACCCCGAAGCCTCGTACAAGGGGGAAGGGTGTCCCCGGTCCTTCAGACTGTGCCCGGGAGGGCACCTCGGTTGAGTGTGTCTTTAACACTCTAAAAAGCTCCCATTTTTGTGCTTCGAGTCTTGGGCACAAAATCCAGCTAGGCTTCCCCTCCCCACTTGTTATTGTGGCAAAATACATATAAAATCGACCATCCTCACCATTTTTCAATGTACGGTTCAGTGGTGTTAAAACCATTCACAGGAGTTCCCGTTGTGCTTCAGTATCCGTGAGGACACGGGTTCAATCCCTGACCTCACTCAGTGGGTTAAGGATCCGGCGTTGCCATGAGCTGTGGGGTAGGTCACAGACATAGTTGGGAATTCAACTCCTGGCCTAGGAACTTCCATATGCCACAGGGGCGGCCCTAAAAAGCAAAAAAAAAAAAAAAAAAAATTTGAAATGCTGGGCAACCGTCACTAGCACCCATGCCCATAACCCTTTTCACCTTGTTAAACTGCTGCCTCCTCCTGCCCCTGGCAACCACCATCTCACTTTTGAACTGTTTCTCTGACTTTGACTGCTCTTAAGTGCCTCACATAGGTGGTTTGTCCTTCTGTGACTGCGTTATTTCACTTAGCGTTATGTCTTTATGATTTGTCCAGCCTGTAGCCTGCGTCAGAATGCCTTTCCCTTTTAAGGCTGATTAATAGTCCAATGAATGTATAGATCATATTTTGCTTATCTGTCCATCCATCCATCCATCCATCCATCCCAGACACTTGGGTTGCTCTCATGTTTTAGCTAATGTGTGCAAGCTGCTGGGAAACGGCTGTACACATGTCTCTCCAAGACCCTGCTTTCATTTCTTTCGGGCACATACACAAAAGTGGAACTGCCGGATCACCAGGTAATTGCATTGTTCATTTGTTGAGTAACTACCATATTGCTTTCTGCAATGGCTGTACCATCTTAGATTCCTACTAACAGAGCACAAGGGTTCTAATTTCTTTACACCTTCCCTAACATTTGCTATTATCTGTTTTTTTTTTTTTTTCTTGACAATGGCCTCTTCAGTATGAAGTCGTATCTCATTGCAGTTTTGATTTGCATTTCCTTAGTGATTATTGATGTTGGGCATCTTTTCATGTACTTATTGGTTATTTATATATATCATCTTTGGAGAAATGTCTATTCAAGTCCTATGCCCATTTTTTAATTGAGTTATTTTGGGTTTTGTGGTTGTTGTTGTTTTAGGATTTTACAATACTGTTCTCCTTGCATTTATGTTTACCTTTTATTTATGATATGTGTGGTAGAAATATAAATTCCTTTCTGAATTAATTTATTGAAATAAAAAAGTAGAGTCACAAGCTGGAGAGGCTGGCCTGCATCCTGATTTGAGCTCCTGGATCCAGCTGGGCCTGAAATCCACACTATCCCTGCACTTTTCATTTGTAATAGCTATGAGCTATTCCTGTGAGTTTCTTTTATTTTCTTAATTTATTTGGGATTCTGTCACTTTCAACTGAAAAAAAAAAAAAATTCCTGGCTAGAAGACTCCCAGTCTTCCTGGGCTCCAGCCTACACGGGATGCAAAGGAGACACAATTCACAAGCTGGTGGTGAGGGTTTTAATCATTGTTTTGCCCTGTGCTAACTCAACACAACTTGAACTATCGTTAACCCCATTTTAGAGATGAAAAATGAAGGCTCAGAAAGGTTAAAGTGAATGTTCTACGGTGACACAGCTGTTAGGTGACCGAGTCAGGATGCACGTTCAGTTGTACCCAATTCCAGGGACAGAGTCCATGACCATTAGGCAGTGCTGCCTCTGGATCTCATACCCTGGGATTATAATCACACCCATTTTCTTCTGTGTGTCATCAGCCAGTAATTGGCCCTCCATTTGTCTTGTTTCCTTATTCCCATAATCTCTGACGAAAGGTCACAGGAAGGAGGGCGGCCTCGTGCTTCCTCCGCAGAGGACACTAAGGGGGGGTCCTTCTCCCCCTCTTGACTCTCCAGCCCTCCTTGGTCATCGTTTGCTGTCTCTGCCATCAAACGTGCCCCTAAGAGAAGTGATCTGTCAGGACACTCATGGGCCCTGGCCAGGTCCTTCTGTTTATTTTTTATCAACTTTTCCCAACTTGGCAGCTATGTAGATACATCTTTGAGACAGTACCTCTCACTTAAATTTTGACTCAAAATCCAGCTGTTAAAGAAGACAGTGATTTATCTAGATAATCATCCCCTTGAGATGCCTCTTCGTGTGCTTTATGACTCCTTTGAAGATTGTTTTCCCTTAAAATTAGGGGATTTAAGTGAGAGCAGCACAATACATTATGTAGTTTTCCGTTATCCTCCCGCCTGGCCTCCTCAGCGGAAACCCCGGACTGGCACCGAACCTGGATAATTAAGTGCTTTTCCACGCAGTCCAAGTCTTAGCTGTGCGTCTCCTCATCTTCACGTGGTTTGTATTTTTTTTGGCCTTGAGCACGACATGCAGAAATTCCAGGGCCAGGGACTGAACCCTCGCCAGGGCAGTGACAACACTGGATCCGTGACCCACTAAACCAGCAGGAAACTCCCTCACACGGTCACTGAGAGGCACTGGAGGAGGTACCAGGCTCCAAATTCCTTGTTTTAAAAGTGACGCAAATCGTATAAAATGTCCTCAGTGAGATAAAATGATCACAATACATTCCAAACTTCAGTGCCGACAATTTTAGGTGCTCAAGAGCTAAAAGAAACTAGCCAATCCTGCAAAGAACTCTGACAGAGAGTCTAACGAAAACCTGTCTGGGAGAGCAACGGAGCTTTTTCCTGTGTTTTCTGTTGCAGGCGCTGGCGGTTGCTGCCACTTTGGCACCTGTTCCCCCAGTGCCAGTACGAACAGCCCCTCCTCACACTGCGGGGTCTGGATGGGGCGCCAGGACTAGGCTGTGTCTCTGGATTAACCGATCAGAAAGCATCACTTCATGCTTGAGATGAGAAGAGCTCCGGAACTGTAAGGTAACACACTTGTTTTGTTTAAAGCCACCAAGTTTGTGGTAAGCTGTTACAGCAGCAAGAAGAAATTAACACAGTCTTGAAAACAGTGACTGGCCCGTGAGCTAAGCCAAGGGGACTCAGTTCAGGTATCTGGGTGGGCAGCTCTTCCGTTTTTCCATGGAGTTGCTGAGAGGACCAGACGGAAATCTTGGAGGTGCTGGCAGCCATGCTGTCACCACAAGAAGAAAAGTCTGTCTAAGGATGGAGCCAATACAGAGAAAGCAGAAGTACAGAGCGGAAGCAGGGAGATGGGGCTGAGCCCTGAGCCCCTGGATCCAACATGACACCCCGGAATTTTCACCTGCACCGGCCGTGGCATTCCCATCTTTGTAAAGCCAGTTCAAATTAGGTCTCTGTCACTTGCAGTCAAAAGCATCCTGACTTTTTTTTTTTTTTAGGGCAGCACCCGCGGCATACGGAGGTTCCCAGGCTAGGGATCCAATCGGAACTAAAGCCGCAGGTCTACGCCACAGCCACAGCAACGCGGGATCTGAGCCGCGTCTGCGACCTACACCACAGCTCATGGCAACGCCAGATCCTTAACCCACTGAGCGAGGCCAGGGATCGAACCCGCAACCTCATGGTTCCTAGTCAGATTCATTTCCTCTGCACCACAAGGGGAACTCCTGCATCCTGATACATTTTGTCTCAATACATTGTGCTACTGGAGTAAGCTGTCAAGACAGCTGGTGCAGGGGTCAGGGGTCAGAGGGTAGCAGCTGGTGTGGCTGCGGCTTTGGGTGGCTGTCTCAAGAGAGAAGAGCGGGGCGTTCCCGTCGTGGCGCAGCGGAAGCGAATCTGACTAGCATCCATGAGGTTGCAGGCTCGATCCCTGGCCCCACTCAGCGGGGTAAGGATCTGGCGTTGCCTCGAGCTGTGGTGTAGGTCGCAGACGCAGCTCAGATCTGGCATTGCTGTGGCTGTGGTGTAGACCAACAGCTACAGCTCCAATTCGACCCCTAGCCTGGGAACCTTCATATGCCATGAGTGTGGCCCTAAAAAGACAAAGAAAGAAGGAAGGAAGGAAGGGAGGAAGGGAGGGAGGGAGGGAAGAGCGGGCAGTGGGATGGTCGTGACGGTTGACCTGGTTGGGGATGAAAAATGCTGCCGAAATAAATACTGAAAATGTTTTTAGAAAGTCTGAGGTTCCACACTTCCAGCCAGCAAGACACAAATGCCGGTTTGAAAACCACTTCTTGTGGTAGCAGACACTGTATGGTGTGGAGGGCAGGGGCTCTCTGAACCCCGAAGCAGCATGTTATACAAAAGTCAAATGCGGTGCCAGCCCAGAGCTCCCGGTTGCCCGGCACAAGCCTCAAACCGCAGCAGGACTACTGCCTGACGGAAGCGCACGGAAGCCCCACCTCCTACAGCATCAGCCCTCGGTAGAAGCAGATCGCGTTTGGGAACCGCTGGTCTACAGTTCAGTGTCTGCCTTCCTTCAGCAATGCCTCCAGCCCATACCTGCCCCATCCCCTCCTAGGAGCCCTCACCCAGACACACGCTCTCTCTCTCTCTCTCACACACACACACACACCCTCACCTTATCTCTAATGCCTTACCTTTGAATACCTGACCTAAAGGGGGGAATTTTAGGCATCCCGGCAGATTAACGGGAGAGATGCTTTTGAGCAAGTTAAGTCAACATGCCCCAAACACACCTGCCGCTTTTACCTACCTTGAAGTAGCCTTGACTTTTATCAGAGGAATTTCTCATGAACCGTATCCCCCTCAGTCTCACGTGGGGGTGAATTCCCACGTCCAGCCAACACCACCAGTCACTGCATTGGGGAGACTTGAGTCCAACAGCAGCCGAATGCCTTGATCTGTTTGCAGAATAAAAATATTCACAAAACACCCCTCCATCCCCTTCACGTTACTGTACGAATCATTCCCGAAGCCACTTCAAAGCCCCAGTGCTGCCATTTCTAGAAAGTCCGACCTGATTGGCTTGTTTAAAGAGAATACCTTTTGACTCTCTCGAAGTCGCTAAAACATTAACAGTGGCAGTAAAGCCAACAGCAACACTTGTGGGCACTGGAGCTGAACAGAACCGAATTGCCATCTGGATTGCCCCAACCCTGCCTGGCCGTGTGACCTTGGCCAGGTCACTCCATCTCCCTGAGTCTCACCTTTGAAATGGGGATAACAGTAGTAGCTACCTAGTAGGGTTGCTCTGTGGACTCAATGAAAGAATGTAGGCAAAGCATTGACTACACGGCCTGGCACAAAATAAATACGCATTTAATAGTTGTTATCCAAACACGGTAGTAGCTGTAATAATCAGAGCTGTATGCAGACTTTTCTTTCCCGATCAGTTGGAAGGGTGGTGTTTCATTATTTAGTGACGCTATAGTATGCGTAACAAACATCCCCCAAACTGTAGGCACGGTCAACAAAGCGCCCAGCTACGGGCAGCTCTGCAGCCTTGCCGGGCTCGCTCATCCATTCAGTGATGGTCTGCCTGCCGGGCAGCCAGGCTGACCTCGGCTAAGACAACAAAATCACTCAGCTCTGCTCTGTCATCCTCGAGCAGACTGGCCCAGACAGGTCCTTCCCAAGGCAGGAGAAGGGGCTCCGAGAGAGAAAACCCAGAACACAGGCCCTTCTCAAGCCTCTGCTGACGCCACGTCTATGAGCATCTCATCGGCCAAAGCCAGTCCCTTGGCCAAGCCCCAAGCGCAGGGAGGACACAGCAAGGTTAAGGGTCAAGGGCGTGTTCGGGGAGGCATGAAGGATCGGGCCCGTTTGCAACCTACCACAGGCAGGAACTTAAATCCTACAACAGCCTAAGACGGTAGATAAAGCTGACCCTAAGAAATCTGCGAATGTTGCCGGAGCTGAACACGAGTTTGGCCTCCAAACCTAGGTGGGCAATATTGCCAAACAGTAGAGTCAGTGACTAAAAACAGAGAAGTGTATAGAGCCCAGGTGATTCATTGTTGCTGAGGTTTGGGTTTCCCCAAACAGCTGGCGTTATTTCCTCACGTGGAAATCTTTAAACTTTGTCCCCAGGGCCAGAGAAAAAAAGATATCTTCCATTTAGGTCTCCGCGCAGCTGGGGGACCCACGCGGACTTCGAAGAGAAGTTACGGACTGGAATGAAGGGCGAGAGGAATGTGAGGACAAATGCGAGGAAGAAAAAGAGATTACGGGGGGGGGGGGGCGGACTGAATTCTGCGGGCGCCGCCTGATTCTGGAACTTTCACAAGTTAACATGAGGAAAGGGCTCCACAGAACTTCTCCGGTTACGGCGCGGATGTATTTTCTTCTCAAAGAAGTTTCACAATCGTGTTTTTAACGAGCTCCACATTTTCTCATATGAAAACGATTTCCTTCTAAAAGGCAAAAGGAGCCGCCTCAGCGGGATACCAGTTAAGCAAAAGAGTAACGCAGTCGAGTCTGGAAGTCATAATTCAAGTTCAGAAACCCAGAGAGGCCGGGATCGGACCTGCTGCCTTCTCTGAGACACAGCAAACGTCCCTCCTGGAACGGGGTGATGGATTGTGGGAGGAAATGGAAAGAGTTAGCCTTTTTTGAAACCTTAGAATTAAACTCTGAAGTTTCCAGAGACGTCCACGGGAGTCACTGCGAAAATGCACTTAAAAGGGTTCTACATGTGCTCCTTTATTCACTCAACAACCCTTCGTGAAGTGCGGGTCAGGAACCAGACCCTGTTCTAGGTGCTGATGTCAGGCCGGTGAAGAGAGGGACGCCTGCTGCCGGGAGAAAGACCAAAACCGAGAAACATGCAGATGATTCAGTGACATGAGAAGAGCTATGAAGAAAAACACGGGCAGGGGAGGGAGGGGAAGTGACAGAGGGAGGGACGCGGCCGCGCTTCGGGCGCAGCGGGGAAGGAAGGGGCTCTGAGGACGCGCCCTTTGAGCAGAGAGCAGAGCCCCGAGCCGGACAAAGACGCGGGGGCGCGTCCAGACGCAGCAGCGCGGCGGGAATGAACTTGGCGAGGCCGACTGTTGGTTACTCCGCGCAGCATCGTCTGATCCGCCCCCGGATCGCAGCCGCTCCCAGGCCGGGTGTGCTCTCCTGTAACTGACGCTCCCGGACTTGTCCTTCACAGCCTCCCTCAGCGCTGTGACAAAATGCCCATTTCCGTGATGCGCCGGGGGGCGTCGGTGGCCCCCGTGACACCGCCAGAAGGCACGGATCTTGTCTCCCTCTTGTCAGCTCGTGACTGGATACCGACACCAGGGCCTGACACTTAGGATCGGCCCCACGAACCCACCTGAACCTTCTCTCCTGGAATCCTCACGGCAGCCCTCCCACGCAGGTACCGCACACTCCAGGCAACACTTGCTGGGTTTTCTGGGAAAGGGGAGCCACCTCCACGGACGTTAGGATGGGCAACTGAGAGAGGCAGGTCCACGGTGCCATCGTTTGTGGCCCTGGGTCAGCGTCATCAGAATCAGACTTGCACCTGGACGGCCAAGGCTTCCGAGCTAAGGCAGTGGGTCTGTCTTCACCTGCAACATCAGTAGCTTCTTCTTCGCTTTTTTTTTTCTTTTTAGGACCACACCTGTGGCATATGGAAGTTCTCAGGCTAGGGGTGGAATCGGAGCTGCAGCCACTGGCCTACACCACCGCCACAGCAATGCTGGATCCCAGCTGCATCTATGACCTACACCGCAGCTCATGGCAACACCAGATCCCTAACCCACGGAGCGAGGCCAGGGATCAAACATGCGTCCTCACGGACACTATGTCGGGTTCTTAACCCACTGAGCCACAGTGAGGGCTCTAAGATCAATACTTCCTAATGGATGCAACATCCCAGCAACGGTCATTGCCATCCCTCGTGGGCTTACTGTTCTTGGGAAGAGACCAAGACATAAATACGTCCATCTTTTACCAGAGCTGGCTACACGCTGAGTTTTCTAGAAAGGTTGCATCGCCTCCTGTGTTCTCTAATTTCTCAGCAGCTCAAATTTCCCTCTGGTAGACCAGTCACCCCCACTCCCTGCTGCGGCCACCACAGCCCCAGAAAGGAGGAGATGCCCGGAGAGGCTGCTGGTTAGAAAATTCTGAGCCCTGTCTGCCTTTTCCTCAAGACCAAGAACAAATGCTTCATCTGTGTCAAACGCTGCAGTCAGGTACCATCACGCGGTAGCAGTGAAGCCCACAGGAGACGAACCCATCAATCACCAGCTGCTGAGGAGCATGGTGCTCGGGACCCAGGGGCAGGCAGGAGTATGACACCGTCTTTGCATTTAAAAAGCCTGGGATTTGCCAGGGCGACAAGGAAAAGACGGGCTATTGTTCAAGCACAATGCAAGACAGATGCAATCAGGCTAAGTGGTGTCCCGTGGTCTACAGGATGCTGGGCGTTCAGGGGAGGCGAGGCCAGGTCTCAGCCTGCAGCGGGGCTGTCACACGCACTCCATCACCAAGACTCTCTCCCCTACCCTGATTCACTCAGCATCTTCCTTTTCCCCCCTTTCTTCCCTCCACATTTTTGCCTTTGAAAGAGATGGCAGCATTTATAAAGACACCAGTCCCATGGGCCATGGACAGAAAGGAGCTATAAAATTAAATCTAATGAAAGCACAAAACAGCATCATCAAACATCTAACCAGACATGATCATTTGCCAAAGATGTGCAGCTCCTGGCTGACCCTCGCTGCGAAAAAGCGAGGTGAAGGCATATTAGGGAGTCCAAGCAGTCTGCAGAGAGATGCTGACCGTCCCAGAGGCAATCAGGATGGAACCAGAACTCGGGAGTGCCCTTACCGCGCTGCGATTAGTGTCAGTGCCATGTTCTCGCACTATCTCGCTGTTGCACTCGGGCACACCGGCAAGGCAGCTGCAGGCGCACGGGCGTCAGCATCTCCCTCAGCGCCTGAGCACGGGACCTGGGTCTTGCTGGGAAAAATGGAGACAAGAATGACCCTAACTGGCTCGCAGCAGGTCAGGAGGACTTTAAGTGAGATGCCCTGTGTGCAATGCTATGCACGTCACAGCTCAGCAACTCCAAGCTGCTTTAATTTTGTGGCAATGACGATGATGACAGTGGTTATGAGACGTGCGGCCCATCTGCTGGGGGAAGGCGCCCGCGCTTCAGTCAAGGTTTATTTATCTGGCACTCACTATGAGTGCCCCCTTGTCTCAGACACTGTCCCTTCCCTCCAGGAGCTGAGATTTTGCGGGACAGGAAGCATGAGTCCGACAAAAGCAAGACACCGACTCTGACCATGGCCGCCAGGATGCGCCCCAGGTGCTAGAACAGGGCAAGGCAACCTGGCCGGGGAAGCAGAGAAGGCCTCCTGGGAAGGGCCCCGCGTGGTGAGGGGAGAGCAGGCGAGAGGATCACCCCTGCCATGCAAACGAGCAGGTCCGGGCAGCCAACGGGCGAGCGGCTCCAAGCACCTGGCGGAGCGAGGTCAGTGCCGGGGATTTCCAGCCGGCAGCGCGTCCCTCTGGGTGAAGGCCACGTGGGCCCCACCGGGGCGACCGATCATGGCTGAGGGTGGGGCCAGGGAGGCCCGTGCTGTGTTCATTCCAAAGGGTTGCCTGGGTGCCTGGGTGTTGCCTGGCTGTTGCTGGGTTGAAATGCTGCCCCCACCCTCCTCGGTTCCCATCGCCCAGCGAACCTTGCTTCCCTGCGCCCTCCCCGCCGCCGATCACAGAGCCACCGGCCGGAGCTGGGCACACCCAGACATCGGCAAAGGAGCAGCGCCGGAGTCACTCCTTGGCAAAGTGCAGAAATTCTTTATGAAGCTGCAAACTTCGATGTATCATTTCTGCTTCTGCAGACAATGCCAGATGGTCCATCTCTAAACCAAGTTCTTTGCTCCCCAGATGCATCTCTGGAGCAGCTCTCCAGCACAGCGATACCGGGTGTGACGCACACAGGGGAGGGGACACAGTCAGTGGCCAGGTGTGAAGCCCGGGAGGCGGGCTTCTGTGAAGGTGCATACACATCTGCAAATCCTACCTTCTTATTAGGATTAAAAGCGCTCGTTCATTGAGTCTCCGCTATGCGCCAGGCACCACGCTGAGCACTTCCCATAGCTCATCTCCATCTTCACAGCGGCCCTGGAGTAGGTATCCTTACAGTCCCTTTTTCACCATCTGAGACACTGAGGCACTGAGAAACGCAGTAAATGGCCTTAGGTTGGCAAGCTAAAAAAAATGGAGACCATGGGGTCAGAATTCAGGTCGGTCTGACGCCAAGGCCAGGCTTTTCATCACATTCTCAGGCCCCCTCCTCTGCTGCAGCACCCTTGCTCCGGCACGTCCCCTGGACCGTGTCATTGTCACCATCGTAGCCTCAGCCTCTCACAGTACCTGGCAGGTGTTGGTGCCCAGTTGAAGCTCATCGGACAAGTCTGCAGAGCGCAGCTGACACCACAAACACGCCAGCGAGGAAGGGCAGGTGTCAGGGCGTGCTCCGATGTCCGGGGTTTGTGTTATGACGAGTGAACCCAGCCCCTCCCCTGGAGGAGAAAGCAGGAGTCCCCTGGCTTTGGGGACCTGTGTGCCTGTCTCCACCATTGACACCATCTTGGGAGCAGAGGCTGCGGACAGGCAAGACCGGGACCCCACCGCGTCGCCACCAGACCTTATGAGGGTACCACCTGCCCCTCGGTGTGCCCGGTCCGTTTGCTCAGAGGCAAAGCAGACGCACAAAGGCCGGCAAGGGCGGAGCCAAGCCTGGCACGTGACCAACAGCGAGCAGGGCGGAGAGGCACAGGGCGGCGCGGTCGTGCTCGGCAGCTGCTGTAACCAACCGCCGTGAAGCTGGTGGCGGAGAGCAGCAGGAATCACCCTCTCACAGTTAGAAGTCGGAAATCAAGGTGTCAGCAGGGCCACTGGGAAGGCTCTGGGCCCTTCCCGCCTCTTCAGCTCTGGCCATTGGGCTTAGCGCCCATCCAGTCCACGACAGGCGCATCTCGCTCTTTTTTCTTTGGCCACGCCCACGGCCTGTGGCCGTTCCCAGGCCAAGGATCTGACCCACAGCACAGCAGCAGCCCGAGCCACGGTAGTGACGACACCAGATGCTTAATGCTGCACCACCAGGGGACCCCCAAAATGAGCTCATCTCTTAATTTGATTATATCTACAAAGCACCTTCCAAAATAGCGTCACACTCACAGGTTCCATGGGGACCTGCCTTTCAGGAAGGGTCACCATTCAGCGCACTACATTCTGGCCTCTGCCTTCTCAAAGTCACACCTAGCCAACGTGCAAAACGCATTCACCCCAACCCCAAGTCCCCCCAGCTCTCAACCCACTAGAGCAACAACTCTATGTCCCAAATCTCATCATCTAAATCAGCTATGGATGAGACACTGGTTATGATCCGTCCCAGGATAAGATTATTTTCCACCTTTGCCCTAGGAAACACCTTATCTGCTTCCAGAATACAGTGATAAGACAGGAATAAGAAGGAAGAAAAGGAAGTTCTTCTAAAAGAAAATGAAAGTTTCTTCCATTGCAAAAGGAATAAAGGAGGCACTGGCCTCCAGCAACGCAGAAATACAACGGGGCAGATTTCCTTAGGTTTTGATGCCTGAGAATAATCTTCTGGATCTTAGCCCCACCCTCTTGGCCCCGCCCCTCTGGCTCTTGGCCACGCCCCCTGTGCAGCGGGCCCACCCCTGTACCTGTGGCCCCACCCCCTATGACTCTTGGCCCTGCCTCTGTACCTGTGCTCCCGCCCCACCCACTGTGGCTGGGGGCTCTGCCCGCCCCCCCCCCCGGGGCCCTCCAACAGTGAATAATGAATGGACTTTTGATTTCAAGCACAGAAACAGGCGGACCAGTAGAGAGGCTTGTGGAGCCCAAATAGGAGATGCTGGCGGCTTAATCTGGGATCATGGTGATGGGAAGGAGGAATCATGGTCGGATCAGATTCAGAAAGCGTTCTGGGGGCAGAGCCAACCGGATTTTGTGATATCGAATTTGGGAGGCAGAAGAAGAGTGAGGGAAATAACTCAAAATGCCTTCCAGGGAGTTCCCTTCGTGGCTCAGTGGTTACCGAATCCGACTAAGAACCATGAGGTCGTGGGTTCGATCCCTGGCCTTGCTCAGTGGGTTAAGGATCCGGCGTTGCCATGAGCTGTGGCGTAGGTTGCAGACGCGGCTCGGATCCCGCGTTGCTGTGGCTGTGGCGAAGGCCGGCAGCTACAGCTCCTGTTAGAGCCCTAGCCTGGGAACCTCCATATGCCGCGGGTGCGGCTCTAGATAAAGGCAAAAAGACAAAAACAAACAAACAAACAAACAAACAAACAAACAAAAAATGCCTTCCAGGATTTTGGTCCGAAATTTGGTAAGAGGGAATGGAAGTGGAAGTACTTTGGAAGGCAGAGAATCGGAGGGGAGAGAATTTTTTGTAGCCTTTCTGAAGCTGAAACCAGGAGGTCGGCAGCCCCTGGGCCCCCAAGATTAGAGAGTCACACCCTAAGGGCTTTTCCTTAGGGCTGGACTAGTCTCTTTTATTCCAACCCCCACCCCTACTTCAAACTCAAAGCACGTTTCCCACTGAAGAGCTAGAGGGGTGAGAAGGAGGAGGCTACCCTGGAGGCCGACCCCTAAGCCAGAGGGCTGCGAGGGCCTCCTTCCAGCTCTGGGGCCCCCTCCCCACCCTTCCTCACACCTGCTGCTGGGGACACTGTTCTCAGCTGGGCCACCTAGCCCACCTCTGTCAGCCCACCCAAAAAACTCCACTCACTCTCACCAAACCACCCCTCTCTCAACGCTACGGTCACCTGCAGCTCGAAATCGTCTTGGTATCTACCTCTCTCGCCAACCTGGCTCTGAACTGACTAAAGACAAAAGGAAGTGACAAGCGAACACCTTCTGGAAAAACAAATACGAAAAAGAACAAAGAGTACACACGCGTCACACGTTGAAGCAGCCAGGCTGGCTTTGAGCTGCCCGCCCTGCGTGCAGATTTTAAGAACAGTCGTGAGATGCTAGGACCTGTGGTATTTTAATTCTTGCTCTTATTTCCCCCAAAATATTCTGTATTAAGGAGTGCCTGATTCTATAAGCGATCTTGAGGTTTCCTCCAGCTGAACTTTAATAAGAGAAACTGCAAATAATGCTGACAACTTGCTGGCATCGGCTGGGTGCTGAATACTGACACAAAATTTGTGTAAGACTCAGCAGCAAGGAAGGTCATTTTATCCCTATTTTACAGATGAGGAAACTGAGGCTCAGAAGGGCTCAGCGATTCAACCTTGAAGTCTTACAAGGGAGGGGCGGGGTCTGAAGATTTGGACTTGGGAGTTGTCAGCAGGTGGACGGCACTGAAAGCTCTCGGGGTAAGCTCACCTTGGAAATAAATGTGGATCAAGAAGACCTCTGGAGGAGTTCCCGTTGTGGCTCAGCGGTAAGGAACCTGGTGAACCTGGTGAGCATCCATGGCGTTGCAGGTTCGATCCCTGACCTCGCTCAGTGGGTTAAGGATCTGGCATTGCCGTGAGCTGTGGTGTAGGTCACAGACGCGGCTCAGATCCCACATTGCTGTGGCTGTGGTGTAGCCCAGAGGCTACAGCTCCAATTCAACCCCTAGCCTGGGAACCTCCATACGCCTCGGGCATGGCCTAAAAAGATTTAAAAAATAAATAAAAATAAGACAAAGAGGAAGACATCTGGAGGTTTCGACCCGGGGAGAGCCGATGTTTAGAGCTGGAATTTGGGAACAGAAAAAGAATTCAACTGTGATTCAACCCAACTGGGCCACTGCTTCCCACTGATAGTGGGGAGAGGGTGCAGATGCAGACGTCCCTGGTCACTCCCATATTCCCAGCGCCATTTATCCACTGGCTCATCTGTTTCTTCAATAAAACCTCTTGAGACACGAATAATGGGCAGGGTGCTGCCAAGGCGCTTGCTGGCTGGAGGAGGAGGCTGGCGCTACAGACTCATCAGGAATAAGCTATGTACAACATATGCCCAGGCGCACGTTGCCAATAGGGCCGGTGTAGACCCACCCTCAAGGTCACTCAGGTCGAGACATGCATCTGACTCCACTGATTAGCTGAGTCCCCCAAATAAAAAAGAAAGACATCAGGCGACACCAAGATACAAAATAATGAGAAAATCTGGGCATCATTCTCAAAAAGTTTATAAGCTAGCGGAAAAACTAGGTAGAAACCAAGGTCACATAGATGCTGTGGGAACATGACAAATTCAAATAATGCGTCACGTCACTACAGTGAAAGTTCCAAACGCAAGCACAAAAGAAAACCCTTGCACCAAGGGTGCCAAGGCCATTCAATGGGGAAGAGATGGTCTTTTCAACAGATGATACCAGCAAAACTGGAGTTCCACATACAAAAAATAAGGTTGGATTCTTATGTAACAGCATATAGAAAATTCAACTCAAAATGTCCAAAGGCCTAAACCTTAGAGCTAAAACTATACAACTCTTAGAAGGAAACTAGGAGAAAAGTTTTAGGCAACAAAAGGAAAAACAAAAAGGAAAAGCTGTTTTTCCATAGTGGCTATAAAACTTTACATTCCCACCCACAGTGCATGAGGAATTCCTTTTCTCCACATTGTCGCCAATGCTTGTTTCTTGTCTTTATTGATAATTGCCATTCTGACAGGTGTGGGGTGCTGTCTCATTGTGGTTTTGATTTGCATTTCAAAGCCAAAAAACAGAACTACCATATGATACAGCAATTCTACTTCTGGATATTTATTTGAAGAAAACAAAAACACTAATTTAAAAATATACACGTACCCCTGTATTCATTGCAGCATTATTTACAAGAGCCAAGCTATGGAAGCAACCTGTCCATCCACTTAGTGGATAAATATGTACAATGGAATATTACCCAGCCATAAAAAGTGAAATCTTCCCATTTGTGACAACATGGATGGATCTGGAGGGGATTAGCTAAAAGGAGTAGGTCAGACAGAGAAAAAACAAATAGTGTGTGATTTCACTTACATGGGAAATCTAAAAAACAAAAGAAATGAACAAATAAAACAGAAAGAGACTCATAATACAGAGAGCAAACTGGTGGTTGCCAGATGGGAAGGGGTGGGGAACAGGGGAAACAGTAAGGGGGATTAAGAGGTACAAACTTCCTGCTATAAAATAAGTGAGTGTGTGATGGAAAAAAAATGGGGGTGTAATGTACACGTAGGAAATACAGTCAATAATAGTCTAACAACTTTGCATGGTGATAGACGGTAACTGGTCTTACTGCAGTGATCGTTTCATAATGTGTACCTGAAACATAATATAGTATTGTATGTTAATAAAAAACTAAACGACTTGGGTTTCATCAAAATTAAAAGGGCACCATCAAAAGAGTAAAAAAGCAACACAAAGAGAATATATTGGCAAAGCATGTATCTGGGTATAAGGGATTAATATCCAAAATACGTAGAAAATCCTAAAACTCAACAACTAACATGCAGAACCGAAAATGGCAAAGGACTTGAACAGACATTTCTCCAGAGAAAATATACAAATGATCACTAAGCACATGACGAGATGCTCGGCATCACTAATCATTAGAGAAATGCAGATCAAAACCACAATGAGATATCGATTCCCACCTAGTAAGAAGGCTCCTATTAAAAACAGAACTAAGAATTGAAAGCAAGGCCGCAAACAAACATTCATACACCCGTGCTTACAGCAGCCCTATGCACAACAGCCAAAACGTGGAAGCAGCCCAAGTGTCCATTGTTGGCGGGTGGATGAGCAAAATGGTGAACAGAATTCATACCACGTGCAACATACTATTATTCAGCCTGTGAAAGGAGGGAAATGCTGACTCAGGCTACAACAGGGGTGAAGCTTAAAGACATTACGCTAAGTGAAATAAAGGGAAATACTGCCTAGTTCTATTTATATGAAGAGCTACTAAGAGTCAAATTCCTAGAGACAGGAAGTGGAGTGGTGGGCGCCAAGGGCTGAAGGGGACTTAGTGTTTAATAGGCACGGAGTTTCAGTTTTGCAAGAGGAAAAAAGTGCCAGCAGCGTATGACCTGGCAATCCCACTCCTGGGCATATATCCTGAGAAAACCATAACTCGAAAGATAACGTGCGCCCCAGTGTTCACGGCAGCGCTGTTTACAATCACCAAGACGTGGACACAACCTAAATAAATGTCCATAGACAGATGAATGGATAGAGAAGACCTGATACATATGCACAATGCAATATTCCTCAGCCATAAAAAAGAATGAAATAATACCATTTGCAGCAACATAGATGGACCTAGAGATGATCATACGAAGTGAAGTAAATCAGAGAAAGACAGCATCACAGGAGATCACTTGTATGTGGAATCTGAAATATGATACAAATGAGCTTATTTACAAAACGGAAGCAGACTCACAGGTCTAGAAAACGAACTTATGGTTACCAAAGAGCAAAGAGAGGAGGAGGGGTAAATTAGGAATCTGGGATTAACAGGTGCACACTACTGTATCTACAATAGCTAAACAGCAAGGATCTAAAGTATAGCCTGGGGAACAATACTATACTGTGACAACCAGCCACACAAAAGAATCTGAAAAAGTATATATCTGAGATACATATAGTATACGCGTATACCTGAGTCACTTTGCTGTACACCAGAAACTAACCCAACATTGTAAACCAACTATACGTCAATTAAAAAAAGAGGGTTCCATTGGTAGGTGGTGGAGATGGCTGAACAACGTGAGTGGCACTTAGGGACACAGAACTAACTGTACACTAAAAAATGATTAAAGGGCAAATTTTATGTTATATGTACTTTGCCAGCCATTAAAATTTTTTGGAAAAGGGTGGAAAAGTCCCTCCCACTCACAAAAAAGTTACCGAAGGCAATAGTGCCCAAATGAAAATGTTTTTTTTTTTTTTGGAGCCCTTTAGTCTAAGGACGGGGAGTATGGAGTGAAACCTTGCGAGTCTTTGAAAGAGAAAACTAGGGCAGATCGTTGCTACCTTACAAAGCATAACTGCGCTGCAGTGACCCGCTCAGCATCTCCGTCCCAGCACCTCGTGAAAGGGGAGGTGAGGTCAAGTGTGTGACCCTGGAGGGGGCGGGGCGGCGCCTGAAATCTGATCCCCACCTGCCGGCCCTTGGAAAGGGATGGGTCCCCTCCGATGTGCGGACTCGGGGCGGTTTCTCCACAGGCAGTTTCAGGAAGGGCGGAGACAAGAGGTTTTAAAGGTGACACAGGTTTCAAGTGAAAGCCGTGTTCCGAATCTCTTATTGGAGGAAACGTCTGGAGAAGAAATGAAGGAGAAGGGCACAGGTCCCAGGGCAGCTTTCATTTTTTATTTAAATCGAATGAGTTTAAATTTAAAAATAAATTTAATAATAAATACAAATAAATTTAAATCTAAAAATAGATTTAAATTTAAATCCAGGGTGCCTCGCCGGCATCGCCTCGCCAGGAATGGAAAGCAGAGAGCCGTCCAGACGTGGGCGCGGCGCTGGTCCTCAGACCACACGACATGGCTGTGCAGCACTCTTCTCTATAGAAATGTACAGACCGGGTTTCAACAGGTGCACGGAGGCTGATTTCCTGGGAGGCATGCTCTCCGTCTGGAGGCTGGAGAACTGTCCCCTTTGCGTTCTCTGCCCTTAGAAGCAGAAAAAAGCGTCTCTGCCAACTTGTGACCCCAATTCCCTGGGTAGGCGTCATCGCCTTGGCTTTGGCGCACGCGCGCGCGCGTGTGCGGGGTGGGGGTGGGTGTCACCTGAATTATAATTTTTGAACTTGCCTGGCCTTTGGACACAAACAAGCTCTCTTCGAGCTGTTTCTCTCTCTGGAGGAGAATTTTAATTTTAAATACCACTCGGTGTATAAATGAAGGCTCTTCCGTGCCAGCCTGGGCTTTGTTTGTCAGAGAAACGTTATTTCATGACATTTTGGAAAATATTTGAAATTAATGGATTCCTTTGATGTTCAGACAAATTAAGGGGTAAACCAGCCCACGGAGCTAGCAGTGACAGGAAACGAGATTATTTGCTACGCGCACGGCTCTTTTGTTTGCCTTAAATATTTATTCTGTATCACTCTCTTCGATTTCCTTGAAAAATCCGTTTTTAAATGTCTGTTTACATGGGTTCATCCAGGCGGGGCCTCTGGATCATCGATTTGATCAAATCCGTTCAAAAACCTGGCGTCCCGGTCGATTGGTCTCGCTGGGCTTCTTCTGTTTTTGTCTCCCTGCATCGGCTAATTAAATTAATTTAAATTCACCCTTTTCATGTGTCACTGAAGAATATACGACTGTCTCCGGCCTGACCTATTCTCTGCCCTCCGCCTTCCCCAGAGCGTGGTGTGTGCTCGAGAGGGGAAAGGGGTGGGGGAAGTCACTGGAAAGTTGTGTCAGGGGATTTAAAAAAAAAAAAAATTCCGGGCAAAGCTGAAAAAATGAAATTAGAGGCTAACAGACGAAAGAGTGCAGCCGGCGCTAAGATTTTTCGCTTCGGTTTTTGCCGCGGGTGCATTTCCGCAACGGAGTCAGAAAGGCTGAACTTTTTCTGGGAAACTGGGAAAGGCTGGGTGAGGGGCGGTACTGTTTGGACTTCAAGGAGGTTCTGTTGCCGGTGCCCTGATTCTCTGCCACAATGGTGTTCTGAATACGATTTCGCGGTTAGAAGCAGCCTTAGGCACCGGGGCAGCCAGGCAGGGGCCTCCTGAGAAAATCCTGACATAAACTGAAAGGGAGGCCAGAGGTTGTCTAAATAAGCTTTGAGAAATAACAATTCTGAAATAAGCAGAGCCCAGTTCTGGGTAATGAATGTTCAAAGCCGTGCAGATGCCACAGAGGAGATGGCTGGGCGCAAGGGGAAGCCTGCCCAACGTCAAAGCCGATTAAACAAGGGAGCGGCTGCAGGGCCGGCCTCCGAGGTCTGGTCCCCGCAGCCCGGAGCGAGTGGCTGCCTCAGCGGGCAAGGCCAGTCTGGGACTTTTCACACCTGCGAGCCCAAGAGGAGGGAAGCCTGCCTGCTGGTGACAGGCTCCAATTAATTACAGGATCCGTTATAAACATTTAGCTGCAGCACTCTGGCAGCAGGCAGACGTGTCATCTGGAGAGGAATTCGACATTCTAAATAAATAAGTGCAATGAGGATGATAAGCAAACTTCTGCCTACTTGAAACCCCTTCGTTATTAAGGGAGAGAAAGACACGGACAGGGTGCAAATTTGAGCACGGCAGGGAGTGTTCAGCAAGAAATGAAGTGGCTCCAAACCCGACCAGCAGGTGAATTGTGACAGGCAGCCTAGGGTGACTGCAACCGGTGCGTCTCCCAGAAGCCCCTGGAACATAGATGGCTTGGGTCAGCTTCCACGTGGGCCTCTGAAGCTGGCAAAGCTCTTCGAAACCCAAAGTAACTCAGGAAATAAGATCTCGATCTGTCTTTCGTTGTCTTCTACTTTCTCTTGTTTTAGTTTATTCTTTGATGTTGTCATCCAGTCTTGGTGGTGCTTTTTATGGATGTTCAAAAGTTCCTTGCACGTTTGTTTTACATCATTGTGGTTCTCGATCGGGGTGACGGGCTCCTCCCCCACTCCCACAGGTGACACTAGGCAAAGTCCGGAGACATTTTTGATGATCACAACTTGAGGAGCGATGGGGCTGCTGGCATCCAGTGGGCAAAGGCCAGGGGGGCTGCTAAACATCCTAGCTGTGCCCAGGACACCCCTGCAAGGAAGCACCTGGCCCCAGATGTCGGCGAGCCAAGGCTGGGCACCCTGGCCCACAGGTCTGTGCGCTTTAAGGCATTCAGTCATTCAGACAAGGACTCTCACTCAGCATCGCTCTGCAGAGCGGGCTTTGTGTTCAGAAACCACAGAGGACTCTTTTGATGACAAGACACAAAACCCAACTCAAATAAGCTCAAGCACAACAGGAAACCCAGTGGCTCTAGCAACTAAAATCTCTGACTGGAACCTCTGATGGGCTGAGTAGCCCCGGCACCTGACAGCAACTCTGCATACACAGACCAACACGTCTGCAAACACAATTCAGGTATGCGTTCATCTTCTGGGCTTTTTCCTACTGAGGCCACCGGCTCCGGGAGGAACATTTGTTTCTCGTCAGTGGACGCTCGGAGGAAAAAAGGAGGCAGGAGCCCTTGGATTTTCTATTGTCTTCTAGACTGACTCTAGGACTGGTTGCTAGTCCTCTGGGGTTTGAATTTTCCCTGGAAAATAGTGGTGCAAATGAATGCAATGAATAAACAGCATAAATTTAAAACTCATGGAGCTTACACACGTACATTGTGCAGTATTCTGCCACTTGGAAATGTTTCCTGCAGCCCAGCCCATCAGCACTGGGCTAAGAGGGTATTTGATGAGCTTTGGAGCATTTCTTTTTTCTTTTTTCTTTTTAGGGCACACCTGTAACATATGGAGGTTCCCAGGCTAGGGGTCGAATCAGAGCTATCATGGCCACAGCAATGCAGGATCTGAGCCACATCTTCTACCTGCATCACAGCTCTTGACAATTCTGGATCTTAACCCACTGAGCAGGGCCAGGGATCAAACTCATGTCCTCATGGATACTAGTCGGGTTCATTACCACTGAGCCATGACGGGGGCTCCTGGAGCATTTCTAAGTCCTAAGCAATTGGGCTGAGCATGGGGCTAAGCGGGCATCTTCCCCTGGCCCTCAAAAATAAAAAATAATTGGTTTCCCTTAGTGTCCATTTTTCACCCGTGATCCTATATGGGCCGTGAGCTCTTTACCAATTAGGAAGATAGGATTAAAATGTTCCAGTCACGGGAACTATGTCTGGTCACTTGTGACGGAACATGATAATGTGAGAAATAAGAATGTATACATGTGTGTGTGACTGGGTCAGCTTGCTGTGCAGCAGAAAATTGACAGAACACCGTAAATCAGCTATAATGGAAAAAATAAAAATCATTATAAAGGAAAATAAAAATCACTATAAAGTAAAAAAATTAAATTTGGTTAAATATAAAATTTTGATGGTCTTAAAACATAAAATAACGTGCAAGAGTGACCCCCAGAAACTGAACGTGTAGCAGAAATTCTATTTAGTCACAAGTTGGGACGACTCCTCTACGTAGAGTTAAATCAAACATACAACCAAAACCTAAGAAATACTTCTTTATAAAATAATAAAAAAAATGTTCCAGTCACTGCAAGGAGCAGTGATTCCACACCCACCCACCCCTGCTGCTTCCCCAGCCCCCAAATTAAAAACTCCTTTGCGTTCGGGGAGACATTCATTGCAACTAAAGGATCCCTCCAAACCAGTGCTGGGAACTTTCTAGATGTTCCTCCTAAAACCATAGTTTGCCGAACTGAAGCAAGTTGCCAAATGGTTTCCTCCAAGATTTTCAGCAGGAAAAAAAATGAAGGACTTGAGTGTCAGGAAGAATGCTGCTTGGTTGAAAGCTGGTGGTTTAAAAATTGCCAATTTCTTGTAAGAGCCGGAGATTTTCCTCTCATTCTGGCTGCTCGGAGGCAGCAAAACTTCCACAGCAGCGTGTTCTAAGTTCCAAGAGGACACAGGGGGTGCTGTCACCAGGCTGGTGAGGAAAAGTGCCTGGAAAGGCGGCCTCGGCCATTTCACCCTCTTCCTTGGAAATCTCACATTTGTATCACGCTTCTCCTTTTGAAGCACTATGTACACGCTCTGTGCCTTCCGAGTCTCCCCGAGCTGTCGGAGGACCACGGCTTTTCTGTCTCCGCATCTACAGACACGCCCAAGAGCTCATCAGCCGAAAGAGGAGAGAAGCCACCCAGCTCTGACGCCCCCACTTTGCAGCCCGTGAAACCAGCGACGCCCATTCCAAGGCGCTTCCAAGGTTACGTGGGAAACCAACGCAAGAGCCACGGCAGGCGTTCCTCCTGGCTCTGGAAGCCTCTGTCCCTTCGTCTGCTTGGCTGCTCATCCCTGGCCAGAAATCGGCGTGTTGATTTATGTTGTGGTTTCCCACCCAGCCCAGTGGCAGCAGCTACAGCCCTAACTCAGAGGCAGGGAAAATGGGCAATGACGCCACCGTGGATGGACCACAGGGATCCACCCCGGCTCCCCCTGACCGCAGGGATCCTCTCCGGCTCCCCCTGACCGCAGGGATCCTCCCCGGCTCCCCCTGACCGCAGGGATCCACCCCGGCTCCCCCTGACCGCAGGGATCCACCCTGGCTCCCCCTGACCGCAGGGATCCACCACGGCTCCACCTGGCTCTCTGTAGCCACCACATGATGGGACCTGTGACAACTGAGCTGAGAGTTCATTGTGTCAGGTTCTAATATGCCTCTCAGCGTTTTAGAACTCTCAGCATTCAACCCTGTGAAGCAGGAAAAATGACTACCCCCATTTTACAGAGGAGAAAGCTGAAGCTTGGGAGAAGCCTGTAATTTGCTCCAAATCATAGAACTGATACATGAAAAAAAAAAAACAGGAATTTGGCTTCAGTCTTGTCTGACTGTGGGGTCTATGCTCGGCACCCCAATCTCCCCTCCCCATCTTGGTGGCTGTTGATGGATGGATGGATGGCTAGATGGGTGGGCGATGGATGGATTACTCCCACAATAATCGATCAGAAATCAGAGCAACTGGTGTGAGTTTGGATATGAAGGTCTCTTCATCTGGTTTGAATTATTATGAAATCAGGATTATGTTAATATTTTTCATGCTACTTCCTGGAGGACAGTGATTATTTTCTCTTATTCATTTATTTTCTTTTTCTATCAGCTTTAGCTACTAAATCCTCCTCAGTATAACCTTCCAGATCTTCCCAAAATTGCACAGGAAGAGGAGGCTTTACTGTCTTCTAAGCCCTTGGCTTCATAGGGTGGGTCAAACGACCTCACAGACAGACCTACCCTTCCAAGGTCTTTGCCTTCAGGCTATTTTGTCTACAAACTTGTGGCTTCTCAGGGAAGACATGTTTCTAGATGTGGAGAAGAGGGAACCTTCGTACACTGTCAGTGGGAATGTAAATTGGGGCAGTCACTGGAGAACAGTATGAAGATTTCTCAAAAAACTGAAAACGGAACTATCCTATGACCCAGCAATTCCACTCCTGGGTATATATCAGAAAAACACAATAACGCTAATTCAAAAAGATGGATACACCCCAATGTTCATAGCAGCACTGTTTGCAATAGCCAGGATATGGAAACAACCTAAGTGTCCATCAGACGAAAGGATAAAGAAAATATATATACAATGGAATATTACTCGGCCATAGGAAAAAGAACAAAATTTTGCCATTTGCAGCAACGTGGCTGGACTTGGAGGATATTATGCTTTAGTGAAGTAAGTTGGACAGAGAACGAGAAATACTATATGATATCACTTATATACGTGGAATCTAAAAATTTCAATAGACCAATGACTATAACAAAAAAGAAGACGACTCACAGATATAGAAAACAAACTAGTTGTTACTAGTTGGGAGAGAGAAGGAGGAGCGGCAAGACAGGGGGCTAGGAGTGGGAGGTACAAACTACTGGGTATAAAATAAGCTACAAGGATATACATTCCAACACAGGGACTATAGTCAATATTTCATAGTAACTATAAATGGAGTATAACCTTAAAAAATTGAAATTACAAATCACTAGATTGTCCATCTGTAAGTTATATAAGTCTGTGAAACAATTGTACTTTGATCAAAAAGTTAAACATAAAAAAATAAATGTGAAATAAAACAAGCTGTGTCTTCTAGTTTGCAACGTCCACCATGTCCCTTGGCCGCTGGTCCAGCGCTAACACACGGTGGGAAACGCTGAAAGGCCATATGGAAGAACTTGGCTTTACTGTCCTCTCACTCTTGCTTGCCTCCCTCTGACTTCCTCCAGGGACTTCTCTTAGGATTTCTGGGCTGCTGCATGGCAGGGCGGGTGAGCCTCCCAGACTTGACCGAGCTCACTGTGGTCACTCGTGTTATCCTAGCCCAGTTAACAGGAGGAGGGGAGTCAAATCAGGGGGGTGAGGAAAGGAAAGTTCTACATCTGGGAAGGTGGCCACTTCTGCCAACTTGTCTGTCAAGAGGGAAGCACTGACGAATTTAACAAAGCATCAAGGACAGGACGTGCATAAAAAGTTCACCTGATAACCCCCCATTCTTCCACCCCAGGGTTTAAAGTCTGAAATCCAGAATATTCCCTATGCACAGACGCACTGGAGATGTTCACAGTGTCGCCACCAAGAGCTGAGACAACCAGGAAACCATTCAGGTGTAAGCAGGTAGTAAGTATTAGACGCGGGTCAGCAGTGATGAGGGCTATGAACACTCAGCGACATGTGTGGGTCTTAACAACATGGTACCTGGTGAAAAAATGAAGAAACAGAATAAGCTATGTAATAAGGCCCTTATGTAAACTGAAAATAGATGGGCCATACTTATCTACCATGATAGAAATCAGAATAGTGGTTACCTTGGGGTGGGTAACTGACTTATGTGGGGCAGTGACTGACCGAAAGGGGCATGAGAGAGCCTTCTGGGTGCAGGTCTTCTGTATCTTGATCTCAGTGATGGCTGTGAGGATAGACACATGTGACGTTCATCAAGCTATACACTTAAGATTCGTATGTAAATGTGTATGTGCATACAAAGCAATGATACGTATTTTGCAAAAACACAAACAAAATGGTTAATACATTTGTATGGTGGTCCGTGGGACCAAGGGAGAAGGGAGTGGAGTAGGGAGTAAAAGAGTATGGACAGCTGGCTGGCTGGCTGGAATAAAAGATAAATGGATGAATGTTGCATGGGTGGATGGATAGATGGATGGACAATGGGTGGACGCATGGGTAGATTGAGAGATAAAGGAATGAACGGATAGACTGACAGTAAAGCTAGTTAACAGGGAGGGGTAATATTCTTGACCCACCACAGTAAGCACGTTTTAATTTGCAGACATCAAAAACTGATGCCATCGGCGTTAGACAAGTGTTTTCCCACCAAGTGACCCAAGCCCACACGGAGCAATTCTGTCTGTTCAGTGTTCAGACATGAGTGGCTGTCGAGCCCTTGAAATGTGGCTAGTGCTACAAGTTTAAATGGTAATATTTTGCAGGTGTTTGGGTACCATAAAATATGTTATCAATATTAATTTCAAAAAAAAACTAAAACTGACGCCAGCTAGCTTAAGCATTGAAGAAATTGATCAAAGGACACTGGTTAGCTCACAGCCCTGGCAGCAATGTTGGTGAATCAGGCTTAGATAGCAGGCCAGTCCAAAGGGAGCTGAGAAGCCACCGAGGTCTTGCCCACAGAGACCACAACCCAGATGCTGCCGCTGGCCTTGCCCCCCGCCCGCAGCTCTCGTGGGTGTTGCGCAGTCTCTCAGAGTCCTGAAATCTCTGTGCATCTCCCTGGAGGTTCAGTCCTGGGAGAGGGCACATGCCTGAGCCAGAGTCACGGGGGATGGGAAAAGGAGAAGCTTCTCCACCGGCCTGGGCTCCTGGGTGATGGGGAAGGACCGCTCAGGGCATCCACCCCCCTGCCCCAGAGAGACTGGGTGTTCCCACACTGGGCACCACTGCCGCCCCGCGGCTCCAACAGAGCGGCGGAGGGGAGGCGGGAGAGGAGCAGGCCTGCGATCAGCCTGGGAGGCCAGTCCTGCCGGCCAGGCCAAGGGCACGTGTGAGGCATGACGTTCCAAGCCAGCGGCAGCCAGAAGCAAAACTGCAGAAGCGAACTGTTCGCAGCGGTTTTGTCCACCTGTTTGCCCAGGACAGAGGACTCCTGGGAGGCTGGGCTTTCGGTCCTACAACTGGGAAAAGCCCAGGAAAACTGGCACAAGCTGGTCACTGCAGCAGACATCTCTATCCCAGCTCGCGAAGACGCAGACCCGGCCAAACCAGCCCCCGCCCCGCAAAGCCGGGCCCGCGTCCCTTAATTCTCAAAGGCACATTCTGAAAAAGTGTGATTGAGTTTGGGAATGCAATATAAATGCTAAATATTAATGACTTTTCCCTCCAGGCACTTCTGATTGAATCTAGACTGTTTATCCCTGATTTGGGGCTTGATGGTGATGAAGTCAAATTCCCACGCTGTCCTGCCCGCTCCAGCTGGGGCAAAACCCCGCTCTGTACGGCCGCCAGGGCTCAGCCCACGGTGCGCAGGCAGGGCCTTGGAAACTGGACATTATGCAAATGTCAGGAAGAGGTCATTATCAGCCCAGTTGGTGAAGGTCCCTTGTGATAGAGATGATTTTTCATAGGACAAAGGTCTATGCTTTTTCTGGGCTGAATTAATAATTCGCTTATGCTAATAAAACAGAGAAATCCAATTGCCGGTGTCTCAAAAACAATCTCGTTTCTGCCCCCATGAGTTCTAACGCAGCCGGGTTTTTTCCTCTCCTTTTCTCCTTTTACCTGGCAAATGGGAACAGGTGAGTTGCAGTCTTGGCATATCTGCAGCCCCAAAGACTAAGCAGCGCTTGGATTTTTTTTTTTTTTTACTGTGTTAAGAATACTCCTCTGCTTCCGCTTGGCCTCAGCATACCCCCAGCTGCAAGTCATCTGAATCAACTACCCGCATTTTTGGTCAAAGCGTGAGAAACCTGCGCTGATGTGACATTTTCACCCCTTGGCCTTAAATGTGTGTCTCTTGTTTGTTCTCCACAAGTGTGTGTGGTGCGTTGGCCCCGTCACGACATAAGCCAAAGTGTGGGGGTGGGGCTGGAGCCGCTCTGACGGCTGGGCGATTTCTCAGGCTGTCCAGGTGATCCGACAGACAGAGTCCTCTTTGAGAGGGACCCCCTAGTCCCTGGAGATGCTCAAGAACGAGGATTTGGTGATTAAAGAATGTTCAGCTCCATAACGACTGATTTCCAAAGCTTTGCAATGGGCTCTCTTGGTCCACGGTCCCTCCTGCCACTTCTCTGAGCACAAAGATGGACTGGCCCTTGGGGGAGCGGGGGGATCAGCTCCGTGACAGAAGGTTGTCCTACGACGTCACGGCTCTCCCACCTGCTCTCATTCACCAAGCGCCTCCTGTGTGGCCACGGGAACACAGAGCCTGGGCGCCGACAGCAGCTGGCGCTGCTGCTCTCGTGGCCACAGGCAAGTTTCTTCACCTCTCTGTGCCTCAGTTTCTTCCTCTGTAAAATGGGAATGAAAATAGTACTTACCTGGAGGGTTGCGGTGAAGATCAAATGACTTGTCACAGTGGAGCTCGTGGTGGCCCCTGGGGTCCCCCAGATCCTTTCAAGGGGTTTGACACCATTTTCACAGAAATGCTAAGATGTGGTGGGCCTTTTAGACTCAGATTCTCCTAGGAGCACCCAGTAGAATTTTCTAGAGACTGCATGGAATGTGATATTGCAACAGACATTGAAAAAGATGTGCAAAAATGGCAAACAATGCCTCTCTTTTCACTAAATGCTCAGTTTGGAAGGTATTTCTCTTTTTTATAGCAAGGTATGCCATAGATTTATTATTGCTATTTTTAAATGAATTAATAAATAGTTTTCCATGTTAATTTATGATAAGCATTGATCACCATTTTATAATAGGGAATTTTGTAACAAAAGCTCTTTAGCGCTTTGTCATTTTTAAGGGCATTGAGAAATTCTGAGGCCAGAGCTGTTGCATAATAGATGAAAGGCCCTCATTTAACGCAAGAAAACTGAGAGCTGCTTCTCACTGTCCCATTTCACAGGAGGAGAAATTGAGGCACAGAGGAGACTCAAACCAGACAGACTCAGAGCAGCAGCAGACTCAAGCCCAGGCTTTCTGGGTCCAAAGCCTGTACATTTAGCGGTGAACTTATTCTCCTGTAATCACCTGTTTCATCCAGTGACTAGTCACCTATGACTGTGCATATTCGAGGCATTCTGGAAAGGCTTGATGAATGAATAAGTGAATGAATACGCCAGTACACACGATTTGATTGAACACATCTTATTTCGTGCCTGTCACGTGGCAGGAACAGACCTCTTTGGTCTCGGAATCTCCCGGATGTGGAATCTCCCAAGGTCCAGCACCGGCTGGACCCCAGTCATTACTTATGTGCAAATCAACAGTCCGCGGTGAGTTTAGCAGGGGGTGGTCTCTTCCCCATTAAAGCCAAAGACTTTCTTGTTCCAGGACACCATCATCCACTCTTATATCAACTATCACTGTTTGGATATCGGAGCAAAACTCTGGAAGCTTAACAGAGGAGGATCTTTCAAACTTGGATGCCAAAGAATTCCTATTAATTCGAAAAAGCCTGGCCACACTGTTCTTCATCTTATCTCGACATTGAGCGAGCCCCTGAAAGATGATTTCAATACAGACACAATCTGCCTTTTGTCTCCCTGACTTTCAGGGCAGAAAATGGCTCAGAGCATCCAGAGGTATTTCATATTCAAGGCAGATCTGAAGTCTATGCAGGCCGGGGCTACAGCAAGGGCTTTGCAGGAAGGAAAACAGCACATGTTTCGAGAGCTGACCGGGCGGGGCGAGGGGGGCTTACAGACTGGGAGCTTTTCACTCGCACGTGCCCACTGCCCACGCCCCCTAACTACACAGTTATGGGGTGATAGGTTCTGCTCAAGAGCACCCAGAGATGGGTCGCAGCTCCTCATGCACAGGACTCCTTCCCTCTGATCACCAGGTGTCATTTAAAATTCCTGTGTCTGTAATTGGAAGGCACGTCTCCTCCCGCTGCGCAGAAACCGCCAAGCGGTGACCACAGGGGTGATTAACCGTATAGGTCCCGCGCCCCCCCAGCTCTGAGGTTTAGGGCAGAAGTCAATTAGACTTCCAGCTTTAAGTCCCCTGCTGCTCCGAAACATTATTGTATTCGCTCTGTCAGTAATTTCCAACAATCTGCTTATAAAATCAAAGCACAATCTATAGGGGCCTTTGGTGTTTTTCCACCCATCCTTTCTCAAATAGGCTCTTTCTCCCTCCGATGAAACTGTGATGAAATCTGCACTGTGAGTTTCCCATGCTTCCTCAGGCCGTTGGGCCTGCACGCCCCGTGTCTCCGGGCCTCTGCTGGCGGAGAGCTCTGACTTCTCCAGCTGTGTTTATGGCCAATGTGGCCCACAGGAGGGGACGGCGGTGGCTTTGCTTCCTTTGCCCCTTGTGAAAATTGAGCTGTCACAGCATAGGGAGTTGACAGTCATTTCCAACCACGTCCCCCCACGCCGCCCACGGAGAGCATTTAGCTTTGGGTCAGCTGCACAGGTACCAGGACAGCTGGGGCCACAACCCATCCTCGTCACCCAGCCGCTTCGTGTCGCCGCGAAGCCACCGGTGGTTTAAGATGTTAAAAGTTCTTCACTCTCAACAGTGTCCTTAATCAAAGAGCAGCGCGCACCCTCCGCTCCCAGGCTCCCAGCCCTGAAGGGCTCCCCTCTGACAGTGTGAAGGCAGCACCTTTTGAAGTGCCTTTTCCTGAAGCCTTCCTCCTCGAAGGTGGCCCGTTTTTCTAAGCACCAAATCAAAGACGCCGCATCCACGCTGACCCAGGAATTGGTTTTTTAATTGGCTGATCTCTCGGGGGTGAGCTCAGCTACTAATTGAAAAGGTTAAGCTTTTCAAACTTCGAAATCTATGTGAAATAAGAACTGAGACAGCCCCGGCGGGTGCGGCGTTCTGAGCAAAGCCTGAGCGAGACCACATGTCAGTTCAGCCTGTTCCTCTTCAAGCCAAAAATAGGCTTGTTTTTCAAATGCTTCCTCCCCCCCCACTCCATTCTCTCTCAATGAAGACAATGAGAGGAAGAGCCAGAGAGAGAGAAAGAAAGATTCAAAATGCAAATCGGAGTTTCTGGCATTTGATCAGATCCCAGTTCATCTCAATTCTACTCCTACATAGGTCAGAAGAGAAACACCTTACTCCGTGAATCTTATAAGACGCGACACTGGACAGCAGACATCTGGAATCTTCTGGATGTTACAGTGACTTTTTTCTTTTGTCTTCTCATCTAGGTGATGGCAAAAACTGCAAGCCATTGGCTCCTTTGTTAGAGGTTTATGGAATGCAGTCCTCACATCTTGTGGTTTACTGACCCCTGAAGTATTTCGCTTTAGGCTTAGATTATTCCACTGAGATGAGCTGTTGTGAAAATGACAACAGTCGGATTAAACTGGAGGCTGAGACAAAACGCAAAATGGGTCTGTATGGAATTTTGTGCAACTCTGCACAGCTCTGCCTTGAGTGCATTGAAAGATGCTGTTAGGTATCTTCCATTCTCAAGAACAGTATGTCTCACTTCCTGCTCCCCAGCCCGCCCATCCGTCCCACACTGTAGCCCAGGCTAACCCCTGTCCTTGCAGTTGCTGCAGCTCCAAGCTCCCTCCACCTGCAACATCCATCTTCCTCTCATCCTAACTCATCCTTCAGCATTCAGGCTGGAGGTGCCCCGATTCCGTTGGCTTCCCCCAGTTCTGTGTGGTCCCTTCTTAGCATTTGAGACATTGTAAGTAAATAACACGTACTATTTTCTTGAATAACGTCTTCTCTACCAGGCTCTTCCTGGCAGCTGCAGGTGCTCAGTGCGTATTTGCTGGGTCCATGGAAGTAAGAGTGGATGGACTAGAGGAAGGACAAAAGTGAGGGCGGGGGGAGAGAGGAAGCGTGGAAGATGGATGTGCCTGCAGCGGAACTTCTCTCTCGTGGATACTGTGAGCGCCATCAGATCCTCTCCAGTGAAGGACTGTCACCCCAGCTGTGAGAAGTGATATTGGCACTGATGGTGCCTTTGGTGACTGTCTCAGCTGCAGAGAGCTGCCTCCCCAAGGTCACACCCCCAGCTCCAGAGCAACCGATGGGTTGGCCAAGGCTGTCGAGGTCTGTATGAGAGTTCAGCCTCTCCCTCTGCCCAACCCGCCCCCCCTTCTCCTTTGCATAGATGTGGACCTCAAAGGCACTCCCTGACAGACCTCCAGCACACACCAAACTCTGGTCCAGAGTCTGCTCCCAGGAAAAGCCAACCTGAGACTCCCATCAAGCTCTCCTTGCAAACGGGTGCCCCCTACAGCCTAGGATGGACCAACCCCTAAGACTCCAGTTCCTGGGGGCGGGACACCAAGTGATAGTCCCAAACACATCTCTAAAGTTTTACCGATCCAAAAAAAAAAAAAAAAAAAAGAATGGCTTTTCTGGAAGCTCTGCTGGAATCAGCATGAGGCATCTAGAAGTTCTTGACTGAAAGTAATTTTAAAAGTAGAAAAAGTCACAGAAAGTATAACCTGGTGCCTGGCAACATACTAACTATCCAATAAATGTTTGCCAAGACAATGAAAGCTTCTTTTTCTCTTGTTCTGTTTCTCCCGTTAAGTATTTAAAACCAGAAAAGGATAATAAGACTAACACATTCAGCCCCATGCAGTTATTTTCTTCAAATCACTTGTTTTTAGCACAAAAGGGATAACTACTTGTGAGGTATTTTTCCATTATTTTCTTTGTGCAGGAGTTTTTAAAATTTATGCTCTCTCTGCATCAGGTTGTCTTATAATTGAAGATGTGAAGTGTTTGTTTTCCGAAAGCTTTTTGGTGATGTCTTTTTTGCTGTTAAGGTCTTCTTTGTCTATGCTTGTGATCCCTGCCAAATTGCCCACAGAACAGTAACTCAAGTACTTAAATTATGGAACCACATAGGCACCACTCACGTCTCTTTAAGTCCAGAGAAGTTTTCTTTTTGCAATGCCAACACAATCAAACCTTGATTAACTAGAAAGTTGGGGGAATGGGTTAGTCTGGATAATTCAATTTTCTGGGTGGTTGCCAGTTAACCAGAACCCGCTGGTGTTTTCCAGCCTTGATGCAGAAAATGTTTATAAAACATATTGTTCTTCTTGAAACTCTTAGCAAGCTCAGCAGGACATAACGGAAAATTTCAGAGGCAAGATCTGGCCACACCATGGCAATCACATCGGCCTTTCAGTGTCATTTGCAGCCTGGCCTCTGACTCAAGCCAGGACAAAATCCTCTGGTTCTCAGTTTCACTACAAAGAAGAAGGTGCAAACCAATGAACCGATCATCCCAACCAAATCTGAAAACTCCCCAGTTTCCAGCAGCAGTTTTCATTCTCTTTCATCCCATTTGGCTATAGAGGTCAGTGAAGACCGCACGGAAGTTTGGGCTGCACTCGAAATAAAATCTGTTCTTTTTGCTCAGCATCACCAGTTATCAAAGAAATGCAAATCAAACAATGAGGCAGCACCTCACACCAGTCAGAATGGCCATCACTAAAAAGTCTACCAATAACAAATGCTGGAGAGGATGTGGAGAAAAGAGAGCCCTACAACGCTGTTGTTGGGAGTGTAAGTTGGTGCAGCCATGATGGAGAACAGTATTAAGATTCCTCAAAGAATTAAAATTAGAGTTGCCATGTGATCCAGCAATCCCACTCCTGGGCAAACAAAACTAGTTCAAAAAGATACAGGCACCCCTATGTTCATAGCAGCACTACTCACAATAGCCAAGACATGGAAGCAAACTAAATGTCCATTGACAGATGAATGAATAAAGACGTGGTATTACTCAGCCATAAAAAAGAATGAAATATTGCCATTTGCAGCAACATATATAGACCTAGAGATTATCATACTAAGTGAAGTCAAAGACAAATATCACATGATATCACTTATATGTAGAACCTAAAATATGCCACACAAGAACTTATCTATGAAACAGAAGCAGACACACAGACACAGAGAACAGACCTGTGATTGCCAAGAGGGGAAGGGGAGGGATGGACTGGGAATCTGGGATTAAGAGATGCAATATACAGGATGGATAAAAAAACAACATCCTACTGTGTAGCACAAGGAGTTATGTTCAATATCCTATAATAAACCATGATGGAAAAGAATATGAAAACTAATATATTTGTATGTATAACTGAATCACTTGGCTGTACAGGAGAAATTCACCACTGTAAATCAACTAGACTTCAATCAAATACATTTAAAAAAATAAAACTGTCCGTCACCATCTAATGTCTACAGGGAGGTACCTCTGACTTCAAGTGTGCTTTTTTAACCTTTCCTGAGAAAAAGAATCCAGGATTGAGCACATCAAGGCATCAAATATTTGATGGTTTCTCTCCAGAAAATCTGGCTCCAAATATTGCCTGCCTGGATTTCTTTGCTACTGTAGGATCCGACAGGCATTCCTTCCCAACGCACCGAGGCATCTGGAATTCAGCACATTAGCACAGGTGGACCCAGATGCCATGTCCTGATGCTAACTGAAGCTACCAGGAGAGTAAGAAAAATTACAGACGCAAGGCTTGCAGTCCACCGGCAGCGTTCTCGGCCTCACGCAAAAAGGACTGAGATTGCTGGCAGAAACAGAAAAGGAGACAGAGCTTAATACACAGGATAATTTTTCCTCTGCTGAGGACCGTAAAAGAAAACTGACTCTTTGCAGTAAATATTTTGAATCAGGGTAAAAGAAACTTTACGGCACCCCCTTTGCTTTCTTAGCCATCACCACTGTCTGGTACCAAGTTGTTTACATATCTGCACGCCTGCTTGGTTCTTGAACCGACATTCATTCCCCCACATGAAAGCTCCATGGCTCCCGTAGGTCTTCTCCACTCCTACATCCTCATGCGCCTGCTGCATACTTACGCACTCAATAACACGGGTTGGACAAATGGGATGGAATAATGGAAAATTGTTGCTTCGCTCTGAAATGTGCGGGCAGAAACTTCTCTAGAAGCTTCTGTTCGCCTCTGATAATGAAGTGGACCTCATCAGGAAAGGGGTGGAGCCAAGTGACTCAGCTGGGAATATTCCTTTCCCCTTCTCCATGCTGGGTGAGGTACTTGCATTCCTCTACTTAGCAACCGTGCATCAATACTTGCCATGAGCCAGGTGCCATCCAGCTGCTAAGAACACCAAGATGAAGACACCAGGGGTCCTGCCTCTAAGGAAATCTCTTTGGGGCCATTTACATGGCTGTCTTATTTCCCACCACACTGGCCCCGCTCTACCCGGTTTTTATTTTAACAAGAAGAGGACTTTCAGAGGAGGACCTCTTGTGAGGCGTGTGTGTGTGTGTGTGGGGGGGGGTTCCTTAAAGCAAACATGTCTGATGGGAACACCAACACAGAAAGAACAAGCCTGGATATCTGGCCTTTCATTTACGATGGAGTCGGGTCTCTCTCTGAATTTCTGCTAAACTGCTGCGGAATCCTGCTGAGTGCTACCCCGTTGCACGCAACGTACAGATAGAAGACCAGATCATCACTGTGGCCAGAGACAGGGCTGGGTCCTGTCCCAGATGCTGCACATACAAAACTGCCAATTGCCTATAGGGATCCGCTCACTCTTGCATTTATGCAGAAACCAATTCACCTCCTACTGGGCAAAAATCGCATGGACCAGTGCCTGGATGCTCTATTGTGAAGGGTGTTGAATCTGCCTCTAGCAAAAGCTGAGGGAGACTGAAAGCAGACGTCTTGTCACAGCTGGAGACAAATGTCCTAGATGCCACCAAGCAAACCCTTCTGTGTCTGCAGCCCAGAGATCAACGGGCTGTCGTCAAGCAGGAGATCAGAGAGCTCTCCTCTGGGGCCGCTAGTCCGGCCAAACCCATTTGCTTCAAGTTCACAAGTGTGGAAGCAGGTCTTTGGGCAGCACTGAGGGTAGTGCTTGTGGCTCAGCATGAAGCCCTAGCTCTGCTTTCCTGACATCAGTCTGTGCTCATCGACCAAACAACCAATCAACCAATCAAACACCAAAACAGAAAATATGTACATTTACGCAAGCAGGCTCTATAGGATTGATTGTTCCTTTGAGGCTAAAAGATGTGAGAATCCTTTGACTTGGAAATTACTCGGCTGTAAAGTTTGACTGAAGACAATTATCTGACAAACCCACAGTTCAACTTGCCATCACCAGTTCTGTTGGCGTGGAGACAGAGCTGAGCTTAACAAAAACTGGAAAAACTCAAGAAACTAACAACACATGTACCTTTCAGATTAGCTCCATGTTCCTGGAGCATGGAAGGTGTACCAGGCAGTAGAAAGATGATACTGAACTGGTACATGGATGACCAATTTTAACACTTTTATTTTAATGCATATCAGAAAATACATGCAATTGCCAAATTCGGGCTGAGATTTCACAGATTCTATTACTTAGGAATAATAGCTTAGGACAGAGATGATTTAAATAAAAGTATTAAGTAAATAATGTACCTACATGTGGACACATGGCAAAAAGCAGTAAGATGGTTCTCAAATGATGGAAGTTTGCAAATAATGGATTAATCTATCACTATTCGAGTTTGATGAATCAGCAAAAAAGCAATGAAGATTCATAAGTTGGTATATCTCTTCCTCCCATATTCCCATTCCCACTTATTCTCCCAAGGTGGCATCTCCATTGACTTCAAGTGGCTTCAGGAGGTATAGACATACACAGCAGAACATTGTGTTGGTCTGTGAAACAAGTCTGTATTCTTGCCAAGAGTACATGATTTATCCTCATAAGGAGGCATTTTTTTTAATTAAGGGTGTTGTCTCTGTTAATGATTAATGTCAAATATCCAAGCAACATCCATTCTAAGGGGAAAAGTTGGGAATTATTGCGCTGTGAATAGTGCCCTCATGTGGCTTTAAAGTTTAGCTACACTGAGGAATTTAAAAACACATTTCTAAGTTATGGACCATAAAATATGGCAGACGATGACAGAAGAGACACATGGGGAAACGAAACAGCATAAGAGAATGAGATGATTTGCTATTACCTAGCTCTTCCGTTGAGCAGAGTAAGATACCAATATGGCGGACAGAGTGTTTGGTCAACTGTGTAGGAATAAGCAGACATACAATCTACCTAGGGCAATATTTGTGGTAGTTTTGGTTAAAATGTTAACAAATCACACCAGACCTTTTCATTTCCAGTTTTATTTTTATCAAAACAAAATAATTTAACCATACAAAGAAGGAAATACATTTAAACAAACAACCAAGAAGCCAATAGCTTCTTAATTGTGAACAATCCATGGAGTAGTAAGTTCTAAAGAGTTGACTGCATATAGAAGGTATTGAGTCTTTCTCTAGGGCTCCAAGTGATAGAGGCTGCTCATTTTCCTTGGCTCCTTTCCTTCCAGTGGTGAAGGAATATGATCAATGTTTCTATATTTTTTGAGACTGATTTATATGTATTCCCACACAAGGAGAAAGCATGGGTGAAAAGAATCGTACAGGGCCCAACTCTAGCACATGGGATTTTTTTTTGGGGGGGGGCTTGACACCTACATTTAGGGAGTATCTGAACGATAGGGATGAGAAAGCGTGCTTACATATTGAGAAATGTAGTGTTTCAAAAGCCAAAAGAGTCCCCCTCACAAAATTATGGGAATCACACCTGAAATGAGAAAATATAGCAGCCCTGTTTCCTGCAGTTGTAGAAATATGTTCGCCATAGAGCTAGGCAGACCATTTTCTCCTCACCATATTAAATTATGTCTGGGCATTTGAGCAACAGCACATTCCGATAATGATGACAGTTTCCATAACTATAAAAATCTGCTGCACCAGGCAAATTTTGTGCAAAATGCAAATATCTATGCTGAGGAAAAAAATGAATAATGTGATCATTCTAAGTAATGAATGTAAACGCAAGGAAATACGTTTTGGCATGAGGCTGCAAATCGTTCATCTGTCATGCCTACAGTTGTGGTCACAATGCATTTTTCCAAGGCTCCTCCTCCCATCTGAGCTTCAGAGCAGGGATTTTAGGAAGCAGAAGGTTAACTTGCCCTCACTTGCCCACCATGCTGTGGACAGGGTTTTGATTTGAATCCAGAAGCACCAATCCCCTGTCTTTTTTTAGTCTCTTGGCAAACGAACCCTAGGTTCTCCGGGTTGTGAAATAAAGGGATGCTAGCTTCAGCCAGACTCTCAAAGGTCACATGTAACAAGAGGCATGTGTTGTTTCCATCATGCCTTAGAACATGGAGGATTTGGGTTGCCCATCAGAAACCACATGATATTAAGAACCCCCTTATCAGTTATCAGTGCCAGCGGGGGACATGAGACCTCTTTCCTCTCTACTTCTTTGACAAGTGAGATCTCTCCAGGTGTAGCCATAAGTGGGGAGAGAAACTTGAGCATCATGCCCGGCGGCATTTGTATGCCTTGCCCTGAGAGAACAGCAAAGACTTCAAAGTGCTCCATTTCTTGGTCATGTCAGCATCCCCTGTAGAAGAACCCGAGCTACCGATTGGCCAAGAACCTGACCTGAAGGTACAGTGAAGTTGACAGCACTGGGGAGAAAGGGGGATCCCTGATCTTAAAACTCTGGTTTACCCTGCTCTAAAGTAAATTTGTCTTCCCTTAACAGTGACACAGTACACACTTAGAGAGTAACTGCAGCAACTGATCATAAATAATACTGAATTGAAATTGTATTTTCAATAACCTAAACTTAGTTATAGATCACTGATATCATCCTTAAAATGCACCCCTACAGTTGCAGTCCACTTTAAGAAAACCCATAGGAAAATTAAGATGTCTATAATCAGAGATTGCTTGTTGCTTTATAAAAATTTTTTCCATTAAAAAAATATGTGTACCTTGGGATAATTTTCAATAGCCAAGTACCCTACGGTCATTCAAAATACATTTTTGTTTTTTAAATCCACTGAAATATAGCTTTTCACATATTCACGTTGCTATAAAGTAAACATTGCCACCAGCGAGCTAAATGACCAGCTGAGACAGGAAATCGTGGGAACCTGCTCACCTCTGCGTGGGAGACACAGCGAGTTAGAGATGGAATCACAGTTCCGCCATGTTTGGTCCAGGCTGGGATGTGGCAGCCAGCGAGGGTGGCTCGTACATGGACAAAACTTCTACCTGACTCGACTATCCTGAGGTCAGTGTCATTGGGAGCTTTGACCTACTGACTTCAGTCCAGTGATGCAGCCAACAGCACAGCAGCCACCCAGGAGAGAAGCATCTGGACAGTGGCTTTCCCCCCATGACCGGTGCCTCCCAGGACAAAGCAAGCACTCAGCCCACAGACATGTTGTCTTCCACTCACTCAGCTGTGTTCTGCTTTCATGTCTCATTTTTGACTTAAAAGCCACTGTTTACAAACTGGAAAACTGCAGCCCCAAATCTGGAATTCTGCGGGGAAAATGAGAAAGGTCTTTCCCTTGAGCTTACATTCTTCAAAGAACAATTGGCTTTAGTTCCCCACGGCCCCCTCTGGAACTTCCTGGGTGCAGGACCCCTCCCCCTGGGGGCAACCTCCAGCCATTTGTGTGGTCACATGCAGCTCATCTCCCCTGACTTGGTCCTTCTCAGTGGGACACCGTGGTGCTGAGAGGGTGGAAGTCTTAACCAAGAGTTCCCAGCCAGCCCAGGACAAAGTCCGGGCTCCACTCTCCTTTCCGCCAGGACTCAGACCACCCTCCTTGGCCTCTCTTATGACAACCCCAAAGGTAGAAGCTACATCGCTCTGGTTTGGTGTCGAAAGTACACAGATATTTAACACCCTTTATCTCCCTTCTTCCGCTTCCCTTGGCTGGGTTTGAAATCACTTGGGTGTTTCTGAACGCGACGGATCACAGACAAATGCTATGCCCCAGGAGAAGCTGGTCTCACATTCAGATTTCTCTAGGAATCACCCTCAGATTGGAAACTTCACTCACGGATACTTGAAATCTGACCATCCTTAGTCTCAGGCAAGGACGTAGTCAAGCATCTTCATACGTGAGCTATTTTGCGTCATGGCCTCACCTTTAAAGTACAAGATGTCACCTGAATCCCATGACATCAAAGTTAAGCCGCAAGAACTCAGCTATACATCTCGAATTGTACAAAATCATACCAAACGCAAGTATAAAATTTTATTGAAATGCAGCAGTGTGAATCTCTTTAAGTTTTTCCTCTCCCATTTAAGGAGAAAGGGTGCAGGAAATTTGAGGGTTTGCTCACTGAGGTGGCTGACGGAGATCAGCTATTTTCTTCTGTACAGGGGCACGCTGGCTTGGAATACTGGGGAATTTTATCTGTGCTGTTCTGACTTGCACAATACAGAGGCTGATTTAATTTGACAGCAAAGTAACACCAAGCCCCCAAAATAAAATTACTGAGATGTAAAACAGCGTCAAAACTCCAATTAGTTTTGTATCCTTGAAGCTTCTGGAGGAAATCTAAAAGGCTCCCGTCACGATGAGCAGGCATCAATTTAAGCTGGAGAGATTACTAAAATGTAACCCTCTAATTGAAATTGCTCAGAGCACAATATGACAGAAAGAATCAGAGGAAAATAAGTGAATTTTTCCCCCTCAAAAATGACTCATTACAGAGACTGTTCTATTAACTTTTAACACAACGTTCCTTTTGCAAGAGCTGGAAAAACCAAGGGTTTCGGAGGTCTCCACAGAAAAGGCACCAGGCACAAGAGCTGTGTACATGCTTCTACTACTGATCATACATAAGCACTGACCATTTGTGCAACACTGAAAGAATCTCAGTACTTCACCAGGTCGTAGGCATTTTGAAGTATATTTACAACGTCCACTAAGGAGGCGAATTTTTCTGACCAAACTTCAGTTTTGGAATGCATCTGGATTTTGTCTCCAGAGTGAACACAAATACCTCAAGGTCTAAGGGCCCCATCTCCTTTGTAAGCTACCCCAATTTTCCCAAGCATGCTTGCCACACTTGAAGCAAACCCCAGCTCACCAATGGGGGGAACCTGCCACCTTGACTCTGCGGGGTTCACTTGTTCATAAACAGGTCAGTTGTGGCCTCCTGGCCTAATGCCGTTTCCTGGATGAGGCAGAGGCAGGGTGCGACGCAGAGGATACGGCTGGGAGCCAAGCCGCAGTCACCGTGAAGGTCGAGCCTTCTTAGGCCTTGCTCCGTTGCCACCTTGGCCCTGCCTGGCACCTTGTGAAAGGGGAATCTGGGGATGGAGAGGTTCAGTCTGGGGTTCAGAGTTGGTTGGGGGTGGCTTAGAAAGAACCCCGCATGGCTTTCCTATCCGTGCATGCTCCGTGAATCCAGCTTAGCCCTCCACCCGCTTGATGGCATTCACTGCGAGGCACCAGCGGGCTTGGGCCGCGGGCGCCAGCTTCCTCTGCAGGCTCATATTTCTATGACTAACCGATCTTCATCATCGCTGCTGGTGTCGCTGAACTCCACCCGAGTTTGCTTTCTCATTCCTTCCAAGCTCCTCTTCCTGAGGGCTTTCAAAGGAGCTGCAGGGGTGTCGGCGGGCTGCCCTGGGCTAGGAGGAAGCACAGCGGCCTTTGGAGGGAGGAGTCCAGACCCCTGCCGCCCCCCACTGTCGCTTCCTAAAGGGGGGCAGGGGAGCAGCCCTTCCCCAGGCCCGTGGCGGCCCCCGGAAGGAAGACGTGTCTTGAGTTCCCCTTCCTCTCCGTGTGAACTAGCTGCACCCGGTCCCGAAGCTGCTATTTCAAGAGGAGTGTCTCCAGTGGACCCCAGTGGAACTGAACCTGAAATCCTCCGCCCAGAAGGTTTCTCTGGCGATGGGGACAGGCCCTCTGCCAGTGCTTTTCTGTCTGGGGACTTCGCCAGAGCCTGCCCTGCAGCCCCGCTGCGGTCTCGTGTCTCCACACTGTGAACCCCCGGTGCTGTGCAACCTGCCCTTGCCCCTGGGGAAGGACAAAGGGCAGCTGCGGAGGTAGCGAGGTCATGGCGAAGAGAGGTTCCTTTGGACTCCAAGGAAGAAGGCGCTGGAGCATCGGAGAAAACGCCTGGGGTGGCAGCTGCCGAGACCTGCGCCTGGGAGGGCAGCTGGTGAATCTCGGGCGATCCCGTGTCGAGAGCTTTGCCACCGGCTAGCAGGCTGTCCTCAGCCACGGCCGCCGAGGAGGCGGGGCGCAGAGAGAACTCCGACCCGACAGCTCTGTTCTGAGGACGACCGGCCCTGTGCTCGCAGGCGGGTGGAGAAATCTCCTGCAGCAAAGTGCAAAGGAAAATAAATGGGGGGAGAAAGGTTAATTGGCACCAAAATCTTGTGGTTAGGAAGTGGTCGTCAATGAAAGTAAGGTCTGGAGGTCTTAAGGACTCTTTACCAGGCGTGAACTTCACTACGACGCTCTCCATCCACTTCCGTCAATAACTAGTTGATGCATTAAGTCCAGTAACGGTCCCTGTTGACATCCAGTAGTCTCCTGGGACCACTATGTATTTTTATCTGGCCCTGTGAAAACCCAGCCACTCAATTATCCAACTGATTCTGAGTATCCAATTTTAGTCCCGCACTGGCGGTGCTTTTACAATAACATGTGTGTATGTTTTTTCCAGATTGGCATTTTTCAAGGTAAGGTCTGGATTAGCCACCTTCATGGTTTTCAAGGCTGGCCCCTCGGTCTGAGTGGCGGTGGTGTCACGTGGCGGTGACAAGCATCTCTATTCTATCAGTCGGAATGAACAAGGGACTGGGAGGAGACTGACTCATGCGCACTGAAGCCTGTGGGCTGGCCGGCCAGCGGGGACCTGCTGCAGAGTGCAGGGAGCTCTCCCGGTATTCTGTGGTCGTCTATGTGGGAAAAGAATCTGAAAGCGAAGGGACGTGTGTACTTGCGTAACTGAATCGCTTGGCTGGACAGCAGCCGTGATCACAACCTCCAATAAAACTTTGTTTTAAAAAAAGAAGGGATGTTTGATCACCTGTGAGCTCACCCCCGCGGCTCACGGCCCCCGTTGCCTGGCTATTCAGCACAGCGTTTGGAGATATCTGCCCACTGCGAGGGCGCGCTAGCCTGGAAACTTCTGTAGGCAGCCCGAGTGAGTTTCGCCACAGTGGACACCCATGAGACAAAAGGAGTCATAAATCTTTTTGACAAGAGCCAGGTAGAGACAGCTGAAAACCGTAACTCCCACCTTCACAGTTGGCGTGGCCGTGTCCCTGACAGCACCTGCATCTGTGTGAGGACAGAAGCGTCTCGAGCTGTGTCTGCCGCCCTCCTCCTCCTCTTTTTCTCCGTTCCCACCGCAAACAGGAGACTCTGAGGTGACACAGGCTGGCTCCCCTGACAGACTCAGACCTAAAGGGGGGAGGCACACGAGTTATACACCTGAAATGATCAAATCAGCACAGAGCGGTTTCAGAGGAGTATATCTGCGTCTTCACGACCAGCGCTGAGCTCATCAACCTCATCTCTCACGGTCCGGATGGAAGCCCAGCGACCCTGACATGGTCGGATCAAACGTCTCCACTTCTGCTAAGGAAAGAAAGGCAAATCTAATGCCCCACAGGAAAAATAAAATCCCTTAATTACACATATTTTAAATAAGATTTCATGCGGCTCTTTTTCTCATCCAAGTCAACTCCTCTGGCCATTCAACGGGGGCCGAGAGTAAAGATTTCCTCTCCTTGACGCGAGACATCTTAGCCCTGATCCGAGCACCGGCATCAGGAAGGGAGGCTGGGTTTTGCTGCTGTTGTTTCGTGGTGGTTGCTGTGCTATGGGGGTGGGGTCGGAGAGGGACGACAAGGCTGTGGCTCTGATGACATCCCCCAAACAGCAGCTCCCTTTCCCTCGGCCCACGTCCTTATTCTCTCCTCAGTTTAGTGTACTGGCCTGGGCGACAAGTCAGAGGGACCACAGACTTTCAGAGCAGGTAGGTCCCACAGTGAGAGGACTCAGAAAAACTTTCTAGAATGGCTGTGTCAACAAAGGCTTCAAGCCACTTTTAAATCTGCTTTGATTCTGATTCCCGTTACACACGCACAGAGTTTTAAATCTTTCTACGTATTAGGAAAACCAGCCACACAACACCAGCCACACCGCCCACCTGCTCATCCTCTCCCACTTTGGACTCCTTCATATTTGCCTCCTTCTCGCCTAAGAACACGTGTAGAGCATTACTTCTTGATTCCTTTATTCCAGTTTGGAGGATGGCCTATGTATTCTCGAAGGGACAGCATAGTTCAGGACCACCCCCCCACGCGTGTGCACACTTCCCAGAGGAGGCGCACACCCCTCTCCACAGTCACACGACTGTGACGTCAAAATTCTGCTCAGTATATCCGACATTTACATGGTTATGGTCAGGAACACACGTTCTACCGCTGAGCCGGGTAGTGTACTACGATTACATTGCCTTTTCTGCCAACACTGTTTTCCCTGGAGTTAATGCTTACTTTGTCTTTTTCTTTTGCTTAGTTTTTTGACATGCATTTATTCCTAAAACCGTCCTCCAACTTCCTTCCCAATTACCTTTTATTTCATCATTGGGTTTCATTTCATTTCCTGGGAAACATCACTGTCAAAACTTCCTGATCTTCTCCGAGTGGACTGCCGCTCCCTCACCCAGGCAGGGGCTGGGTCCCTGCATCTCCCTGGTCCCCCATCCTGGAGGCTTTCTTCACCACCTTGGTTGGTTCCTGGACCCCCACACTTCTTTTTCCTGGGTTTACCCTTTCCTTTCTTTTTTGCATTGGTTCCTAATGCAAAATTTCCAGCAGCTTCATGAGAAAAGGTGAAACAAAACTGTTTAGACTTTAATTGGCCGCTTGTCTGGATATAGGTGTCTGAAATAAAATTCATTGTCCTTCAGAACAGAAGATGCAGCCCCACTGAGTTCTAGCTGTTGAGGTCTGGAGCCAACATGATTTACGGGTCTTGGCCCTTTGGAGGACACCTTTCAGTTTTCTCTCTCTGGAAGCCCTTAGGCTCCCTTTTGTGCCACAGGGTCACCGTGTTCCTGGGACGATTTCCATTCATTGTCTGGGTGTTCACGGGGCCCTTTCCAACTGAATCACGTCTTTTAGTTTCAGAAAAATGTTATTTCTCGGATACATATATATTTTTCCTCTTTCCAGAACTTCTCTGAGTAGGTTACTGGACCTCTTGAGCTAATCCTCAATTTTTCTTATCTTCCCTCTCCTATTTTCTATTTCTTTGTCTTTTACATTGGGGGAAACTCCTTCAACTTTCTATTCCAACTCTGAAGTGTCTGCATCTGCTGTCACGTTTTTAACTCCCAAGAGCCCACTCTTAGTATTAATTTTATGACTTTTATTCCTTCTTTATAGCATCCTGTTACTACTTCATGGCTTCAATATCTTCTGTCTCAGGCAAGATTAAGAATGATCTGTTGTTACTGCTGAAGTTTGCCCCTCCCGAGATTCGCTCTTTCTTCCAAGTTGTTTGGTTTCTGTTTGGTTTTGTCTCTCCGTTTCATATCAAAGGCTTCACTGCCCATGTTTAGGAAATAAGCACTGAGAAGCTGGTTAGGAACTCATATGTGTAAAGTGTCAACCATGGACTTCCCTACAGGGATATCTGGTCACCTGCTCATGTGGGAAACCCTGAAGTAAGTGGCTTTTGGTCTTCCATCTGGGCTGGCTGGCTTCTCCGTGAGGGGTCCCTGATCTCCTGGCTGGAAAACGTAAGGCGCCATCACCCTGCAGGCAGCATTGGGATGGAGAGCCGGGGTGGGGCTCGACGTGCAATGCTAACTTTTGGTTAAACTCTCTGGTTTCTATACAGACTCCTTGCTCCCCAGCACCGTGAACAGTCCCCAGAGACCAAGCCCCGAGTACCCTGCAGGGAAGGCAGTGAGGGACGTGGCCAGGCTCTGAGAAGCAGGGGTGGGGTAGAGATCAGGGGGCCCGAATGCTTCTGAGTCTTTCGACCCAGGCTCCTCTGGTGCCATGTGTTTCTGAATTTCTAGGGCTTGACCACTGTTAAACCGGGATTGAGTTCTCTCGGGTCTGCCGCTCGGTGAGTGCTCAGCCTCTGCGTTCCAGTCCCCACAGCTATATGACACTATCTGCTCTCCGCTCACTTTGTCCCCGTGGGCCTGTGCATTCCAAACACATTCCTAAAGACCCACCAATTTCTGGGTCTTTAGAGGCAAGTGAATATGCTTTGTCCTCCACATTTAGCCAGAAAGAACAGACCTACTTGTTATGCCCCAGGGCAGGTTACTATACAATCAAGTGCACTCATCTTGAGCAAATGAACTTTAAAAATCCATAGACGAGGGGAAAGGAAGCAATGATCTTGCTTTAGTACATCTCCACTTTGGTGGAGCGCGTGTGCGCGGCTTTGGTTAAAGACACAGCACCGGGATGCTGGTATTTCATTCATCTGCTCAACAAACATGCCCCAGGAACCAGGCGCCACATTCAACCCCGAAGAATCAGAGAGCAAGACCAAGGTGCTCTGCTCTTCCCCTGAGAGCCTCCTCTCCACTGGGGAGGCAACACAGGGACGAGAAAGATGACCGAGGTTGTGACGGGGGTCATGAAGGAAGTGAGCAGGACGCGTGTGCCCCCGAGAGTAACAGAACACAGGAGGCTCTGACAGAGGCTGGCAGCAAACAGGGGAGGGGACAGCATCTCGGAGAGTAATGGAGGGTGACTGGCTTGCCCAATGGAGGAAGGCCTCCCTGAAAAGGTGGCACCCGAACTGAAATCTTCAGGAGGAGAAAGAACCAGCCCTCGAAGGCCATTCCAGACAGAGGAGGACCAGATGCAGGGGCCCTGCGGTGGGATGGAGCTCGAGGATTAAGGAACCGGTGGGAGGCCGTGGGGGAAGGACAGTGGGGAGTAGAGGGCAAAAGGAAGGTGGGGGAGCCACCAGTGGCTCAGATCTCATAGGGTGCAGGCAGCCGTGGGAAGGGGTCTCGATTTTACTGTTTGTTTTTTATTTTTTGTTTTTTGTTTTTTTGCTGCACCCGTGGCACACAGAAGTCCCCAGGCCAGGGCTCACCACAGCAGTGACAATGCTGGATCCTTAACTTGCTGAGCCACCAGGAAACCCCGAGAAGTCCACATCTCCTAAAGATGCACGTTGCTAGCACATGGAGACTAAACTGGGGGGACGGGGGGAGGGGAGGGAAAACCAGTCACAGGGTCACCAGGGCCGTCTTGGGGCCAGGTGAGACCGCTCGGCTAGGGCAGGGGCAATAAAATGGAGAAAATGGATGGACTTGAGATGTGTTTTCATCCTCACCTGTGAAAAATCACCCAGAGGTAATAACGATGAAAAACATTTCTATAGCTGCATAGTTTACCAAACACGAACGCCTCACTCTAAGTGGATTAAGCTGTGTCCCCACAGTGACAAAACAACCAGGCAATTCATTCAATTCGATGAAGAAGTAAAACTAATTAGTATAGAGAAAATAATCAGATTGGCCAAATGTCTTCTCAGCGGGTCATCTGGGTTTTTAAGCGGAAAAGTCCATGTGCGCATTTGACCAATAACTTCTGACTCATCTGAGAAAGCGGGGGAAGAAAATCCATTGATTTAATTTGCTTTTGACCTACGGTCTACAGAGAAAAGTGAGTTATCTTTCATAATTGTGAAAAATGCCCAAATCATGTCACTGAAGTGTGTTAAACTAATCTGGATTATTGAAGAAAGACAGCATCCTTGCTTTGAGATAAATGGCCCTTTTCCAAAAATAAGTAGCAGTCAAATGTTAAAGCCCAGAATGTGATCCTGTGTGCGTTTCAGTCGCGGCATTACTATGTGAATCACTTCCTACATCCTCAGAAATCCCGGATTCCACCACCCACTGCAGTCTTTGGAGATCCGACCACTCTTACGTTATTAGGAGAAGCTTAGAGAAATATCGCTTATCACGCTCTGTGCACCATTCTCTTCTCCCCCTGATGAAAGTCCGCGTTTTTAATAATTTCCCTCAGAAATAATTGCCAAACCGCATTTAGAGAGGAAGAGATTGCTTCAACTATGGTAGCAGATTTAAGTTTAGCCATCTTGAAAAGGCTATAAGAAACTGTAAAATAATTAGGAGGAAAATGGCATGGAGAAACAACGCGATGAAACTTCCCGCTTGACAGTTGACATCTTTCATGCCAAGCCTCCCGCCGGCTGCCTCGCGTTCCTAGGCCTTATTAAAAAGCTAATAGACAGATTACTCAAATATCATTCTCTGAAAATGTAAGTAATTTGATGCATTTCCTTCAGTGGCCCCAACACACCAAAAAAAAACTATGAGTTTGGAGTCCAAAGACAGTGAATTCTAAGGAAGGGATAAAAATGACTGGCAGGCTGGCCCTGAAATTCAGCTATAAGTGCCAAGACCACAGGGTAATCGCCCCGACTAAGTTATCTGAGATGAAATTGTTAATAAGCATCCTTGCCGTCGAAGGATGGACAGTGTGCTTGCACTTAAAATTTGCAAAGACTTCAGGAAAGGGGGGCAGCCTCTAAAAGTAATCACTATGTGGGCAGTTATTTGCTTGTTTTTCTCTTTCCTTTTCTTATTGCTTTTTAGGGCCACACCTGCGGCATATGGAAGTTCCCAGGCTAGGGATCGAATTGGAGCTACAGCTGCCAGCCTGGACCGCAGTCACAGCCACACCGGAGGACAGGGATTGAACCCGCATCTTCATGGATCCTAGTCAGGTTCATTACCTCTGAGCCACAGTGGGAACTCCGTGTTTGTTTTTCAGATACTAGTTGAGCCTTTTTTTGTGTGAGTCCATGATTTTCGAGCCCACATGAAGCCTAAATGTTTACTGAGTGTTGAGCACAGTCAACTCTCTGTGCCAACAAAAGTGCTGAGTGCAGGCCATTTACCAGGCAGGCGCCCTCCTGGAAATCAGAGTCTAGTATGGGAGAGAAATCCAGCCAGCAAATAATTACACACACAAAAATCACCAAGCAGATGTTGCAAATGCTGTGATGCAAAAAGCCGAGGGTTCAGGGAGCTGGAAGGATGGCACCCGACCCCACTCACATCTGCGGAAGGCAGTAAAACCCTGCTGTGACGTCGTCCCCACCTCACACCTGTTTCGGGCTGGTTTTTCTCTCCACTGAGTCTGAATCATTCCATCGCCTAATGATTCAACCAATATTTTTTAGGGCTCTAGTGCACACCAGACATGGTGCTAAATTTTTTTTGCAAGAGAATTTGTTTCTTGCCTCAATCCTCTGACAATTTCTCTTTATAAAGCCTTTAAAGAAGAGAAAAAAATAATAAATGGAAGAAGCTTTCTGTCTTGCAGGCGGAGGCTGGGGACGTTCTTTCCCATCAGAAAATGATCAGAAGTGGGCGGCTGTGGGTGGTGAGGATCTCTGATCTCAGTTCCACAGGCAGAGAGGGCCTCAAGAGAAAGGACCAGAAAAACAGATTTATCAAGTACAGCCTTGGCGATTTCTGTACTATTCCTAATGCAGTCTTGGGAAAGTCTGCCTGTCGGCAACCACAAACGAATCATTTATTCCAGAAACCACTTTTCTTCGAGGGGCTCCTTCCTCCTACTCCTCTGATAAACGGCGGGCAAGACACGGGCGTTTACGGCACCGAGATTCTTCCCCCAAACTACGCTTCATGCAAAGTGGTGTTTAAAATCCTGCTTTCGCTTAGAAGTCGTCTCATGTCCAGATAACAGGAGAGCGACTTTCAAATACAGAGCAGAAAAGCGGAGGATGAAATCACATCAGGAGAAGAGACCACCGAACAAACGCCATTTGAAAGGTGAAACGCCGAGACTGCATACAGCCCATCTATTGCTTCCACGCACCGGGAGTTTTAAAGGTTCTTGTCGCTGAAGGAAAACTCCCCGAGGGTCCCCTCCACGGGACCTAACTGCTCACACTCACAAGATGTCCTCCTCACTCAAGATTTATACCTTGGAACGAAGGAGAGCGTTTCAGCAGCTCCAGAGCTCTGTGCCTTTCACAGCTTTAGAGAAAGAATGAATCCTGCCTGTTAGTTCTGATGCGAAAAGCCAGAGAGTCCTGTCGGGGGGGAGAGCGAAGAGGGGGCGCATGGAGAGACCTCTCCCCACCTTCCCGACTCTTCCCGATGCTCAGGAACATTCTGAGGGGGACGCCTGTGAGAACGGGGAGGGGAGAAGTGCCCTCAGCCAAGGCCCTAAGTCACAAACAGAACCCAGGGCAGAAATCCGCCACCAGGGACGGGGACCACGTCTGCTTTATTCCAGGGACTTATCTGAGCCTCCGCATCGAGTGTGTAGAAGCTGAACCTTCTGCGGACGTGTAATTAGGCAAAGCTTAACTCGAGAAACCACCTGTAACCACGGCCATCTTGGCACTTCTCTCGCTGAGGAGAAAAAAAAAAAGTGTTTTGAACACTTTCCCCACTCAGACATTTTTCTCCAAACTTGGTGAACGGGGCTGGTTTGAAACACATCAGGGACTTTAAAGCTTGGTCGTGGACAGAATTCGACAATGTTCCTCCAGAAAGGGAAGTGGAATTCCACGGGACAGAGACGAAACTAACCCTTCTGGAAAAGTCTACCACGGCATCTGCTGAAGCAGATGGGGTCTGTGTTGAAACCGGCAGTTCGCAGCCGGGGGTCAAGTCTGGGGGCTTTTTCCAACGGCCTGATTGAGGTGGGGCTGCCCCTGGCATTCCAGCTGCCGTACACAGGCCAGACCCCACAGCAGAGCTGGCTGCAAAGGTCAGCAGGGCCCCGGCTGGGTGACCTCGGTTTAGACCGCGAATCGCAAACGCGAATGCTGCAGGGCCGCCCGGCACAGACAGGAGGGCTGCGGCCTGGGGTGGGGGCTGGAGATGCGGATCCAGCCTCATGGGCGAGGCTGCCTCTCAGCTCCTGCCCCCTAGACCACGAAGGAAGCGTCCCGTTTGCCAGAACTATCCATCTTCCAAGAGAAACCAGAAATTGGAACGCCACATTTCCATCTGATACACTGATAGCTAATTAGTTTTCGAACAGCAGCAGCAAGCTAACCAGCACATCTGCGGCCCGAACGCGGCCTAGAGAGGCCAGCGTGTGACCTCTTGGCGGTTAAGAGGCTCAGGGGCGCCAACTCCAAAGGCGAGACTTTAGCCTCCACTGAGGCTCTGCTCTTTTGCAGAAGCAAAGTTTGTTTTCAAAAATACTGCTGGAAAAAATGTCTGTGGGGGTTCAAAACCCCTGTTTTTGAATTTAGTAGTATCTTGTAAAATAAAATATATAATCATAAAGTGTGCATTTATGGCCGTGGCCCAGCAACGGCTCTTTGGGAAACTAAGAATGTTCCCTGTAGCGATGGCTGCGGTGGGAAAACCAATGACAATCAACAGGATGTCCATCGACACCGAAAGAGCGGAATAAACACATTACGCTACAGTTACACTGTGGGATTTAGTGCCATGATTAAAACAATCCATCAATCTGGAATATAGGCCTAGAGTTATGAACAAGGTATATTAAAGAATATTAAATTGTAGACGACTATGTATGCTATGATCTATTTGTAGAAAACAACAAAATTGTGTCCATATTTGTATGTCCATGGAGAAAGGTGTGAAGGCACGTCAACCTAACACTGGCAGCTGGTAGCTGAGGCTGGGGTTTGTCAAGTTTTCTTTGCATACATCAATGTTGCTTTCTTTGTTGCAACAGATAGGGTATTGCTTTATTAGTTTGCAAGAAAAATCAGAGACAAATAAGGATGCTGGCTCTGAAATTCAGTCTGAAAGTCATGAGGAAAGAACCTGGGGAAGGGGAGAGTCAGTTCAGTTAGAAGACACAACAGACAGAGGGAGATGGACCCTGACGCCCTCATAACGAGAGCTCAGTTTCTTAGGTAGAGAAGTTGAGAGTCTCACAAAAAGAAGAGAAAAAAATGTATTTTTCCATCTCTAACCGAATCTGAAGTATTTCTGGTCTATCCTCATTTTTTTGAAATTTTGCCTCTTCTCAGTAATCATTTTCCGATCTCTTGTTTTTCTCAGAAACCACTTTTCTCTATGGTTTGAATTTCTCTTCTCTTTCTCTGATGAAAGGCAATCAGTTCGAGAACACTTCACTTGCCATTTTCTCCGAAAAAGCATATTTAGTGGGAAAGTATGCTTAAAATCTTTCAGTAAGTTGAAACTTTAATCATCCTCAGACAATAAGAGAATGCTTTAAAATGAAGAGAGGACAAAATGTGGAGAACAGGGAAAATAAAATGAAGAATAGAAAAAAATATGGCTAATATTGTTTGAATTATTTAGTGCCAAAATTGAATCAAGAGAATATGGATCATTACTTTCGAACTTTCTTAACTCTAAATGAAAACTGGAGAAGAAAAAGTTCAGGCTTTGGAAATATAATTGATGTGTTTAAGCAATTGCCTCATCATTTCTTAAGATTTACACCCTGAGAAGGAGGTGTTACCCTGTTTTAGCAATTCTGTAAGCAATATTACTTAACTAATGGCTTTAGGAAAAGAATATCTCTCCATTAATTCTGACAGGAAAAATAATGGTACAGAGCCATTAGCTCTCGTCAGAGGCGGAGAGGGAGTTGGGTGAGGGAAGCCTGGAGTTCAGGCTGCCATTTTGTTTCTCTTAGGAAAACACTTTGAGGTGATTTGTGACAGAAAAAGCCGGCAAGAGTGACACCAAGTAAACCTCCCCCGCCCGCCTCTCCCAGCGCACTCGTGACTAACAGAAGTTTAAAGGGTGAAACAGAAAAGAACAAATTCGAATCTACCTAAGGTTCGGAAAATTACATCACCATCCTGACAGAAAATTGAGCTCTTCTACCTTTTCAACAGGATTAGGTAAACCTTTTATCTCAGGAAGTACCTGTCAGAGAAGTTCTCTCTACCTCTCTATTTTTTTCAATGAAAGACAGCTGCTTTGATAGCATTAGCCTCAGAGGAATTTTTCCTAAACCAGGCTCAGGAAAAAAAAAAATCCAGTTAAAATCTTTCAGTCACTGAACAGCCTGGGTATGTACAGAAAAGTCCAAAAGAAGAGATTCTGGTGAGAAAGTTAAGGAGACAAGGAGAAAAGACAAGTGCCTTATTCACCCTGATATTAAATACGGGTTTGTTGGTCATCATTTAAGAAGCTCGGTTTGCCTCGCTGATGTAGTGTCCACGTAGCTGAAGAGAAGAAAATGAGGACATAATTATATAATGACTGGTCTTGTGGTAAGTGCCACAGAGGAGACGGGTTATGAAGCAGACCACAGGGACGCCTCATCTGGCTTGAGAGAGTGACCAGCCTGAGACCTCACTAAAACGTCACCCCACAAAACCATCTAAGGAAGAGGATAAACCGTCAAGTGGGTCTTGAGAGAAAAGATAGCCAAAGGGCCGCCAGAGGGCCAGAGTAACACATTTCTCGAGAAATCACTTCACACCAGAGTATTTCTCACTCCTCCTGCAATTTCCTAAGCAATATGTTTTCTTTCAGAAATGACTCTTCTTAGGGGTACTTACTACCCTTCTTGAATGAAAGGCAATCAATTTAAGATTTTCCTCTCAGAGATCTTCTTCCCCCCGAAAGACGCTGAGTGGAAAAGCTGTGTTTAAAATTAATCCTCGAGAGCAAAGTTGGTTCCCAGACCATAAGTGCGTACCTAAAATTTAGACTGCACGCTGTGGGCGTGAGGCGACGGAGGAAAACGCAATTACGGGGAGTACTCACGCTACCAAGATGGAAATCCGGACTATCTACACTTCGAATTAGGAATTTCAGTGTTTCCCACTCCCCAGCGCCGGTAAAAAGACAGTCCATTTCTCTCGAAAGAGAACGGCGCTATCTGGAGAGCCCATTTGTCCCCAGATTTTGCATCCTTAAAAAGAAGACGCTGACCCATTTCGACGCTAATAGCCGAGAAGAAAGGTCTTCCCTTTTCTCCTTCGTTAATCCTGAGAAGAGGGGTTGGGAAATGGACTAATGTTAAACTGGAAACAAAAACAAGGAAGAAAATATTGGAGTTGGCCACATCAAGGCTGGTTTTTCGATCACCTCAGGCAAGAAGACATCTAAGTTCAGTCTCTGTGGAAAGATCAACGGTCAGGGAGGGCTGAGTTCTCCTCCCAGATCTCATCGCAGACAGACCAGTAACCAGACGAGAAAACCGGGACGCTGAGGGGGAGAACACGTCTCTGTTCTCCCAGAGTTTTGAGGTGCTGTCTCATGTGGGACTTGGGTATTTTTTGTTTTCTTTCTCTGGAACACTTGCAGTTCCCGTTCTCTTCACCTTTTCTTTTTTTTTGAGGAAAGGCAAGTGTTTGGAAAGCCGAAAACTTTCTCCCACTCGGGTATTTCTTCCAAACAACATTTGTGGTGGAGCCCGTTGAAAATATTGCAGTCATGTGCAGCCACGTACACGCATACAATTCAATAGCAATTCATAAATACTATTGAGGAGCCAGGGGACTGAGATGAAGTGACAAGAAGAAAAGCAGCTCAAAAGACTCTTTAAAAACTTCTCATACCAAAATTTACTTGGGAATGTATGTTTTGGCCCAGTTTTCTAAGTGAGGTTTTCTTAATAATGAAAGAAACTCGACTGAGTGGACTCGGCCATAATTGAAGGACTTTCAACTTGGCTTCGTCTTTTCTCGAGATTTCCACCTCAAAAGAAAAAGTACTTCTGTAACTGCAGTTCTGCAGCAATGCGGCCTCAAGTAGTGTGTTTTGAGCAAAAGCCTCTATGTGGTTTCTATGGATCCTGACAGAAAATAAAGGGGGACAGTCATGAGTTCTTTCAACCGAAGCAGGAAATAAAATATCAAGGGTTGGCTCTGCCCTGTGATAAAGAGGCTGGAACCTCAAGGTTACGTGTAACTCGAAAGCTGAGATGTGTGTAACAAAGGCGGAAGGCGGAATAACAGCAAGAGATGGGCCGAGGTCTTTCAGAATTCTATGAAGTCACGCTTTTGTCTCCCCACCAGCTTTAGAAATTCTACCTTTTATGATGGGAAACTTGAACTGCAGGATTTTTTTTTTTTAATTTCAGAAACTATCTCCTAGACTCAGTCTTGCACCCTTTATCTTCCTCTAAATGTAATCAGTCTGGTTAAAAATGCACCGGAAATGGAAAAGCTCAGTTACACGATCAAAAGCTTTCCTGGAAAAACAGGTAGGACTCCCAGTGCCACATTAAGGAAAAAGAGAGTCTAAAAAAGAAAGAATACTGCCCCAGAAATACACTTTAATCCCACCAAACTAAATAAGAAATCTGATTTCTAGTTCGTTTTTTTGTTTGTTTTGTTTTGTTTTTTAAGACCAGTGATTGATTTATTAGAACCATCTAGAAAGTCCAGCTTGGAGGCATTTAAAAAATCTTCACACCTTCCCTGAAGATTTCAACACCATCCGCCACAAAGGGAGTCTGTTTGGTGAGTCTAAAGCACTCTAGAAAGGGGTGGGGGCGGCCTCTTAACTCTTGTCTGGGAAAGAGTGTAAATAAGGTCACGCACCCAGAATATTCCACCTGGGGCGGGGCTGGAGAATGGAGAGGCGATGAACCTTGAGGCCAATTCATAATTCTGCACAAATGATACGCAGAAACTAAGAGCGTTGTTCAAAGAACAGAATTTAAAATATGCAAACCTTGCTGGAGGGAGAAGAGACAGTCTTTACAAACTCCTGCCTTTGAGCAGTTCCTGGAATCTTCCCTGGGAGTGGTCCTGGTAGAGGCGGGGCACCCCACAGCTGGCCACCGGTTATTTTCTTGAATCGAAGACGAGACGGCTGGGTTGATAAAGCCCCCTCTGAAATTTCCTCCTACTAGGAGTCACAGGGGCTGCTTAAAATGTGTGGAGCAAGAAATGAGAACTTGATCACTTATTTAAAACTAAGGTCCCATAAAAAGAGATTGCAGAAGGCGGAGGGGAAAAGAAAACACCAACTGAGCCTCCCGCGGTTGTCATCGAAAATTTCTTTAGGAAATCTCCTTGACTTCTCTTTAAAAAATATGTTATTATTAAATTCAGATCATAAAAAGACTGCACGGCTTAAATCATCATGGAGTAAACTAACATTAACTGTTTGGAAATAAAGCAGTTTGCACCGTCTCTGCGAATGACAGAGAAATAACGAGAAACTTGCATGAACGCCCATCGCAGCACGGGGGCCGGCAGTGCCGGAGAGCAGGCTTTGAGAGGCTGTTTCGGGCAGACCCTCGGGAAAATCCAAAGAAGAGTCAGTGTGGGGAGAGCAAAGGACAGTGTCAAGTGAGCCTGGACCCCAGGGCACGCTGGCGCCTAGACCGGAGGCGGCCGGCCAGCAAGCGGCCCCCATGAGTTTTCTACCACTTCCAGGAATTTTCAACTTCTCCCTGTGGAAGCAACCTGCAAAACTCCTATTCTGAGAAATTATGAGACTATCTTATCTGAAATATTTCTCTCCAATCCCGGGCATTCTCCGTGGGGGCCAGCCGAGCGTACTTCGTGATAATGAAAGTTCTCAGGGACAGAAATCCATACCTGGCCTCGAAAAAGTGCAAGCAGGGGTGGGAGGCCTGAGAGGAGATGAAATAGCATGAGGTAGATGATAGCATTTAAAACGGGTTTCAGTGGCCAGGGGTGTCCTGTCTACAAGGTCCCAGCTTGCCCCTGGTTATAGCTTCTGAGCCAGATTGGGGCACCTTTGAGGCTGTCTCCCTCAAGAATTTTCAAAAGAAGAGAAAACCTCTTTTCTTCCAGGCCTGAGCTTGGAAAAGAAAGTGGAGGTGGTCCTTCATCACTGGTGGCATCACAGGGCCTGGGGGTGCCCACTCCCCTTGTCACCGAGCTCGCCGGGGGACCCTGTGTCTGACTGAGCAGCCTCAGGCCCCAAAAAGAAACACCCTCTCCAAGGCAGGCAACCCAGAAGGAGAATCTGGGCAGAGACACAAGGAGAAGTGGGGTGGGGGCGTCAAAATGGACCCGTTCCAGCGGAAAGAGGGGGTCCGGGTGCCCAGGTGGCTAGAACTAGACTTGCCCACTTCTGGAGAGGTAACCGGTTAAGAGTTTGTGTAGCCGACAGCCCAGAAGGCAACCTGGCTGTAAGATGGACCCAGGCACACTAGGCAGGGGTGACAAGGCCTCCCAAGCTAATCAGGACTCAGAAGTGAAATCGGGAGTTGAAAGAAAGGTCAGGTCCATTTTTGAGCATGTGAAGCCCTCCCCCCACCCCGGGAGGTCTATGCCAGAAAGGGTGGTCTGAGGGCCAGAGAGAAAGGGGACTGTGCCAAGTGTGCAGTTCCGGAGAAATCTGCATTTCAGGTTCCCCAGTGGCGCAGTGGCTTAAGGATCCAGCACTGTCACTGCTGTGGCTCAGGTCACAGCCGTGGTGTGGGTTTGATTCTTGGCTCTGCAACTTCCTCATGCTGCAGACACAGCCAAAATAAAACAAAAACAAAAAAAACAATGAATCCTTTTCTGCATAAGTGTCTCGCTTATGTCTTGGGGCAACACTTATGCTAAAAAAAGTACACTCACTGTTCATCTGAAATTCGGCTTGAACGGGGCCTTGTACTCGCATCTGCTAATTCTGGCCGCCCTGCTGTGGGGTGTGGGGAGAGGGGAGCGGGCTGGGGGCCAGCTGTGCTCAGAAAGATCTGGCTGGGCAGCCGCCTCTCCCCCCCAGCCCCACCTCCACCCAGGACAGGTTGATTTGGGACCAGCCATTACCATCAACAAAGGTGAATCCGGGCAGAGGTGCCTCACAAGGGTTTGGGGCGGGGGAACTGGCCCCACAGGCCTCAGTGAAGAAATGATTTATGGGGGCTCCATACCCCCCCAGGAGAGAAGCCCACCAACCAAAGACAGAGCAGAGAGAAAAGCAGCATTCTGCTGCTCTTCCGCTATTTTCACGAAGATGTTAGCACCACCACGAAGCAAGAACCCTCAAAAGCCACCCGTCTCTTCCGTCCTAGAAGGGTTCCTCCCATTCTGTGTGTCCAAGGACCCAAGGCTATCCATGTCTGTCCCCAACTAGTCCCTGAACCCATGTCCACTTGGAAAGGCCATCAAGGAGAGCTCCCTGTTAGGAAGGGTTTTTCTGGGTGGGAAAGCTTGGCGAGCCCATAACCAGCACGGAAGGGGAAGGATGCGGCCAAGGGACACGACCCGGGGCAGGCTAGTGCTCACAGGGCATCGGCAGAAACAAGTTCTGGAAGCGGGCACCCGGTGGCCACATTCCCATACCTGCAGGTCTGGGCACATTTTCTCAATGAGAGTTTCTCTGTGCTCTCAGCTTTTCCTTCCAGAACGTTAAAGCGGGGGCAGGGGAGAGAAAGAGAATAAGCCTGTATTCTCCCCCTTTCAAGCCAGGAGGGGAAAGACAGCGCCAGCTCGGGCTTTTAGGGGGTAAACCTGCCAATGGCGTGCACTTCACAAGAAGGCAAGGGGTGACCTGGCCCCACCAGGAACATCTCTTTCCCACAGGGCCAGGGGCTCATGAGACCATGGCACCACCCAAGTGATTCAGCCCTCAAGACGGGGGGCAGGGGGCAGCCACCCAAGAAGACACTGTGTGTTCGCCCCCCCCCCCCGATCAGCTGCAGAGGAGAAGAAGCCAAAGGAAAGCGGCCGGTCTGGTCCAGGTGGCCAGCTCCTTCCGCGTCCAGCACAGACAGAGAAGACACAGCCACTTCAGGACGACGCCTGGAGCAGGGAGGACCTCAGCCAGGCCTGGGGGGAGGACCGGACTCACAAGGATGTCAGACAGCAGCACGTGGACGGGTGGCCGGGCTGTGAAAAATCAGTACCCTACCTGCTTCCTGTTGAGTTCGAGACCTTTGTAACCTCCCTGTGTCAAAACAGCTTCAAAAATGTTATTTAAAAAACATCATTAGCCTGTTTACCTCAGCAGTATTCCCCCCCAACGGATGAGGACTCCAGGCGATGCATTTCCCCTTTAACATGGCCCACCGCTGCCACCCTGCCCTCAATGGCAGAGAACCGGATGTGTGTTCCATCATCAAAGAGGTCCTGGGAGGACAAGGAGGCCGTGCCCACTTGCTGATAAATTCAGGGTGAGGAGGTGGGAATCAATGAAACAGTACAGGGTACATGATAAAATTTAAAATAGGTTTCAGTGTGGGAATGTACCCTATGGTTCTTTATTTTTTTATAGGTAACATCTCTCCTCTGATTATAGGTTCCAGGCATATTTTCTCAGCGAGGATTCTAATGCACTTCATACCAAATATTTCCAAGGAAAATAGAAGTCATTTACTTTCCCAGTAACGTTTTGGTTCGGGTAAAGACTACAGTGAACGTGGTCTCCGGGAACAGCTTTGGGGTATCTTTGTTCCAGAAAGAGTAATTACACCCAGCATCGCAGGAGACGGGCTAGGGCGTGTGGGGAACAACCTTGAAGGTAGCTTGCAACCACAGGGAACCGGCGTTAGAACAGGGTTGTGGGAGCAGCCCTGGACACGGCAGGTAGGAAGCGGCAGGACCCCTGTGGGTGGAAGACTCTCATGGTAGGAAATGGGCGTGGGGCGGCTTTACCGTGGAGGACCTGAGCGACCTCAGCCAGGCCGTCAAGGTCAACACCAGCAGGGGTGAGTCCTACTGACGGTGCGTCTTTCATAGGATGTGCCCTGTGGGAAGAGCCCTTCACCTCTGGGGTCTTGCTCCCAAGCCCACCACCCGAGTCTAACTACGAGAAAACCGTCAGACCGACTCTGGGAGCAGGACCTCCTGCACCATCCCTGACCAGGAGTCCTCCCGATGTCAAGGTCATCAGAAATGAGAAAAGCTGGAGACACTGGCACAGACAAGAGGCACTTCAAAACCTTCAGGAAATATCCACTCTCTCCCTAACCCTTTAGGTCTCGTGCACACAAATACTTCTCTTCTGCGACATATCATGAGAGCATTTTTCCTTCCCTAATAGGTTTTTTTTTATTATTATTTTACGATTTTTATTTTTTCCATTATAGTTGATGTACAGTGTCTTGTCATTTTCTACTGTACAGCAAAGTGACCCAGTCTCACACACACACACACACACACACACACACATTCTTTTTCTCACATTATCCTCCATCACGTTCCATCACAAGTGACTGGATACAGTTCCCTGTGCTATACAGCAGGACCTCATTGCTTATTCACTCCAAACGCAATAGTTTGCATCTATTAACTCCAGACTCCCAGTCCAGCGCACTCCCTCCCTGATAGGTCTTCAAGTATATATATATATATTTATAAAATACATATTTTTTTCCAGTTATTCCATTTCCAACCACTTTTTCTAAGAGTATCTGGGGTATTGTGCTATCAGGACAAGTAACCTAATTTTCAGGGTCCAGTGCAAGTGAAAATGTGGGGACCTTATTCAAAATGATTAAGAATTTCAGGTCATAAAATAGAAAAGATACAGATGCTTCAACAGAGGTGTGACTACTCAGACATAAAAAAGAATGAAATAATGCTGTTTACAGCAACATGGATGTCACTAGAGATTTTCATACTAAGTCAGAAAGAGAAAGATAAATACCATATGATATCACTTATGTGTGGAATCTAAAATACAGCACAGGAGTTCCCTTTGTGGCTCAGTGGTTAACGAATCTGACTAGGAATCACGAGGTTGCTGGTTCGATTGCTGGCCTCGCTCAGTGGGTTAAGGATCCGGCATCGCCGTGAGCTGTGGTGTAGGTTGCAGACGCAGCTCGGATCCCGCATTGCTGTGGCTATGGCGAAGGCCGGCGGCTCAGCTTCGATTAGACCCGTAGCCTGGGAACCTCCACATGCCGCGGGTGCGGCCCTAGAAAAGGCAAAAAGACAAAAAATAGTAATAATAAAATCAAATAAAATACAGCACAAATAAACCTATTACAGAACAGAAACAGACTCAAAGACCTGGAGAGCAAACTTGGGGTCGCCAGAGAGCAGGGTGTGGGATGGACTGGGAGTTTGGATTAGTACATGCAAATTATTACATTTAGAATGGATAAGCAACAAGGTCCTGCCGTACAGCCCCGGGAACTATATCCAATCTCCTGGGATAAACTATAACAGAAGATAAGAAAGGGTGTGTGTGTGTGTGTGTGTGTGTGTGTGTATACACGCACATATACACACGCATGACTGGGTCATTTTGCTGTACAGCAGAAACTGGCACAACATTGTAAACCAATTACACTTTAATTTTTAAAAATAAACTTTTAAAAGAATTGACAAAAACAAAATATAGAGGAATAGATAAGGTATCCATCAGTAGGTGAATGAATAAAGCCGTGTAGATGCAGGCAATGGAATATTAGCCATAAAAAGAACAAAATCTTACCATTTGCAACAGTATGGATGAACTTAGAGGGCATTACGCTTAGTGAAATAAGAGAAAGACAAGTACTGTATGATTTCACTTATACATGGAATCTAAAAAATGAAGCAAAGGAACAAACATAACCAAACAGAAACAGAGTCACAGAGATCAAGAAGGTGGTGTCGGGGGTGGAGTTGGGGGGGGGATAGATGAAGGAGATTAAGAGGCACAAACGTCCAGCCACAAAATAGTGAGTCATGGTATGAAATGTACAGTGTGGAGACTATGGTCAGTAATGACGTGCTGTCTCTGTAGGGTGACAGATGGGAGCTAGACTTGTCGTGGAGATCATTTGGGAATGTATAGAAATATTGACTCATTACGTTGTGTACCAAGAACTAACTTCGTGGTGGAGGTCAATTCGACTTCAAAAACAAATTGACAGAAAAAGAGGTCAGCCTGGCGGCTGCCAGAAGCAGGATGTGGACAGAGGGGCAGCTGGATGAAGGCAGCCAAAAGGTACAACGTCTAGGTGGAAGATAAGCAGGTACTGCGGATGTCACATCCAGGGTGACAACTGTTGGTGCTCTACACGGAAGTTTTAAAAGTAAATCATAAGAGTTCTCGTCACAAGGAAATCTTGTATATACGAGAGGATGGATGCTCACTAAGCTTATGATGACGATCGTTTTGCAGAAGCTGTCATGACGCTGCATGCCTTCAACTGATACCGGGCTGTAAGTATGTCGATGACATCTCAATAAAATTAGAAGGAAAACAGCACTTCGAGTCAGCCCAGAAGGCCAGCAGGACCAAGTGCAGGGCTTTCTGAACTTGGCTCCACGTGCTGCGTGGGTCACGCGCCCGCTGGGATTTCCCTGAGAAGGTATTCACTGCTTAAGACTAAGCGAAGCTGTTCTTAACATCGACGGTGACAAGAACCGACAGGACAGGTCTGGGGGAGGGAGAGCCGGAGAACGGAGCGCCTGTAAAGAGGCGTCACGGGGAGTGAGGCGAGGCAGCTGTTTTTGAGCAACGCGCCTCTGGGTTCTGCTGCTCCCCGAGGCACCCCAAGCCCCTTAGGGTGCTGGCTGACCCTTCTTCTCAGGGAGGGACCCAAAGCCCATGGTGGGGAGGCTGCTCGTGGCCAGCGGGAGGGAGGCAGTGCGAATGAGAGGCTCCTCTGGGTTGTCTGCCCCTTTACTCTTTTCTAGAAGCGGGGGTGGGGGAGGGAGATGGATCATCAGACAGACAGACAGACAGACACATACAGGCTCAGAAGGATTAACTCGCCAGCCGTGGGTCTGATCCTCAGGAAGACTGGAAAGGGCCTGAGAGAATCCTGCAAGCTCCCTCCCCGATTCGTGCCATGTGCCTGGGATAAAGCAGAGGCAGGCTTTGGGCCTGATAAATAAAACTCATCCGACCATGGTCCCCGTGTTTACTGAGTTGGCAGTACTTGGAATGGCTAATTGTCGGAGATGATGGCTTTGAATTTCAATTCTTGGCTATTTCCTGATGCGACTGGGGTCTTCCATCTGTTTGGTTTGGTTGTGGGGGCCGTCGTATGGTCTAGTGTGGACGCCAAGTTCCTCTTAGTTCTCCAGAGGCTGCCTGTGTCTTTGCTGCTAGAGCCTCTCCCACCACACCCAGAGGGGCTCAAATGTGGCCCTGGGGGGCATGGGGCCAATTGTTCGGGGGGTTCCCTGAGCTGATCAGTGCCCCGAACCTCAGAGTTGTGAAGACACGCCCCCCTCTGCAACTCAGTGTTCTCATCTGGGCAGTGGGAGGGACCGTGCCCTCCTGCCGCGGTCTGAGACTCAAAAGGCGAGGGGCCATCCCAAGCACCAGGCTCAGGGTCTGGCATAAATGCTACAAAACGAGGGGCTGTCATCCCCGCCAGCGCCGCCTTTATCATCGCTGGACTGTACTGTCGTGGTCATTAGTCTGTGGCTCGTGGCCCGTCTCCCTCCACCCAGAACGTCACGCCCACTGGCGAGGGGACCCGGCCTGCCTTGCTCGTCCCCGTCTTGCCAGTACCTAAAGAGCTATGGTACATACTAGGTGCTCAGTAAGTACCAGTGACAGGAGCCTCATCTGTCTGACCCCAAAACTCGAGCCCCACGCCGCTTCCCCCTTCATTTCTCAAAATGGCAACTAAAAAGCCCACACGGAGATTTTTCCCCCTTTGCTGTGACCATGGGCTTATCTCCAGGGGGAGGTTTGTCAAGGGTTAATAAGTGGCCAGCGTCGCAACATCTCAGGCGGGTGTGTGTGTGTGTGTGTGTGTGTGCGCGCGCGCGCGTGCGCGCGCGCGCCAGGGCAGAGGCGGATCCCAGGGCCTGTTCACAGCTGGTCAGGCTTCACAGAAAATCTCCTTTTCTGATTAATTCACAGCAGTTCTCCTTTTCCACCCCCACAAGCGAGATCAATAATGATTCGACTCTGCTGCACTGTTCCCACTGATTATAATCATATTTAAAAACCCTGATCGTTTTTTTTAAACTCCGTTTAATGTCAATTTGCATTCGTCAAGGATTTTTTTTTTTTCCTTAAAGGGGTAGTTCTCTTTAAAGGCTAAACATGAATTTTGAAGGTAACAGGCTCTATGTCTGAAGGTAATTTGAAGAAGAGGAAAGGCGTCCATGATTTTCAGCCCGGTTTTCCTGGGAAGGGAAGCGGAGCTGCGCAGGTTACAAGCCAGCTCCCATTTCCACGTTCCACGCAGCTTCAGTCCTCTGCATTGCACCAATGTGAATTTTCTTTTAGGGGACATAGAGGTGTATCTGTGAGCCCTGCCTGGGTGATCCGTGTGGGGTTCTGGGAAGAAACAGCAGCATGTGTACGGATGATGGGACACTCTCGCGCAGTTATGACAGTCACGCGCCTCGTTCTGTGTAAATAACAGCAAAGTGTTTCCACTACTGTTATTACCGCAGCTCACCGTGTAATTTGAGATTGCTTCAGTGGGCGACAGAGGAAAAGCATCAGTGACTGAGCAGAAGTGACAGGATGGAGCCAGCCACCATCAGGTGCAGGACCTGGAATTGTGGGGACAAAAGAGGAACCCTGGTGCCTTGTTTTACACCTGGGGGCAGGGGGAGCATGCCGAAGGGGGGGAGCTCAGGGAGGAAACGCAGGCGCTGGACCTGAGCTCAAAACGTGAGCGGGGCTGTATTAACAGGACGCTTGCCGTGGGACCACTTGCTTTTGGCACATAAACAAAAACATGCTTTTCTCCAACTAGAATTTCAAGGTTCCGGCCATAATTTGTTTTTGGCTTGGCTTTTCACTCCGAGGGGGGAGGATAAGGAATAAGCCATGACTACTGCCCAGAGGGATACACGGTCAAGGCACAGAGGGAAGTCTTAGCATGTAACTAGTACCTGGAAAATGGCATTACCGGCATGAATATAAAATGAATTTAAAGTTTGCACTTTCACCCTGTCTACGTCGCTAGCCTTTGTGGCAGAGCATGAAAGGTGCCTCCTTATTTCTGATCCTTTTTCTTAGAAGTGAGAACCCACTTTATAGATGGGGCGTGTTGCTGCTCTGCTGAAAACTACATTTTCCCATTTTTCTTGCAGCCAAGTCTGACCGAGGAACTAAGTTCTGGCTAATGAGATGCGAGAGGATGTGACAGACGCAACTTTCAAGGCATGACCTTAAAGGCAGGGCTGGTCACCTTTCATTCCTCTTTTCTCCTTTCTATTAGCTGGAGTGCAGATGTGATGGCAGGAGCTGGAGCAGCTATTTCAGACCATGAGAGAAGAAAACCTATGGTGAGGAGAGTCGAGCAACAAGACAGTAGGAAGTTGGGGCCCTACCATACCATGGAGCCACCATTCTAGACCTTTCTACACCCAATGATAATTAATTGTGAGGGGAATAAAACTTAACATAACTTTTTTATTTTTTTGCAGCACCCATGGCCTATGGAAGTTCCCAGACCAGAGACTGAACCTGTACCACAGCAGTGACCCAAGCCACTGCAGTGACAATGCCAGATCCTTAACCCACTGCACCACAAGAGAACTCCTACATATCTTTTTAAATTTGCTGCTATTTGCAGTTTTCAGGAGAGGAGCCAAAGCTTTCTCATACTAAATACAAAGGTGATGAGAAACATTTTCATTTCAAGAGTCTAATAAACTTTAGCCTATTACATAAACTCTGGTTATCCCCACACAACCTTGATGAATTTGCCATGTCTGCTGACTGCCAAGTATTAAGCCTTCACCATTTTGTCATTTCTACAAATTATCTGGACTAGGGATCAGCAAACTAAAGTCTATAGACCAAATCTGGCCCTCTGCCTACTTTTATAAATGAAGTTTTACTGGAACATAGCCATACCCACTCACTCACACGTTGTCTGTGGTCTTTGCTCCCTACAACTTCAGAGTTGAGTATGTGCAACAGATACCGTATGGTTAGCAAGGTTAAAAAAAATAATAAAATTTACTGGAGTTCCCTGGTGGCCTAGTGGATTAAGGATCTGGCATTGTCACTGCCTTGGTAGAGTCTGCCTCTCTTGAATCTGGGCTGGTCCTGTGACACCCTCTTGATCAGCAGAATGCAACAGATGTACCAATTCCACACCTAAGTCTTGAGAGGTCTATGAGAATCTCTTCTCTCTGAAGCTGTGGGGGGTTGGAAGACATATGCTTCACGCAGCCCCGCTCCCTGGGCTGACAGCCAAGCAACTTCCGTGATGAAAGGGAGACCATCCCAGACCAGCCAGTCTCGGTCATTCCCCCACTGATCCCAGACATTTGTTAGGAACTACTGAGTTTGGGGGTCCTTTGTTACACAGCACCACTAATTTATGTCACAGGTAAACCTGTGTTTGATATCAGTTGGCTGCTGCTCTGTAGCAAACACATCTATGTCTTTGATACAAGACATATGTATGTATTTATGATGCCTACTAGATACGCTTTAGGGCATTAAGATTCTTTCAGAATATCTGCTCATAAATCACAGAGCTGAACAGACTACATTTGGGGGCTTTCACTGAGAACTAGCAAGATTCAGAAGGAGCAGCACAGCACTTCAGGACCTGGTTCTGGGATCAGATTCCTTCCTGTTTGTATAACCTCCAGGCAGTCCGTTAACACACTAGGTTACGGCAACCTCTAGGCCTAGTTCCCCATTTTTAAATGAGTACAGTTTTAGCACTTATATTTTCATCCAAAAGTTTATAGGTGATGAAAAAAGGGCTCAGAATAGTGACTCGTCCAGTGAGTCTGCCATCGGCACTTGCTAAGATCATTCCTACTGTGAGTCTTGTTAGATAACAGACACTGCAGATAAATTACACCACGGCTGAGCAATTAATAGAACTGACGTTTGGGAATAAAGAGGTTTCTAATAAAGGAGGCTGAAATGAATGGCTTTTTAAATAATGCATGGGGAGACAGAGCCTCTCCCAAATACCCCGCTGTCATGGGATTGCCATTTAGATACTGGGTCTTTTTCTACCTCTGTTTGTACTGAAACAACACAGAAAGCGTTCCTTAGCCACACGATACCAAATTCCACATTCCTTTCGGAATGTTCCATCTGAGTCAAGTACGACCAACTGGCCCCATCTCAGTTCCCTTACTGATCAAGGTATAGGAGACACCAAGGGGCGTACACGTCCAAGTGCAAGAGAGGTGCCCCCTCTAAAACATTCCCCTCGGAAAAGAAGGCGGTATGGCATTCATCAAATCTTTACAAAGCTTCCTGTGTTGCAGGGAGCACTCTCCATGACTTCATTCAAAATCACAAAATCCTGCTTAGAAAGATACATTAACCTGAAACGATGCCAATCGATGCTGGTTTGGGTCCTTCCAAACTGACAAAATTAGTTTCAAATAGGTGAGGGGAAGGGGGACCTTGACTCCAAACGCAGTCTTTTTTACTGGGTGCCTGGGACACAGTCATAAGCTTCCGGTGGAGCTGTAAACAAGTCCCTTTGAAGACTGCTCTACGCCTGGAAATAGAATGTGTTTACTGGTGGAAACTGCGAACAGGCACCTACCTGAGAAATGAAAGTGACAGTCCCAATGTTATGTAAATGGGTGCTCGTGGTTGTGGATAAATTTCTATGATGGCATTGTCCTCAGATTCTAAAAGGACTAAACCTCAAAGAGCTGGGATGAAAGTGAAGATGCTGTGCTGGGAAATCTCCATTAGGTGACTCAAATCAGGGGCTCTGGCGATGACAAAAGCCATAGCAAAGATGCATGCTACAAGTTCAGCTCAAATGGTTTTGTGAAATGTGAGCAGAAAACACAATGTCGCTACACCGATATCTTATGTAATGTGTGCTTTAAAGGGGTACCTGCGACTAGTTGAACAAATTGCCTGCTGCCAGGAGGTCTGCCTATGTCCTCTACCTCTTGATGCCACATCTCAGGCTGGACCAGAAGCCCCTTGGGATCTTTGTGTTGAGAACATAGGGGACAGTCTTACTGGGGGCATAAGTGGTAAACAGCTGTGATTCTCAATTTGCAGATAACTGGTAGCTGGTATTTCATAGGAGGGGGCCCTCCCGGGAGAAACCTGCAGAGTGAGAGAAGCCAGAAGACGCTAGGCAAGCACGATTCCTGCAGCGCCCGCAGGGGGCTCTGGAGTGTGAACTGCAGCAGGAATTGCACTGTCCCGCCTGGAGGTCATACCACCCCATAAACCCCTCAGGGGCCGTGGACCACCCCCCAGGGTCTCTGTGTGTGCTGGGGGCCAAGTCGTCTCCATCAACTGAGGACCGAGCCTTTGCAGAAGGCTACAGATAAAAGAGATCAGCAGCCAGGACGTGGGCACAGGTGGGTGTCTGGCCTGAAAAGAGCTCTGGGCGGGGCACCAGCTGCATCTGCCCCAGCCGCTACCTTGCCAGACGCAGCGCAGAGCGGCCCTGCCCGCTTTCTGCCCCCCTTACCTGGGGAGCAAGAGCGGCCGGTGGTAAACACCTGTTGTTCTCTGACTTCAGCAGCCATCCCTCCATCTTCAGGGACCACCTCTTTTGGGTAAAAATTGGCTGCTTATCTTCAATTCAATCACCACATCTCACCCCCAGGAGTGGGCATAATCCCCTCATGGGGACAAAGCAGAAGGTTCAGGGCGAGGCATACAACCCAAAGCCCACTAAATCAGAGTCAGTGTTGGACTTCGTAGAGCCCTCTCTCCTGCGTTCGCTCATTGGGCAGGATGTAAGCTGGGGCCCCTGGGGGCCACCACACGCCAGGAATGAAGAGGAGCAATTCAAATAGGAAGAGGGATAAACACAGGCCTGCTGACATTATTTGAGTCCCTGGGATTTTCATTTCAAGAGCAATCATGTGCTTAAACCATGAGCTGGATTTCGGTCCCAAGCTACTACGTGCGACAGCACATAGATAGCCACGGCACCATGTCCGCCTGACCCTTACAGACACTGCTCACCCTCCTTCTGTCCTGCAGAACGCGGCAGTGGGGGCCGTGGACACCTGCGGCCCCGCAGCCGCTTCCTAACCACGTTGAAGGTGGGCTGAAGGACGTCCCTGACATCGCACAGCAACAGACTTCAAATTCAAACCCTGACTGTCTGCTCCCAGCCCCCGGAAAACCACCGAACATGGCGACGCACTCATAGCTTCAGTGAAAGGAGCCAGCACCTTCTAGAAAGGGGCACTTCCGACAGACAGTGATTAATCTAGTTTCCCATTCTTCTCAGCAAAATAATAGAGAAATCATCATTTTCTTCCTTATCTAACTACACAGATGACTGCTTCGTGACTCCTCAGATTTATTGAGTGGCAAAGCTGGAAGCAAAGGAGTATGTCCTCTGTCCCCGGCAGCACTGAAAGCCTCGAGCTGTCAGAACCAACGCAGGTCTCACTAAACCAGCTGCAGAAAATCCAAGGCGAGCTAGGGTAAGGTAAACAGAAGCAAACAAAACCAAAAAGAACTTCTTCCTCTTCAAGGAAACTTCCAGACTAAACCAGGCTAAGTGGATTTTCTTAGCTTGGATGCAGAATGACTTACAGTTCCCTAAGAGATGGTCCCCATTTTCTAGATTTGAAAAACAACATGGGTGCATTGATTCTTACTTTAAAAAACAATGTGCATGCGTTGAATCTATAATGAGATGTTACTTAAATGAACCCAAATTAATTGAAATTAGACACAGTGAAACACAAACTAGAATTTTCAAAGTAAAGCAGAGAGAGGTGAACGTGAGAGTGAAAAATGAAGAGCTCCCCCCACCCCCCGCACTTGGCAACAGGCAGTATTCTGCTCTGCAGAATGAAAAGGGAAAGAAAAAAGAGTCTAGACCCAGGAAGCAGTTTTTAAAAGGAAAATAATTGCTTTCATATTAAAACATACAAAACCAATTTCTTTTGAACCACTAATGTGTGGATTTTTAAAAATCAATAACATATTCTATTTAATCCATTTGAACAAAGATAAATGGGAATTCGTGTCTTTGGTTCTCAGAAGTCTCCTCTCTAATGCTTTTCGGAATCACTGTGGCATGTAATTTCTGTTGTTGTTTTCTCTATGACACTTGGAAAAGCTTTAAAGTCTCAACATTTTAGGAGACAATGAGAGCTCAGTGAAATGGGCTTGATTTGCCCTTCAAGGAACAAGGTCAAAGCATAGCAGATGCTCAGCAAGCGCCCTCAGAGGGCGCGGAGGGCGGCGCCAAGGAGGCCACCTCGCCCAGGGCTGGGCCACCTGCAAAGAGCAGCCGGACCGTCGGAGCAGTGAGGGCAGAGGGCATGCCGATCAGGAGGGGACTCGGGGCAGCCAGGAGGGGACTAGCCAGAGGGGTGCCTTCTCTCCTCTCCTGGCAAAGGAACACAGCAGAGGCCAGCCTGGCAGAGTATGTCACCACACCAAAGACAGAAGCCAAGATGGGGCTCAAAGCACTGAGGCTGAAAGGCTTCTGGGCAGGTGAAAAGCACAGGTTTGTCGGGGAGGGGCAAGTGGGATATCCAGGGACAAGGAGGCGACTGCCTACATGCCACTGTGGCTTGCGAGGGTCCTGAAGTGCACCGACTCAAAGTGGGTCCCTTCTCACATTATCCCAGGAGAAGAGGAAAAGGGGTCATTTCCCCCAAATCCACTGGCCCCAAAGAAATGTGACCACACTGGATTCAGCATCTGGCTGAGGTGCAGGGAGATGCGGGGGTGGCAGGTGGGGGGGGGGCAGCACCCTCCTCCCTCCTCCCTCCTCTCCCACGGCCCCTGGTAGCCCACAAACAAAGGGCTCCAAGTAGCCAACCTGGAGCTCAGACCGGCATGTGAGCATGTGTTTGGTTTTTTTAAAACGTCAGTTCATTACCACCACGTAGTAAAAATCGGGAGGTTTAACTTAATGGAAAATTCTGGGTCTCCGGCTCCTCTATAGACCTAAATTAACACTAATGAGCTGGCACGCTCAGCGTGAAATATTGAAATTTTATGTGTAAGTGACATCTCAACAGCCTTACAAAACGCACGCTGTCGTTTACGGCCACCGCGTTACAGGCGGGGAAACTGAGGTGTGGGGCACCGGGACCTCCAGCGCCCACCCCCCCGGCCCCGTCGCTGCCACAGGCGGCTGCGGCTCCCTCCTCTCCCGCGTCTCTAGTTTAGAACACCGGCTTCGTCGCCCTTTTACGTGTGCTTCTTCGAAACGTGGCCCTTTCCGAAGGCGCACCGGTGGGTTTCCAAGTTGGGGAGGGCAGAAACAGCTCACACACCAGGCACAGAAAGATTTAAAAGTCCTGCCCGGCGCGCAAAGACTCGGGAGTCTGGGTCTTGCGGCGGAATCTCGGAAAGCCAGGGAAGGTCTACAGCCCATTTGGTCCTTGATTTTACCGTCTCATCCCCCGTCTCTTTTCTTCCCCTCTCCTGCCCTCCTTTCTCGGCTGGGGCTCCTGCCTCCTAGTATTCGTTTTTATTCTTGAACATCTGGGTGGCATTTACATGAGAGCAACAAAATGACATGTAAAAAGCCAGGGTCGCCTGCGTGCAGTGACAGGGGCAAGAGCCACTTCCTAAGCGGGGGTCCGCCTATTTCAAAAGGTGCTATTTCAAAACCGTCCTCTCCCTTCCTCCAGCTGCAAGCAGACTCAGGCACGTTAGATCAGCCACCTGAACTCCAGAGAACAGAAAATAAATTCGTGCCAAGGGGTTCCCTGGTATTCAGAGCAGGTCCCCCCGAGTCAGGGCTTCCCCCACCACCACCACGTGGAGCGAGGTCCGGTCCACGCCAGACACACACCTGGACAAGGTCACAGCCGCCCCAGAGAGGGTCCCCAAAGCTGGTTTTTTGCCGGAACCGGAGGGACCGAGCCTCCCGCTCCTCGCAGACTGGCGCTAGGGGGCGCCCTTGAAGCTTGGAAGACGATTTCCCATCAAATAAAAAGTCGTGCCTTTTTTTTTTTTCTTCTGGGTAATAAATTCACAGGGCTTGTTTTTTAACCCCCACCAGAGGTTAGAATAGTTTCATTAAAAAAGTTTTGGTAAATTCATGGGCAACTTTTGGGGTTATGGGAGGTTGTTGTAAAAAAAAAAAAAAAAAAAAGAAAAGAAAGAGAAAAACAGCCTCTCTCGGCTCATGTAAGACTCAGAATCACGGGGCGCGTGAGGGCGGACAGGAGGGGCGCTTGCGGCTCCTGTGTTTTTCCAGAAGGGTCCAGGCAGAGATGGGGCTCCCAAAGGTCTCTGCCACTGATCAGCTGGGGGCAGGGGTCCCCCGGGCATGAGCCCCAGCTCATCCTGCACCAGCTAGGCTGCCCCAGAGCCCGCAGCCCGCTGTCCATCAAAGGAGCCTTCTCGATTTTTCCATCACTCTCACCTATAGTCTGGGCGAGTGCTGGTCACGGCTTTTGCACTCATCTCTTCCCCGCACGTAGTCAGGAACAAAGCCAAAAAGTTTCAGCCCCTGAGTAGGGGTTAAAAAAGAATAAGAACTTTTATCGGATTAATAAGACAAGAGGAGGCAGAAGAAAAACAGCGCGGTTAAGGGAGGGGGCGTCGCACATTAACTATGATTCAGAGACTCAAATGCACTGAGTTCATTTTTCAATCTGCCTTTAGCTAAGGGGGGAAAAAAAAGGAAATTATAGAAAATTGAGAAACAAACATCTCCGAGAGTGCTTTGCACCCGGGGGTGCTTAATGAACACAATAATTTCAAACGCTAGTACTTAGAAAAATGGCTTTTGTCCATTCCTGGTATGCCAGGTGCCTCGCAGCAAAGAGGGAGAGCTGAAAATGACTGAAAATGATCACTAATGTCTATGTGGAGGGGGCGCGAAAATTACTTTTTCGTGTCTCTGGAAGTTAGGGAAATAAACAAGCCAAAATTGAAAGAGTTTTAGCAAAAGAAAAAACCTTGGAACTGAACTTGCATTTCTTTTCCTCCGGGTCTGAACTTGGGCAGGACTCCTAATTAGGACGGAGAGAATGGCCACGGCACCCCCTCCGGACCCCGCGGGGCCACACTGAAAATCGAATGAAGAAAAACATTTGGAGGAAGCCCTCCAAGCGCTCGAGCAGGAAGCACTGCTCGTTGTTGGAGCGGTTTCTCCGCGCTCCCTGCCAGCACCCAACGTGGGGGTAAAGGCCACAGCAAATGCATTTGTTTAGAGGGAGGCAGCGGCCCTGAGAGCTCCTGGTTGCCAGGGAGGCCAGAGAGGAGATGGGGCTGGAGCCTGGAGGATTATTCAAATCCCTTTGTCTTCTCTACCCCGGGGGCCAGTCTCACCCCGGCAGGGACTGCACCATCTGCAGCCATGTGCATAAATTCATGTGCCCCCAAGAATCCTCCCAATGCCACCCAGCTCCCCATCTGAAATTCACTGTTCCTGACTCATTCCTTTGACTTGCAGATTTCTCCTCCAGACCGGTGGAAGTTTAGCCCACGGTCCGCCCCGCCCCGCCCCCCATCAGGAGGATGACCACCAACCTACAAAATCCTACTGAGGTGACACAGCATCTTTCCAACTCACCACCTCCTGGGCAAATGAGGGGGCTATTCCTAGACCGGCTCCATGGGGTTTTCAAGGACCAAGCTAAGTGAGTCGGTGTAGGTGAATGTCTCTGACTCCCGTGGACTCAGAAAAGGCCCCATTTTAAAGATGAGGATCAGAGGGAAAGAAGGAATGACCTTGCCCAAGGAAGTAATAAGAGAAGAAGTCAGGACTCAAAAGAATTCTTCTGATTCCAAAACCAAAGCTGCCTTCCCTGCGCCACTTCTGGCCTAAGGGAGGCTGAGAGGAGAGCGCACTTGGCTTTCCAAGGCCCGCTGTAGGAGGAGCTGGGCCAGATGAAGGATCTGGCCTAAGAAGTTACCTGTAAAAAAGTACCTATGAAAAAAAGAGAACTGTGTTGTCAAATTCTAGCTAGATGGTGAAACCTAACCTCGGGTCTATTCAAAGGGAGATCAGTAAAGACTGAGGCAACTGTTAAAGGCTCATTATCACCAAAACAAGACGTCCTCCGTGATGTAATCAAGAGGCTTAAAAGGGAATCGAGAATGACTTTCTCATTAGGATTTCTCAATATATTTTATTTAATTAATTAATTAACTTTTTGGCCGTGACTGCAGCACGCAGTAGCTCCCCGGCCAGGGACTGAACCTGGGCCACAGCAGTGACAACGCCAGATCCTTAATCTGCTGAGCCACCAGGGAACGTCTATATATTTTAACACTGGTCTATAGGTCACTTATTTCCCCTCTAGGCTTAGTGAACACCATTCTGCCTCTAATACCTTAGTAAGAGTTAACCCTAAAGGTCCCACCTCTCTTTAAAACCAAGCTGCCTCGGGCCGCCCAAAGACCGGGTCACAGATGGCGAGAGAGGACAGACTCAACAAGGGGGACCCTGACCCCTTCATCATTTTGTCTGCCATCTGCAGGTCTGTTGAAGTCATCACTTCTCTTGCTTCATCCTCTGATTCCCTGTGTCTAGCAGCCCTCAACGCAGAAAGTTCTCGAACAAGACTCCTTTTGTGGGTTCTGCTGAGAAGGGGCTCTCCCAACTCAGGTGAAAATCCTTTCAGAAAGTCCTTCAAAAGCAGAACAGTCTCCACTGCAGGTCTGTGCCTGCAAGTATGCCTCTTTTATTCAAACTTTTGAACCTGATGCGATTCATCTTTCAACTCTCTTTCGGATTTCAAAACCTCATTAAAGGTGCTACATTCCTGGCCTCCCACCTGTGCGGGGAACCAGCCCTTAGTGCACGGGCCGTTTTTGCCCTCCCACCTTCGGCTGGCCAGGAAATCAGAATTCAGAACTTGTCGCTCCGTTTCTACAGGAACCTGTTGGCGATTGCCAAGGGAGACACTCAGCATTTTAGATAAATAAGTAAACAGCAGTTCAGTGCCGTGTGCCTCCATTTCCAGCAGTTTCGGGTGCACGGCAAAACATTCTTCATGATCCAAGGAGGAGAAAAGGGATGACAGGGTGCGGGCCTTGGGGGTTGCCACACACCTCCCGCGGCACCCCCCGCCCCCCACCCCCCGCTGCGGTGGGGCCCGGATGGAGGGACCTTGGGAGGGGCCTCGGAGGCGCAGCACCCCCCCCCCCCACGTTCCCGTTTATGCTAGCCCAGTCTCCCTTCCCCGCTCCAGCCGGCCTTGTCAGGATCCCTCATTTGGAAGCTTAATCATATCAGCGAGCTTACCGCATTGCATGTGTAATGACTTGTTTACCAGGCTGTGCCGGCTCCCTCTGCCAGACTGGGCTCTCCCTAAGGACAAGGGCCTTGTCGTGTTCTTGTTTGCCTCTCTTCCTGCTCCCACACACTGCCTGGCACAGAACGGGCCTCACTAATTGCATGTGAACTCTCATCTATTCACACACAGGTGCCGAATTCCATTAACCCACGAGGAAGAGGCGTATGGACATCTGTGCCACCCACCTGCCTGGCCCCTCTTCTTTTGGGAAACTGTTTCCCCTCTACTCTTAAGAGCTACAGCAGAGGTGACTGAAACTCATCCCTCCATACAGGGACAGGTATATGACCCAGACCTGGCCACCCAAATCCCCAGGGACTGGTTCAGGAGAGATGCCTGCCCTGACCAGGCCGACCAGATTCAGTCTGCGGACTTGGGTTACAAAAAGGAGTCAAACATAGACAGGGAGGGCAGGTCTCAGACCCAGAAGAGGAGCCAAGAGATGGAAAGAAACTGAGTCCCAGTAACATCATCAGCACTGGATCCAGCCAGGCCTGAAGCCCTTGTCTCTGTTGCATGAGATAATGAGTCTTTTGTTTGTTTGTTTTTTTGTCTAGGCCAATTTAAATAGTCTCTTTTCCTCATAACCTAAAGAGTCCTTTCTGATACAAGCAGGCGGAGTTTAAAATTCTACCTCTGGTAGCAACATTTCAGAAGATAAGAGGATGTCTGGGGACAATAAAAGCTTGCAATGAGAAACACTGCTGTCATATATTGGCAGCCACAGCTCTGCGAGCCTTGTCATCTCACTCCGGGAGTCTGGACTGTGGCCCCAAATCCCACATTAAACCAGAAAGGGCTAAGAAATTCACCCCTCTGGCTTCTGTTTATAATAAGGGGTGAAGACGCGCTCCCAGCCTTTGACTAAAATCTCACATATTACTGTTTGCTCTCTGGAGCTTCCGGGCGGCCTGAGCTTTCCGGGAGGTAACTGAGTAACGCTTAGGGCTCAGCAGCCTGCAGATCAATTAATCTCTTCTGCAGATTGCTACCCAGGTCTAATGAATTGGCGAGGCACAGAGGAAGTCCTGCGTAGCACTGTGTCCTGTGCAGTGACAGAGCTGTCTTGGAGCAGACTGAGACAGCGTGCCTCGGCCAAGGAACAAATCTATTACTATTTGGAGAGAACATCAAATTGTACCCAGTGGACTCAGAGTTTGGTCAAGAGCAACTCACCAACTCACTGCTCTGTGGTTTAAAAACAAACTAGTCCGTTCATCCACCCATGTGTCTGTCCATTGGACAGCAGCAGCCTTCCTTATGGTCTGTCTGGGCAGTGGACCTCCCCCCAGAGTGGGTGGGCCAGGCCCTCCTAGCTGCGGGCATTCAAGGTAGCATCTTTCACCCATCTTGGGGAGTTTTTCTTCAAGTTTGAGCAGATCAAGGGAAAAAGAGATACTCTAATATGCTACCGATGGGCATGTACAATGGAAAGCAACTTGGAAATATTAAAAGGTGCAACAGAACATTCAAAGGCCATTCTTTGAATTCTTCCTCTCGGGTCTTCCCTAGAGAAACCCTCTGCTTGGGGCCAGAAGTCGCGGACAGCGGGTCCGAAGAACATGACGCAACAGCAAAGAACTGGCAGTGATTAACTGTCCGCGGTTAGGAGAATCAGCACCTAAACCTACAGTAGCCGCGGCCAGAGGCGCTGTCCCCACTTACAAGGCTGAGACTGGTCCACACGCAGCACCACTGTGGGAAGACCGTGCAGTACTGTCAAGTCAAAGAAAGCAAGCTGCACAGGGAGACGGCGGTGCGGTACAGCTCAGGCTGGATGCACGACACACGTGCACACACACAAACACACGTGCAGAAATAACGGTCTGGCCGGTGCCCTCCTCACTCTGAACTGCGGTTTCATCTGAGGGGCATGTGGCGAATGGGGGTGGTGGCCAAAGTGAACAGTGGCCTTATTACCACACTTGAATGTATTATAGGACGTGTAAGTCAGGATTACACACATAATTAAAAACAAATAGTTAACTTTGGTGGGGGAGGGGTGCTGCCCTTGCATCATGCAGAAGTTCCTGGGCCAGGGATTGAACCCGTGCCACAGCAGTGATGATGCCTGATCCTTAACCCACTAGGCCGCCAGGGAACTCCTCCCAAGTCCTTTTAAAACCCAACCATGCCCAACTTGTTCCAAGAACTTTCGCATTGGCCTCCTGGTATCCATGCTACCTACCCTAATCCTTGCACTCTGCTTGCAGTGACCTTTTAAAAACCTGCACTGGATGGTCACCCCTCTGACCTCCTCTCCTGCCCAGAGAGCCTCAGTGGCTCCCGCTGTCCTCAGGAGAAGGATGCACCCACCCCAACAAGGTCTCGGATGTGCCTGGTCCCTCCCACCCCCTCTCTCTGCACCCTGGGCGCTTCCTGCTGTCCCTCCTGCAGCCAAGACGGCACACGCCCACAGCTCAGCGTCCCAGACTCTCACAAATGCTGAGTTTGAACCTGCCCAGGAGGCCCCCCAACAGTCCCCTCCCCCTCGCCCTATGCCCTGAGGCAGAGGAGGTGGGGTCTGCAAGGAGGGTCTTTGCAGAATGTTGCCTATGGCCTCTGTTGCGGTGGTCTCTGTTGAAGACAGAGTTAAAGTGATATAGCTGAAAGCCTTATAAGAGTTGAAGAAATACTCGATTAAGACAACTGAAGCCAAGGGGATCTTTTGGACAGAGAAAAGCGGATGTGACAGCCCAGCGGAGGCCCAGGGAGGGGCTCAGACCCCTAGTCGGGGGTGAGTCACAAGCCAGAGGAAGCTATTTTCCCTAAATCCCTCTGATTAAGAAGAAAGTCTCAACCGGATGCTAATGGACCTCTAACACCTCCCAAAGTCTTCCAAATCCTTTGTAAGCAAAAGGAGCACACACAGGCTTATGGTCTTCTGCCCACAACAGAGTCCAGTGAGAATTTACTTACCAAGAAAACACCGTTCATAGTGTTCCCTTTCTGTGATCTTCTCCCGACGGCACAGGATATTGGCTTCCCGTTTTCAGTGCCGCTCAGCCCTTTCTCTTTCAACTAAATGTATCTTATGGTTTTGGTAGGTGAGCTTAATGGGTAGCACAAGCAGATCACCGCGTGGGTGGCGTACGGACGTGACATTTCGGAAAGTGGCACGTGCACTATCTGCGTTTAGGAAAACCCGAGGGCCCCCAGATTCCTCGTCTGGGTGGGTCACCGGACGCCTCTGAGTCTGTTCCTCCCTCTGCAAAATGAGAGTTTTGGAGGTTTCTTGGGGGGATTTGAGGTGCGGCCGAAAACTCCAAAACTGCAAGTGCCTTCCGAGTTTAGTTATGGGGAGATTTTTCTAAAAAATCTCACTTTGAAATGTGTTCCCGAACCTGTGTTTACTGCTAGAAGCCACGCCAGCTGCAGGAAATTGCAAAATGAGAAACGGTGGAGTTCTTATCGTTCAATAAAACATCCCCCTCAATCGATAGGACTTGAGATGTGTCATCCGGCACAGGGCCACGCTGGGCTCCTCTTCGGCGGTCCAGATTTAGCCTGTGTACTTGCAGAAGGAGCACGGCTTCCAATGAGCCCAGCAAAAGCCCCAATAATTAACCTCAACCACATCAGTGTTCTCCATTCAGTTCTGCAGAATGCGTTGCTAAGGAAATCCACGTGAGCACTCTTCATACCACGGAATGGCTCAATGTGTCTTCGTACCAAGTAAGTGGCACAGGCCTCAGTTAATGGCGCAGGTCTTTTTAACACAAAGGATTTCCATTAAAAAAAAAAAAAAAGCTGATATGGTAGCAGCTAGAGATAAAGACATGTACACATAAACCCCGAAAACAGGGCAAACCTAATTAGGAGATTCTTTTTTTGCAGCCCAGGGTCAATAACTGTGATATTAGGAAAAGGGTAACAGGGCCCCGTGCTGATGGGTTCACAAGCTCCCAGAGCCTAGAATGTCCCACTTGAAAGGCAAACAGACAGGAATGACGTGCGTCCTCCCCCGCCACGCCTCACGTTCTGAAAAGAAGAGTGTTCATTTCCGGGCGGGGACCGCATCAGGAGAGATGCCGCGAGGACTGTGCAAGCGCAAGAGAATCAGGTGGTGTCACCCACTTTGTATGGACCTGTGGGTTTTTCGATTGCTTTTTATAATGGAAAAAGAACACAATTAAAAGAAGAAAAAATAACACTCAAACGAGAGCACACAAATATTCGTGCACGCGCGCACACACACACGCACACACGCAAGCGCGCCTTTGCAACTCTTCCCTTCCTAGGTCCCTAAGGCCCTCATTTGGGAAGTAAGCAGCAGCCAGATTGTCTTCATGACAAGCGGTGAACTTCCCTTTAAGCTGCAAAAGATGGTCTTTCACTGCCCACTAATTACATGGAATCACTGTCAAGCGGACATCGGCTCCCCCACGTCGGTACCGAGGAAGACAGGTGCTCAGGTCAGATGAGAAACCACCCCCGTGGGGACCCATCACTCCTTCAACCTAAACCATGCCTCCTGAAACTCACTACCTCCCACCCCCACCCAGGAGACACAGCTCCAATACCTCAGCTAATTCTCACAACAAACCGGTCCATTAAGATGGCATCACAGTTTCATAAGCTTAGTGCCAAAAACATACACCGCACGGCCAGGCGGGCATGTCTGAGAATTCCTCACTAGAAATTGCTGTCTGTTGCTAAAACAGCCCGAAAGGACCGACTGCCTCTTTTTCTTTCCTTCCTTTCCATCGGTGGTCCTTAAACTCGCCACGCGGGAGGATTTCTGCTCGGGGCTGTGGACCCCACTCACAACTCTTATGACTGATTTGGAGAATTTTTAAAGATAACGTTGACTCCTAGTGGTTTTGACTAAAGGGCTGGCTTGGGAAACACATCCTCCACTTGAGATTTGATGGTGTGAGAGAGGACCCCGAGTCAAACAAACAGCAAGTTGACAGCTGCACGTTCAAAGTCACCAGCCCTCGCTCGCCAGGGCTCTCACTGTACGGCTGAGGTGCGTGAGACAGACAGTGCTGAAGGCTGAAGATGGCCGTTCCACCAATTTGAATCTATTCCAAGGGGGAGGGCGTGGGAGAGCTGGAACTTCTTCTAGATTAAAAACAGTTTCTTTTATGAGGAAAAGAATGATGAAGTTTCCTTTATGCTGCGTTAGCCCACTGCCATCCAAACTCAGTGCCCACTGGCTTCTTCCATTGTTGACGCATCTCCAAAATACAATCTAGAACAAAAGCTCCAGATGGCACGCCCCTTCTTTCATTCCTAAAGACCTGGGGGCTGGTTTTGAATGCCCTTTCAACTGAAGCTGAGCTTCAAGGAAGCTTAAGATAAGGAGATTTAGTTCTGCTTGTTCAGTTACTCAGTCAACAAACACTGAGGACCTGCTAGGCACCTGGTGAGGAGAAGATGACCTATCAGCCAGGTAACTGAGGTCATCGCCACAGAGGAAAGGCCGCCCAAAATGAATTCATTCACAATGGGGACCAAAATTTCACAGTAACTAGTGGAAAATTAAGGACTTTTTTTTTTTTTGCCTTATCTAGCTAGGGCTGCACCCGCGGCATATGGAAGTTCCCAGGCTAGGGGTCTAACAGGAGCTGTAGCTGCCGGCCTTCGCCACAGCCACAGCAACGTGGGATCCGAGCCGTGTCTACACCACAGCTCACGGCAACGCCGGATCCTTAACCCACTGAGCAAGGCCAGGGATCGAACACGCAACCTCATGGTTCCTAGTCGGATTCGTTAACCACTGAGCCGCGATGGGAACTCCAGAAAATTAAGGACTTTGAGAATTTATTTTGAAAAACAATGAAACCAAAAGTGGTGAAAATACACAAGTGAACCTGCAAAAATAAAATTAAAACAAACTTCAGGTTGTGGGTTATAATGGCAAACTCTAAGCTGCTTGTTACCATCCACAAAAGTTACTCAGGGCTTGACGGGGGCAGAGCACATTTCTACACAGAGTCACAGGCACAACAGCGGGCTCCTCTTTGTTTTCACATTTACTTGCAGAGCAAGGCAGTCAAGAAGAACTTCTTCCCAGCCCCTGAATATGCTAGCGTTTTCTGGGTTTTTCTAAGGGCTTCTCTTAGCCTTGATAGCCCTGTCACTTTCTTGGAATTGTCCTCAGCAGGCTTCTCATGTTCATTGGTTACCTAGTCTGATTCTGCCAATGGGTATGAATCAACTCAATGGTCACTTCCATCAGTCTCATGGAATTCTATGTCGTGAGCACAGTTTGTGGTTTCACTTGGGAACTGGTTTACATGATGTTGTGAAAATTCATCTGAAGGGCAGGTAGGGACGGTAAGAAGGGGAGAGGGGAGAGGGGAAGGGGGGAGAGATGGAGGGGGGAGGGGCGGGCAGGGAGGGAGCGAGAGGGACATTGAGAGAGAATGAGAGAGAGAGGAAGAGAGGAGGTGTCTGACGGGGGTCTCCGTTTATCAGCAGTCAGTTAGTTTAGCAGGGAATGTTCTCGTCCTGGGACAGTCATGACCTCCTGGGCCAACCCGACTAAAGAACGTCGGGATTCTAAGGACTTGCTTCACGGAGATGTCTGCCGTCCTGGGGATAATCAATGGCTTGATATCGAAGAACCACCTTGTGACCAGTCTCCCCAGTGAAGAAGCCGCACTCAGTCCACCTCCCGTCGCACCTGGGCCCCGACCCTGAAGCCGCCGTGTGCGCGGAAGGGCCGCCTCTGAGCTCGCGGCAGTCCTGCCAGGCCAGAATCCCATTTAGCCTGGGGCCTGGGCTAAGTGGGACCTAAAAGGAAATTTCCCTTTGCTGGGAACTCGGGGCGGGGTGTGTGTGTGTGTGCCAAATTTAGGTTTTAAAGAAGTTCAGTTCTCAGGAGGGTCTCAAAGGTTCCCATCACCACGAAATCTTACAGCTTAGGCTTCTATCCTTTCTAACGCCTCTGGCCCCCTGCTAGCGGATGACTGCACTGCCAAGCCATCTGTTAATTCAAATGATTAGTACCAAGCTACTGGAACAGTTTAAAGGAGAGGGAAATTAAGCATCCTTTTAAAAAATATTTTTCAAAAACATCCTCTCTCTCATCTTCATGTATTATTGACAGGAAGATTCTCCAAAAATAAAGAAGAGAAAGAATCCGGTATAATATCTTATTTCAGCCCCTGGATACAAGCCGTCCTGACTGCTTATTTTAAAATGTTTTCCTGATTCTAACTGGCCTTCAAGGATCAGGGCCAAAGGTTTTCCCCACCTTTTAATTAGGAAACACCCCACCCCCACCCCCCGGCCCCAAAGGTTATTCTCCATCTTGTTGTTGGATTTTGTCAAGTTCTCCCAGTGTACAGCCTCTAGGGTCACCCAAAACAGATCACCTGTTGTGGAAAACAGGTCCACCTCCCACAAGAATAGACACACTCGCACACACACAGATACACACACAGATACACACTCACGTGAGGAGGGCAGCTCCCTAACCAAGAAGCCAGCTCTGATCTCTTCAAGCAGGAGCTGTCAGGTCAAAGGAGACAAGGAAGCTGCTTGTAAACGGTGGGCGGCCAAGGCCCATCCTTAGCTTCCTTTGAGGTCACGGCACTTTGTCTTCAACACCCAAAAATCTCAGAGTGCCTGTCACTCCACTGCAAAATACTGGCCCTGGGAAGTGGTGGCAATAAACTCCCAGGCTCCTCTGATTTCCAGATGGTATTTATTTGAATGCGCCCAGCTGCCCTCCGACTCGGTGGCGTCCGCCACGCCCCATCTGCCTCGGGCTGGTTGACCTGACCCGCCATCCTCGTCCCCACTCTGACACTTCAGTAAGGACCAGGGGTGACGGACAGTCCCGGGCGGGGCCTGGGTCACACCCTGCAGGTCCACACGCAGGTCCACACTCGCCCTCAGTGGACACACTCCCTGTGCCTCCTAACTGGGGGTGGGGAGGGGCCCTCTGAAGACGGGCACCAAGGACCCAGCGCCCCGGCGGTTCTGATGATAAACCCATCACCGCTCTGCGCTGCTGCTGCCACAACGTTCCCACGTCGGGGCCATGCTCCCAGGGGGACCCAAACTATACTTGGCCTTGCATTTGAACTCTCTGAGCCCCGTATTTGTATTTCACTTCCGATTATCCCTTTTTCTGTGTGGGTCTGGTTTTACTCACCCCCCCACCTTCACTGGCGCCCCCCACTTTGGTCTTAGGATTTGGGTATGAAAGGTTGACGTTGCGATCAGACGCCCAGAGAAGCGGGATTCCGCCCACGTGGAAGTTTCTCAAGGGAAGGCGGGGCGAGAGGGACAGGGAAAGGTTGGAGGCTTTCAGCTGGTCCCTCCCGCCAGGGTCACCGTGGGCACACTGGGTACATGTGCAAATTAGGAAGAGAAGCCGCTTCCACTGATGGCTGTGTGGAAAGACCCCCCTGCCCAATCCACGGGAAAAGGAGAGAAGAGCCCCCCGTTTGGGCTGACGGCCCTGTAGCCAGTTCCCAAGCAGTGAAGGGGGCGGGGTGCGGAGAGGTGAATTTCGGCCCCTGTTGACACAAGCCACACAACCACATGTGGAGCCCTGTCCACCCCAATCTGTCCTGCTCCAGGCCTTCCTCTCAAGGAGGAGCTGATGGGCCCCCGACCTGCCACGTGCATCTCAGGATGAAAATCCCCCGGGTCACTTGGAAGACGCCCTCTGCCCTGACTGTGAACACGTCCTGCTGGGCACCGGGCTGGGTGATTCCATTTTAATGAATACATATCAATTTAGGTTTATAATAGAACTTCCTCCCAAAACTGTTTGCACACCATAAGTGCACGGATGATAGGCATGCTTGTCCATTGAATGTCCATGGGCACTGCTGCCTTTTTCACATTTTTTTTTAAAGGAAAGAAAAGAAAGCTATTTTAAGGTCCCTTCTGTTGGTTCAGACAGGGAAATAGGTGGAAGCAGTTAGTGGTTGAACTTTGTGCCCCCTCCCCCCAAAGATATGTCCAAGTCCAAACCCACAGAGCCTGTGGCTGTGACTTTACTTGGAAAAAGGTCGCTGCACATGAAATGAAATAAGCATCTCAAAATAAGACCATCCTGGATTTAGGCTGGGCCCTAAACCCCATGGCAAGTGTCCTTATAAGAGCAAGACAGGAGATTTGACCCAGAGAAGCACAGGGGAGAAGCCATGGGAAGACGGACGCGGAAGCTGGAGGGGTGTGGCCATGAGCCAAGGATGCCTGGAGCCCCCAGAAGCTGGGGGGCAACGGAGCATCTCCTCCATGGAGCCTTTGGAGGGACTGTGAGGTTCCTGGTCTCCAGGACGGACAGACAATGCATTTGGATTGTTTTAAACCACCAAATTTGGGGCAATTTCTTCAGCAGCCCCAGGAAACTAGTACAGGCGTGACCCAAATGGAAATACCGGTCTCCGCGGCATCCACTGTCTTGCACCGGCCCCAGTGCACACCGGCCTCAGTCAGACTCCCAGTTCGCGCCCTGTGCCTTTGCTCAGCACTCCCTGGCCCCGAAAGCCACCGTTCTCTTCCCCCTATGTCTCAGTTTCCAGAAGCAGCCCTCTCTCTCCCAAGAAAACGACGCCTTTGGGTTCCTCCCCCAACACGGACCTTGTCCTCAAACAGCAGACACTAGTTACTGCATGCTGCCCGCTCCCTCGGTGCCCAGCATACGCCAGGGTCCACGCAGCACGTGCTCTGCGTGCTCAGGACAGGATATCCGTCAACACTGCTAGCCGCTTTACCGCTGCAAACTGCTTGCCGCACAGCGGCTTGCCCGACGCTCCCACGGAGCCACTGGCTGGGTGAGCCCACTGCCAGCCACCTGCCCAGACAGAAGAGCCCAAGAAGGAAGCTCGCGACCCACCAGCAACGCCCCCAGTGTATCCGGGCGAACGGAGGACAGCGGGTCGGTCTCTCTCCATCCGGTACCACATTTATCCAGAGCAGGGATCAACGCCCCTTTTAGCTCCTAGCTTGGAGCTCAGGATTAGAAACGTGGAAACTGATAGAGTTTCCAGGAGTAGCTAGAGTCCGTCCTCTCGGAGGTGATGGGGAGAAAGCTGGTGGGAAAGTTCTGCCAGTTGGGACAACTAGTGCAGTTCTGGTTGGTTCTGCTGGGCTCTGTGGAGGCAGTGTCACCCAAGCACACCCCAACGGGCGGTGCCACCGGCTTCCCTACTTGAGGAGGAGGAAAGCGATGGAGGTGAAGGGGAGAAGCCTCAGAAAATGAAGAAAGGGCAAAGCCCGGCTCCCCGACTGCATCTTCTCTACCCCACCTAGCCCCTCCCGTAAGCTCTCAACCCTTCACATGCCATGAAAGACCATCGCTTTTCCCTCCACGAGTGGCCTTCCAGTTGGACAAATACCTATTTGATTTAAATGCCACTGAGAAAACTAATCTTCCTTCTTGCCTGACCAGAGAGGGCTTGGGGGTTGGAGGTTGAGGGAAGCAGAGAAGTGCCACCTGCCTGCAGAGCCCAGGGCCTGCCCTTGAGCCAAAGAGACAAGAATCAGCCACCAGAGGATGGTGATTCGGTCACCACTGGCCAGACGTCTCCCCCTCCCCCGCCTTCTCCCAGATGGTCTTCACCTTCCCCAGTCAACACACCGCAGACAGGGCCAGGGCTGGGCTCTTACTGCCAGCCGGAGGGCGGTCAACACACCGCAGACAGGGCCAGGGCTGGGCTCAGTACTGCCAGCCGGAGGGCAGTCAACACACCGCAGACAGGGCCAGGGCTGGGCTCTTACTGCCAGCCGGAGGGCAGTCAACACACCGCAGACAGGGCCAGGGCTGGGCTCAGTACTGCCAGCCGGAGGGCAGTCAACACACTGCAGACAGGGCCAAGGCTGGGCTCAGTACTGCCAGCCGGAGGGGGGAGGGCGGGGGAAGAGGCGGGAAGGAGGAAGGAGAAGGGACTGTGGTCCAGAGACGTCAAGCCGTTTGCCCTGGTTGCCCAGTGACTGTGACTTAAAACAGCCCTTTGCCAGGAAGCAGTCTCCATTAGTCCACCCTTTGTTTATTTCCGAGCATGTGAAGCGGCCCCTCTTAGCCCCTCCGTGTAGGCAGCGTTCCCCGCAGCTCACACATAAGCCCTCCGCATGATTCTAGTCCACGCTCTCTCGCAAGACCATCCACTGACCCGTTTTAGCCCCCCGACGGCCCTGTGGAAAGAATCAGGCGAACTTCTTCTTTAAAGATGGGGAGACGGTGGGGACACCAGGAGTTTGGACTCAAGGTTTTCCAGGTCTGGAGAGAATCAGGAGCTGGACAGGCCCAGCACACACGGCTGGTACTCAAGGACGCCTGCCGCCTTCCCAGGACCGGAGTCTCAATATCCGCACCCAGCACCCTCTGCACTCGTGTAGGGTCTCGGCGACTGTCCCACGGATGTCACACTTTTGTCATCATCACACAGGCACCTGTGCCCCCCTTGGACTCGACGCTCCGGGCAGCAAGGATGGCCGCCTCCTCAGCCTTCCGTGCCCCCAGCAGCATGGTGCTCAGTTTGGACCCACCTCCAAGGACAGCCTTACCTGCCACTTCTGAAGAAGCCTGCCCACGGGTCCCGCGTGGGTCCAGTCCCTTAAGTGGGGGCGGGGGGCAGTCTTTTTTCAGCACCCAGCGTGGCTTCTGCAGTCTGCTGGCTCTCAGCTGGACACGACTGTGCAAGAAAATCCGTTTGTACCTGGGGGACAAAAGAGCACATGTGCAGTGACCAGCCGTGAGAGCATGTGCCCAGGAGCTCAAAGGCACAAAAACGTGATGCTCGGAGGATGAGAACCATGTCCCTGGGGGGTGCCTGGGAGGACGCAGGGGCCTGAGGTCCAGGCAGCTTATGGGATCTTGGGAAGCACTCATCCCTCTAAGCCTTGTTCTCCTGCCAGGACATGGGGGTGACAACAGGACCCAACTCGCTCACACAGCTGTTATAGGGACGAGATGAGATGGGGCTTGGAAAAATGCATCCCACACCAGCTAGCATACGGCAAGTGCTTAATAAAGGCCAGGTGCTGTAGTTAAACACGCCATTACATGGTCTTGACTGCTTCCTCAACAGACCGTCCAGAGAGATCTCTGCAGTGACAGCAGCGTTCTGTAATCTGCCCTGACCGACACAGTAGCCACTAACCACAGGCAGCTATGGAGCAACTGAAATGTAGGTGCTGTGTCTGAGGACCTGAGCTTCACATTCGATTTCATCATGAGCTTAAAGAGCCACACGTGGCTCGTGGCCGCTGTAACCGGACGGGTCAGCTCCAAAGGGTCTCCTAGGAAAAGTGGGCATCACAGGCGGCCCCCCTTCCAGACCGTCTGCTCTCATCTCGAAATCAGAGTCTTCACATCTTGGGGGGAGGACATGACAAGGGTAGAGAAGGAAAATACGGAGCTTCCACTCACAGTTATTTTTAGCTAGACTTTCTGATATCTACCCCAGCTCACCCTTTATAATGTACATAAGACCTTAGGAGAGCAGAGCATATGCGTAACTTGTAAATGAACAGTTATGCATTTCTTAGGGTGCAGGTTAAACATTTTTTACCAATAGGAATGTGCAACCGAAAGAAGACCAACGAGCTAGTCTAGCGCCACCACCTGGCAGGCATGGCCACTTTTGCTGGGTGGCCAAGAGGGAGCCAGTAGCTTGACTCAGGTCCCGGTGCCATTTTGCTGGAAGCCACCATCAGTGGTCAGCTCTTTGAAAAGGACCTTGGCACTGCTTCTAGCTGTCTGGTTGAGTCACAAAGACCCCTCCTGCTTATAAGCCTCAGTTTATGAGCATTCAACTCCCGCAGTGATGCTCTTTAGAACTACCTGACTGGGGAGGAACATGAGTCAATCTGCTTGGCCATTTTTCTGTCTCTTTTGCCTGAGCTGCTGCCGAAATCCAGCCGCAGTCCCCTAATCGCCAGGGCTGCTCAGAGAAACTGAAATGAGATCTGCAGAGCGCAGTATCCTCTTGGGCGCTGATTTTTATGGCAGCAACAAGGAGAAAGTGACTTTTCCTTCCTCTTTTTCATGTCTGGGCGAGGCTCCACACGAACAGGCACTGTTGCCTCCCTGGCCTTGGGCAGGAGCTGTCACTCCCCAGGGGGCCTGCCTGTTTCTTTGAAACAGTCCATCCCTGCTTGTCAAGACCACAGGTTCCTGAAAGAACTATCTGAGCCAAGGTGGGGAGCAACAGGGCTGCCATTCTGCTAATCACAAAGCCCTGAGCCAGCCAGGGTCCTGCTGGGCTCGGGGAGAGTGATTTCCAAGCTCGGAGACAAAGGCAGGAAGGAAGGTGGGAGGTGCTGGGCTTGGCAGGAGTATTCGTCTCCTGTGTGCTGTGGTTCACCTTTGCCCTCGGTCAGTGGGTAACTGCCATGAGCTTGCAGGTGCTAAGAATGGCACGGTTTGAACTGCAGGGAGGTTTGCTTTTGGAAAAACGTACAAGAACAGCGGGGAACTGCGCTCAATGAAAATAGCTAGGAGACTGCAGGCAGAGGCCAGCCGCTGGATGCAGACCTCATTAAGGTGGAATCTGGACCCTTTCAGCCTTGCGGGGAGCTCAAATGGATCTTGGCATTGTCCTCAAAGCAGTTTTTGTTCATTCATGAGCAGGGTCTCTTTCTTTCTCTCCTGGGTTCTCCAGAACCTTCTGCGTGCAGCCCCTCCTCCAGCAGCCTCACCCCGGGAGTGAACAGCCGGGGTGGCGCAGGGACTGCAAGCTCGCCCTCACCATCATGCAAGGCCTCTCGCAGTTCTGCAGATGCCACCTTCACCAGGCTGCTTGTCCGGCCCGGCCTCGGGGGTGTCAGCTCCTGGAAAACTGCACTTACTACCTTCTCAAGAGAGCTGCCCTTGGCTGGTGGGAGCCGGCTTGCCTGGAAGGCCTGGGGCAGTGTGCACACCCCCCAGGAAGGGCCCTAAGCCACTGACCGACTGTCCCCAGATGTGAGGAGGACAGCCTTCGCCTCTGGGCAGGACAGCCTCTGTGAGGCACTTCACAGCGCCCCGTGGGATCAGGCAGGACTGGACACCCGGCATCTTGCCTGGTTCTTCCCCTGCCCTTGTCTGCTTCCCTCAGCCCCCCGAGCTGCCGAGAGCCTTCCCTCTGCATATCACCTGTACAGGAAGCCCGTCCTCGGGTTCTGCGTCTTGGGAAACCGACCCCAGATGTGAGACTTGGGCGTTGCCCTCCGCCTCTCTCCTCCTCACCCCCACCCACCTACTTCCCCCAGAGCCACTGGCTATGTTTGCCAAACCCCCTGGAAAATGCATGTACCCTCACAAATAGGTCGTGTCACTTCTGCATGTGACACTGTCCCACCGAGCCATTCTTATTCTCACTTTCTTTTCACTCGAGGCTATGTTTTGATGATCAATCTCAGTTTTTGTATGTATGTCTAATTTTCTGCTTTTAGATGGCCTTCAGAGTTCTTTACATTAAAAAAAAAATAAGCTGCTATTTAAGAGCCATATTTTAAATCCAACTCTTTTTTTTTTTTTTTGCCTTATCTAGGACCGCACCTGCGGCACATGGAGGTTCCCAGGCTAGGGGTCTAACAGGAGCTGTAGCCACCAGCCTTCGCCACAGCCACAGCAAGGTGGGATCCGAGCCGCATCTGCAACCTACACCACGGCTCATGGCAACACCGGATCCTTAACCCACTGAGCAAAGCCAGGGATCGAACCCGCAACCTCATGGTTCTTAGTTGGATTCGTTAACCACTGAGCCACGATGGGAACTCCAACTCTTATACTCAACTCATCCTCTGCTCTCTGGGTCTCTCCCTGCAGGTCTTCTCTTATAAAGGAAGAGCCAACGTTACCAACACTTAAGGGGGATGAGCCCGACATCTCTGTTTATAGACCTCACGGGGGACCGATCAGAAAAAATCTTTCTGGTCCATAACAGCTCCAGCAGGGGCACGGGTGACTGGTAGGCCAAGGTCAGGAGCTCAGGGGACAACGGTTTGGACTGGAGTCCAATGGGAAGGTCACGAAAGAAGACAGGGTGGGGTTTGCCATGTATCTTGATACCTGAAAGCCACTAACCACGCTGCCTACTCCATCGCCACCGTGACGCCACGCCCACTGCCCCTTTTATCAGCTAAGTCTGGGGAGAAGCGGCTTCCGCGCACGTGCTCCCCTGGGAAAGGATCACATGGTCTGTCATGTGCTCTCCTTTATGCTCCTGTCCTGACCCCACTGGGAGTAAAGCGGAGACAGGCTGGGAGAGGGAGGGCGACCCTCGGCCTTCCGCCAGGCAGGACCCGGGCGGGGCTCAGTGCGCTGCTGCGGGGTCGGTGTGACAGAGGGTCGCAGCCGTGCGCGGCGGCGGCGAGCACATCGCTAGGTCCGCGTCTCCAACTCACTTTAGAGACTGTGCCCCCGTTTCCGAGAAGGTCCTCTCATGGAATAAACTGTGTCAAGACTAAGGGAGCAGGCACACCCTCCGCCACGCGGACATCCCATCCCACAGGAAAAACACCACCGCAAGAGAACGGCGCCTCTGCGCTGTCTCCTTCGCTCTCCGCTTCCACCATCACTGTGTATTTTAGGGTTTACAGTGCACCTTCGCCCACACAACCTCCAGTCTCCAACCCACCCATTCCGATTCACGTGGGGCTTCCAAATCCACTGTCCCGTCTGTCGGAAGCTTCCTAGAACAAGTCTGTGCGTTTCCTGCCTCATACAGCGCTGCGCACAGTTACAAATTACTCAGTAAAATCCAATTCGGTGGTACAGTGCCCGCCCTGGGCACAGCGAGGCACTTCCTCAGAGACCGCTCTGAGTCTCTGTGCCTCCAGTTAATGTCAGGGCAATCAGGTGTCCAGTATGATTTTCTACATTTTCCCATTTCCACTCTGAAAACGGACCCTGCCTTTTCTAATCCCTCCCCTTTAACTCATGTACTTTCATTAATGAAAACAGCCATTTTTCATTACAGTTTGTATTTGGTGCTGGCAAGAAAGAGATGACTGCAACAGAATGGGGGGCCTTGAAATAGACCCCAAGTGTAAACAGGAAGTTAAAATAGAGCAAATAAGTGGGGGCGGGGGGAAGCAGATTAGACCAGGGTCTACAAGCTTGTTGTATAAAGACCCAGATAATAAATATATTAGATTTTATAAGCCACATAAATCTCTGCCATATATTTTTATTTTTAAAATGTAAAAACTGCCTGCCTCTGGGAGTTCCCTTCGTGGCTCAGTGGTTAATGAATCCGACTAAGAACCATGAGGTTGCGGGTTCGATCCCTGGCCTTGCTCAGTGGGTTAAGGATCCGGTGTTGCCATGAGCCGTGGTGTAGGTTGCAGATGCAGCTCGGATCCCGCGTTGTTGTGGCTGTGGCGAAGGCTGGCGGCTACAGCTCCTGTTAGACCCCTAGCCTGGGAACCTCCATATGCCGCGGGTGTGGCTCTAGATAAAAAGGCAAAAAGACAAAAAAAAAAAAAAAAACTATGCCTGCCTCATAAGGGCATATAGAAACAGGTCAAAAGCCAGATTCTACCCAAGGTCCATTGTCTTCTATGTAAACAAAAATAAATCCTTCTTTACATTAATAGAAGAGAAGAGAATACATTTTTGTATTTGTGACATGGGGAGATCAAAAGTCAGGAAAGATTTCTTAGACAAGATCACAACGTAATCATGGTAAAGGAAAAGGTAGCTCCATCTGACTGCTCAAAATATGCAACTTCCTGACAATAAAAGAAGCACAAATAAGGTTAAAACCTAAGTCCAGCTCCAACAGTACGGTGCGCCAATTAATGTGAAGGCCCCACCACATTTGCACGTATACTGAAAGCAACTAAGAGTGTAGATGCAAACATCCAAGTGTTTACAACTTCAAGTTAACTGTACTGGTGTTCTGATTAGAAGGTAGGCATGGCCAAAAAAAAAAAAAGTCTATCCTGTTAATTTCATAACAATAAGGCACTTTTCTCAGGAGTTTTCCAATCTGACTTCACACTCCACTCTGACATGGAGAAACCTACAACCCAGAATTTTATTTAAAGCAGTGCCCCCAGCCATCTAGTAGAAGCAAAGCAAGTCATTACTGGAGAAACCCACCACGAAGTTCCAAAAATTACAACTCACCATCAAAAATCTGAGAGCAAGTTACCATAAGTGAAAGCTAGTAGATAAAAACAGAGTCAGACATGCCAAGACTTCCTATGTTGGCATTATGAGATACAAAATATTTAGTGTGTTTTTTTTAAAGACTGAAAATAGGAGTAAAGATTACACAAACAGGAAAAACAATCCAAAAATGCATATGGAACCACAAGAGACTCCAAATAACTGGAGCAATCTTGAGCCAGAAGAACAGAGCAGGAGGCAACGCACTTCCTGGTTTTAAAATGTATCAGAAAGCTACATACACTGGCACAAAAACAGACATATTAACCAATGGAACAGAATAGAGAGCCCAGAAATAAAGCCCCACATTTACTGTAAACTGATCTTCAAGGGGAGGTGGAGGTGGGTGGGGAGAGACACAAGAATACACAATGGGGAAAAAACAGTCTCTTCAATAAAGGGTGCTGGGAAAATGGAGACCCACATGCAAAGCAATGCGCTGGACCTCTGTCTTATACCACACACAAAAATCAACTCCAAATGGATTAAAGACTTGAACATAAAACCTGAAATTATAAACTCTTGGTAGAAAACATAGAGGAAACCTTCTTGTGTTGGCTTGGGCAATGATTTCTTGGATGTGACACCAAAAGCACAGGCCACAAAAGCAAAAATAAACATGTGGGACCACATCAAACCAAAAAGTTTCTACACAGCAAAGGAAACCGTTAACAAAAAGTAATGGCAACCTATGGAATGCGAGAAAATATTTGTAAACTGTATATCTGATAAGGAACTAATATCCAAAATATATAAGGAACCGGAGTTCCCGTCGTGGTGCAGTGGAAACGAAGCCGATTAGGAACCATGAGGTTACAGGTTTCATCCCTGGCCTCGCTCAGCGGGTTAAGGATCGGTGTTGTCATTAGCTGTGGTGTAGGTCGCAGATGTGGCTCAGATCTGGCATTGCTGTGTCTGTGGTGTAGGCTGGCAGCTGCAGCTCCGACTGGACCCCTAGCCTGGAACCTCCACATGTTGTGGGTACGGCCCTAAAAAGCAAAAAGAAAAAGAAAAAGAAATATATATATATATGGAACTTACGTAATTCAACAGCAAAACAAATGGGGGAAATGCAGTAACTCAATTATAAAATGGGAAAAGGACTTTAACAGACATTTCTCAAAGGAAGACATACACATGATCAATAGTTCTACGAAAAGGTGATCAGTATCACTAATCATCAGGGAAATACACATCAAAACTACAAGGAGCTATCACCTCACACCTGTGAGACTGGCTGCTATCAAAACGCAAAAGAGAAATGCTGGTGAGGATGTGGAGACGAGGGAACACTTGAGTCTCATTAGTGGGAATGTAAATTGCTACAGCCATTATGGAAAATAGGGTGGAGGGTCCTCAAAACCTTAAAAAACAAAACAGCTCTATGACCCAGCGAGCCTGCTTCTCGGCATACACCCAAACAAAGTGAAATCAGGGTCTGGAAGAGGCAAGCGCACCCCCGTGTCCACTGCAGCACTATTTCTAACAGCCAAGATATGGAAACCCCCCAAACATCCATCGATGAAAGGATAAGGAAAATGTGGTGAATTCGGACAGTGGGATATTACCCACCTCAGAAAGGCAGGAAGTATGGCCATTTGCTGCCACATGGATCAACTGGACAGAAAATAAGCCAGAACAGATAGTATGCGATCCCACTTATGCCAGGAACCTAACAGAGTCAGACTCAGAAAAGCACGGAATAGAACGGTGGTTACCAGGGGCTGGAGGGAGGGAGAATAGAGATGGTGTGCATCACAGGAGACAAAATTTCACTTCTGCAAAAAGGAATAAATGCTAGGTTGCTACTGTCCACCAAAGTGCATACATAGTCAACAATACTGCATTATATACTTCAAATTTTAAGAGGGTAAATCTTATGTCAAATATTCTTATCAAAAAAAAAAGCAGAAGGGAAGAAACTTCTAGAGATGATAGATAAGTTTAAGGCATTGTGATGAGGGTTTTTTTTCCCTTCTTTTTCTTTTCTTTTCTTTTCTTTTTAGAGCCACACCCGTGGCATATGGAAGCCCCCAGGCTAGGGGTCTAATCGGAGCTGCAGTCGCCAGCCACAGCCACAGCCACTCCAGATCTGAGCCACATGTGTGACCTACACTACAGGTCACGGCAACACTAGATCCTTAACCCGCTGAGCGAGGCCAGAGATCAAATCCTCGTGGATACTAGTCAGGTTCTTAACCCACTGAGCCACAATGGGAACTCCTGTGGAGAGGGTTTCATGGATGGGATACTCGCCTTCAGTGTCATCAAGATGCAGATGTTGAATATGGACAGGTTTTATGTTTGTTAGCCATACTTCCATTTAAAAAAAGGAGAGTCAAGAACAGAGTACGAAAATGACCAGGCTAGACAAAAAAAATAATTAAATGGAACTTAAAAAAAACTAAACATACATTATACATGAAACATACATTAGTAATTAAATTTAAAACTCAGCTTGCAAAAAGCAGGGGGGACCAATTAAAAGGCCACTGTGACAGTCCAGGGACAACTTCTGACCAAGATGCTGCAGAAATGAGCCAATTTTCCCAAATAAGAAACTGGGCTCCTACTGTACAGCCCAGGGAACTATACCCAAACTCTTGGGACAGACCAGGATGGAAGATAATATAAGAAAGGGAATGAAAATACATATATATATATGACTGAGTCACTTTGCTTTACAGCAGAAGCTGGCACAACACTGTAAATCGACTCTAATAAAACATTTAAAATTTTTTAAATATTAAAAAAAAAGAAACTGGGCAGATGTCTGAAACAACGCTGTTCAGGAGGTGGCCACCAGGCAGTGGAAGCAGGGTCCCTGAGCGGGGAGGACGGGGGTGGGCCCGCTTCAGCCGCCTGGTGGGGGAGCTTTCCTAGTCCTGTGCCATTGGTTGAAAAGACTGTCCTTTCTCTTTCGAATTTCCTTTGAACCTTTGTCAAAAAACCCACTGGCCACGGAGGTGTGGTCTATTCCTGTATTCTTTATTCTGTTTATTCTGTTCCATTGATCTCTGTCTGTCTTGATGTAAATGCCACGTTGCCTTGAAGGCTTCGGCTTTAGTAAGTCCCCAGGTCAGGCGGGGTCACCAAGACAGGGTGGTGTTTGCATCAAAATAGACAAACAGGTGAACACATCATGCTGGAACAATGAAGTATCCACCTGCAAAAATAAGGACTTTAATTTATGCATCACACCACATACAAAAAATTGATTCTAGGCCTGAAGGTTAAACTAAAGGGAGAGGGAGTTCCTGTCACGGCGCAGTGCTTAACAAATCCGACTAGGAACTATGAGGTTGCGGGTTCGATCCCTGCCCTTGCTCAGTGGGTTAACGATCCGGCGTAGCCGTGAGCTGTGGTGTAGGGTGCAGATGCGGCTCGGATCCTGCATTGCTGTGGCTGCGGCGTAGACCAGTGGCTGTAGCTCCGATTAGACCCCTAGCCTGGGAACCTCCACATGCCGTGGGTGTGGCCCTAAAATGACAAATAAATAAATAAATAAATAAAAATAAACTAAAGGGAGAAAACCTTAGAAGAAAACTTAAAGGAAAAATCTTTGTGGCTACGATTTAGGCCAAGATATTTTAGTTATGACATCAGAAGCACCATTCAAAGAAAGAATGACAATCAGAATTCATCAAAATTTAAAATGTCTGCTTTTTTTTTTTTTTTCCTTTTTAGGGCCACCTTTGTGGCATACAGAAGTTCCCAAGCTAGGAGTCGAATCGGAGCTGCAGCTGCCAGCCTACACCATAGCCACAGCCACACCAGATCGAAGCCTCATCTTTGACCTACACTGCAGCTCACGGCAACCCAGATCCCTTTAACTCAGTGAGAGAAGCCAGGGATTGGACCTGCATCCTCATGGATACTAGTCGTGCTGAGCCATGGTGGGAACTCGTAAAATGTCTGCTCTTTAAAAGACTGTTAAGAGGGAGTTCCCGTCGTGGCTCAGTGGTTAACAAATCTGACTAGGATTGCGGGTTCGATCCCTGGCCTTGCTCAGTGGGTTAAGGATCCGGTGTTGCTGTGAGCTGTGGTATAGGCTGCAGACGCAGCTCAGACCCTGTGTTGCTGTGGCTGTGGCAAAGGCTGGCAGCTACAGCTCCTATTAGACCCCTAGCCTGGGAACCTCCATATGCCGTGGGTGCGGCCCTAGATAAGGCAAAAAGACAAAAAATAAATAAATAAATAAATAAATAAATAAATAAAAAGACTGTTAAAAGAATAAAAAAAGAACAAGGCACAGACTGGAAGGAAATAGTAACAAACTGTATATCTATAAAGTACTTACAACCAGAATATATAAAGAACTCTCAAAATTCAATCATAAGAAAACAAACAATCTGTTTTTAGTGGGCAAAAGACCTGAACAGATACTTCATCAAAAAAGATACAGAAATAACAAAAGAGCCCATGAAAAGATGCTCAATACCATCAGTTATCAGGGAAATGTAAATCCAAACGAAAATGATATCACTATGCATCTATCAGAATGACTAACATTTAAAAGAATGGCCACCTTAAGTGTTGGCAAGGATGTGAAGAAACAGAAACTCTCGTACGCTGCTAGCGGACACTTTGGGAAACAGCTCAGCAATGACTTAGAAAATTAGCACTGCAGTCACCGTGGGACCCGGACATTCTACCCACAGGTAGTTGCTCAAGAGAATTTAAGGCTTATACCCAAAGGAGGACTTGTACATGAAAATTTTCAGTAATTTTTACTTACAACAGCCCAACTGAAACAAGCCAGGTGTCTATCAACAGGTGATAGTATAAACACCTTGTGACATATCCACACGATGGCTTACTACTTAGCAATGACAAGGAATGAATTATTGAGACACACAAAGAAATGGATAAGCCTCAAAACAATCATATTGAGTGAAAATATCCAGGCCAAAAGAAGGGGGGAGGGCAAGATATGTTGTCTGCTTCCATTTCTATAAAATTCTAGAAAAAGTGAAGTACTCTAGAGTCACAGGAAACACATGAGTGGGTACCTGAAGATGAGAGGGTGGTAAGGTGAACAAAAGGAAGGAATTACAAAAGGATGCAGGGAAACTTTGGGGATTGTGGGTACATCCGCTACCTGGATGGTGTTGCTGATTTCACAGGTGTGAACACATGCCCAAACTTAATAAATTATGCACTTTAAACATGCATGATATTAAAATTCAATATATGTCAGTAGAGCTTTAAAAAAACACTCAATAGATTAGGAAAATTAGTACTGTTTTAAGGAGAGATCTGAACAAAGTATCTAGATTATAGCAGAGAGAGACAAAGATATTGAAAATAAAGGTTAAGAGACATGAAAGACAGAAAATGTAAGAGATGTTATTTCGATGTTCCAGAAAGAGAGGATGGAGACTGAGAGAGGCAACATTTGCAGAATGACGGCTGAGAATTTTCTAAGCAGATATCCACCCAGAAATTACATAAGCGCAGTGGATCTCTAATGGAATAAATTAAAGTGACATGTGCCTGTATACATCAAAGTAAAAGTATGGACACCAAAGATGAAAGAAGATCTTAAAAGCAGCCAGAGATAAGAGACTTCCAAAAGACAGAGGAGCTGACTTCTTACCACAAAATGAGGCCGAATGATGATTCAACAACAGCTTTGATGGCTAAGAGGAAAGAACTGCCCGCCTAAGTCTGGATCCCCAGCAAAAACGTTGTTCAACAAGGATGAAATAAGTGCATTTTCAGACAAATAAAAGAAAGATTTTTTTTCCTTCTCTACAGGAAATTCAGAAGAACATGCTTCAGACAGAAGAAAACAACCCCAAAAGGAAGATGTAATATATGCCAAAAGGAACGAATAGGCAAGATACTTGCAGTTGGTGGTGGGTGAATATAAATGAATGGCCTTAAGAAGACAGGTAACAGACAGACTTGGAAAAACAGCTGCAGTATATATAACAGGCAAAGAGTATGTGCAAATCTAGGTGGTTACCTGGTTATCCTACAAATTCTGGATGGGTAAAACATGAAAAATCTGCTCCGAACAGACATTAGTAAGAATATGGGAGCAGGGCAAGCATGCCCTAATAACCAGAGGACACTAAAATGACACACCCACTCTGGGCAGTGATTCGGGAATAACTTGCAAAGTTGAAAATGCGAATTATCTTATAAGTCATCAGTAACTCCACTTTTAGGTATATTTTTTAGAAAATCTCTTACATGGGGATTGAGGAGGCATGTGTAAGTGTGTTCATTGTGAAGTTAGCAAAAAAACAAAAAAATTTTGGCAACAACTTAAATGTCCATAAACAGGGGGATGGAAAGTTAAATGCATTGTTCTCATGGGATGGAGTTAAGAGGACTGAATTTGATCTGTATGTACCAGCATGGCTAGATCTTCAAAAACGCAATCTTGCGTTTAAAAATCAAACTGAAGGATAATAAATTATGACATATATATACACATATATATACACCTACACATATATATATATATATATATATTTTTTTTTTTTGTCTTTTTGCCTTTATGTAGAGCCGCATCCGCGGCATATGGAGGTTCCCAGGCTAGGGGTCTAACAGGAACTGTAGCCACCGGCCTTCGCCACAGCCACAGCAACGTGGGATCCGAGCTGTGTCTGCAACCTACACCACAGCTCACGGCAACGCCGGATCCTTAACCCACTGAGCAAGGCCAGGGATCGAACCCGCAACCTCATGGTTCCTAGTCGGATTCGTTAACCACTGAGCCACAACGGGAACTCCACACCTACACATATAAGCACGCGCGCGCGCGTGCACACACACACACACACACACTCTATAGATATCAAACCATGTTGTGTATTAGTGGATACGCTGGTTTATAAGAGATAAACACATGGGTAGAAACAATTAATGCCAAATGCATTATACTACATAATTATATTTGTTTTACTGATTTTATTTTATATAATATATACCACATATAAAGTAATATTTTATTTTTTAAAGCTCAGAAGCAAATAGGATGAAATGTTAACATCTGTTAATTCTAGATCACCAGCCAGGAATCTGTTAGAGACTTTCTAAACTTTTATGTTTTGTTTTGCTTTGTTCTGTTTTTTAAAGAGAGAGAGAGAGAACAGATACTCTGACACAGAAATGTCACCTTCTCTGTGAGCTGAGGCCCCAAGGGAATCTCCGCTACAGCAGTTCATTTTCTGTGGGATGTTTGGACAACTTGAGTGAAGACGTGAATTTAAAAATAAGCTTCTTTCTTGAGGAGAGAAACATGGTTGGTAGGGACAGACAGATGGATGACAGGTAGCCACGTGCACACACGTATGCGAGTGGATAGTCGGATACGTAAATCGATACCCATATCCTGTACACAGCGACACACACTTGGGTGGGTGGGTGGGTGGTGTGGAGGGCAGAGTAAGATTCCTGACCCCCCTGCCCCCACTGGAGTGTCCACAGCCTAATTCCCAGAACCTGTGAATATCTTACCTTCTGTGGCTAAAGCGACTTTGCAGATGTGACCAAGGGGACGGGCCTCTCAAAGGATGACATTATCCTGATTACCCAGGTGAGCCTGATTTAATTATCTGTGTCCTTAAAAATGAAAGAGGCAGCTGAAGACTGAGTCAGAGAAAGGAGACTGAATAAGAAGGGGGAGTGTCAAAGGCACCCGGGCCCTCCTTGCTGGTTTGGGATGTGGAGGGAGGGGACTACCAGCCAAGGAATGGGATTCCGCCGCGACCTACAGGAAGTGGAACCTGATTCTCCCCTAGAGCCTCCGGGAAGGAGCGCCGCCTGTGACACCTCAGCCGTGGTCCAGTGAGACCTGTGCTGGACCTCTGATCTACAGAACTGTGGAGCAGGGAGTGTGTGCTGTTTCAGAAATGCCCTAGGTTGTAATCTGTTACAGCAGCAACACAAAACGAATACAGACAGATACACAGATAACGGATAGATGAGAGATCCCTTTCTTCATCAAATAGAAGTTTTTCCGTATGATCATTTACAAAGTCAATATATGTGAAACAAATCCAGTATTACAATTGACCTCTGCTATAAATTGGCCATAAGTTCCTGTGTGAAAAAAGGATGGAATTCAAGATAGAGAGCTGAAAACTTTTGAAGGGGAAAAATGAGCTCTATATACAGCCTCCCAAATAGTGAATTTTGAAGCTTTATTTTTTGGAAGCACTTTTAGACTAGACAGGACCTCTCGGTACTTTTCTCGCACTGCTGCTCAGAACTGGATGCTGATTCCCTGTCTCTGAAGATGAGCCAGATACGGAAGAGAAGCAGAAAGAACATCTCTCCAGGCAGTGGACTGCCCAGCCACGCCACTCCGCGGCCAGAACCCTAGTTAAATGTGAGGCCTCACGCGGGCCAGACCCATTCCTAGTCTCCCTTATGAAATCTTCACAGGCCACAAACTGAAGGACCAGGGACCTGATCAGAAATGTGCCTTGAAAGGGACCCTTTCCTTATACACACAGCATCACATCCCCTTAGACACCAGCCTTGCTTGGGGACGTTTCTCCAGTGACCTCCACGTGTAGACACCTGGCACCTGGCAGGTGCATCACGACTGTTTGTTGACACAGTTAAGTTCAGGTGTTGGGAAAGAGGGAGCTGTAAATGAGGCACCCCACCTTTGTCCCCCTCCACACATCTTCTGGGACCCTGACTGATGCCCGGAGACTTCAGACTTGTCATCTGTCACACAGATGTGGTCTAGCACTTCCTCCATGCCAGTCATGGGTGGGGAGCCACGAGGGAGCAAAGACAGAGGCTGAAGTCCCAGTGCTCCCAGAATCCCACGGGTCACCAGTATTTGGTCTGGCTGGCATCCATTCCCGTGCTCTGAGTACAGTGCCCAAGTTTACCGGAGTTCCCGTTGTGGCGTAGCAGAAATGAACCTGACTAGCATCCATGAGGATGCGAGTTCGATTCCTGGCCTCGCACAGTGGGTTATGGATCTGGCATTGCCATGAGCTGTGGTGTAGGTTGCAGACATGGATCGGATCTGGTATTGCTGTGGCTGTGGTGTAGGCCGGCACCTGCAGCTCCCATTTGACCCCTAGCCTGGGAACTTCTATATGCCATGGGTGTGGTCCTAAAACACAAACAAAAAAGTTGGGCATAAAGCAAGTGCCAAAAAGACAATGGGTATCAGAAAGGACAGGATGTGGCCTAGGGCAGTGCCAAGCATTGTCTTCCCAGCAGCTCCCTGGACCAGCACCCTCAGCATCACCAGGGAACACGTTAGGTATACAGAATCTCGGACCTCACCGCAGAGCCAGCATCACAGAAAACCCTAGGCGACCTCCTAACAGGCGAGGCAAGCTGCTACTTGGTACGTGGGCTCTGCAGTAAGACATGCAGTTTCAGACCCGGGTCCCTGGAGAGGCTCTTGAGAAAACTGGGAGTCATTGTACAGCGCCTGGCACTTGGCAACCCCCCGGCGATGCGCGCTCCGGACACGTGGTCCTGGCAGAGAAGTGAAGTGGGGCAGGGGCCTCAGAAGACGGTATGGCCTTTCCAGTCACGGAGGGGCTGAGCAGCTGCAGGCAGGCGTTCAGAACCTGTGCTGCCTCTCGACAGGCACCTAGGTCCTGGGTCAGATAAGGCAATATGGAGGGAGGCGGGTCATTCTAGAAAGAGACGTGTGTAGGGAAGGGCTGCAGGAGGGCCTGGGGCACCTGGGTTCAGAGTGTCAGACAGAGAATGGGCGAGGGCTGGGACCCCACAGCGTCTCACTGTGTGGGAGAGGGGGCAGCCATGGGAAAATGGGACCGAAAAGCTTCTGGGGGCGAGGCAGGAGGCTGGTTGAAGAATTTGCTTTTTAAATTGCAGGCAGTGGGCAACCTGGAGGGTTTGGAGCAAAGGAGAAAGACAGAACGGCATGACGAATGAGGGGTATGGAAATCCATCGGTCCTCCTTTTGCAGTCAGGAGATCATGTGCCTGCACAGAGCACAGAGAAGAGTCTAGAAGGGCCTACATCTAAATGTTAACAGTGGTCGTTTCCAAGTGGTGAAATTACTAGGATATTTGTCTTCTCGCTCATCTGTATTTTGTAATTTTTCTGCAAAGGACATGCATCGCTTACATAATTAAAAAAGCCATAAAAGCTGTAAATAATTAACATGCTCTCTCTCCAGGACTTAAACGGAATGGATGTGTTTTCAGCTCAGTTATTTCAAATATTTGCTGGATTCCTGGCCTTTAAAAAAAGGCACCATTGAAAAACCTACAGCCAGTGGACTGATGGGGAAACAGATGGTGTCTTTAACCTTGTGAAACGCTAGACCCCGGTTCCTAAACAGGTCTGTCTGTCTGTCTGTCTGTCTGTCTGCCTCACACCTTTTGAGATGCCTTTTGAATCCCTTGTGAGGTTTGCCTTTCAGGGTCAAGTAAAATCAGTTTGTAGTTCCTAACACTATGGTCACATAGGGATGACAGAGGTGGCCACATGTCCTACCTTTTGGAGCTGATGTGCAGTTTTTTCTGCTTGCTGCTCCCTCGAGATGTCTTCACCCTCCTACGAGGCCGTCTCTTCTTCCCGTCCGGCTCAGACGCCCGGTCCTGGGACAGCAGCCCCGCGGCCGCTGGGTGGGAGAGCTGAAAATACCAGGCATGCTGGCGTCACACTGCTCACAGCCCTCACGGTGGGGACAACACAGAGGGTTCTCTCTCTGCAGATAGGATGCCTGTCTGGGGAAATCAGGCATTGAAATGTGGCGCTGCCAAGTGGTCTGCGCATTCCTGGGCAGAACCTTCTGGAAAGCTGCCTGGGCTGGATCCGCAGAGGAAAGCCCAGGCCTTTGCTGATACTGAGGACCTGGGGAACACCGTGGCTGGCTCCCTTCCGTCCCCCAGCGCTGTCTCTCCAGGAATCCCCGCACCCAGTACCTGAGGGTTCTGCCTCCTCTCGGGCCCAGCCTGTTTTCTTAACTGCCACCACTCCTCAGCCTCCACCTGGGTGAGCAGCCCGCGAGGCTCTGGGGCCCAGGCCCCGTTGTCCCTCACGGTTAAATTAGAACTGAGGCTGCAAGACCCTCTTTAGTCACACTGGCCCAGGACATCCCAGAGCAGGAAAAGACCCTCAGCTAGAAGCCGCATGGAGTCGCTCTCAAGATGAGACTATAAGCTCATCACTTAATCACCAGGTGACCATCCTCTAGAGCATCCAGCTCCTTTCCCTTTTTGCCACTGCTCCCAGGAAACTCAGGGGTAAAGTTGAATCTGATTGTAGCAATTATTTCTCAAGTCCTTGGTATAGTAACTCTCTCCTTTTGAGAGCTTTTGCCTGGAGTATCTCTGTCTCCCTCTCTCTCTCTGTCTCCATAAGGGTTTCTGGTTTATAATCTTAGATTATCTGGAGAGCTCCGCTGGGCAGTGTTTCATTTTTACTTTTTGCCTCTGCTACCAGGAAGCTTAGAGTAAAGTTTTATGTCTAGTTATGAAAAATGTCTGGAGTCTTGGGTATGATAATTTCTTTCTGGGAAACTTCTCTTTTTTCATGATTGCTTCTGCCTTATTTTACACTGTTGGCCTTTGTTCTCTCCTACCCTAACTGCGGTAGCCCCAGCTTCCCTAGGGAACGGGCTGAGAAGACGTTATAATGGATAGCAGATGCTACAAGGGACAGCCGCACACTTTCTCTCCATCACTGCAGGCTAAGTGAGCTCCCTCTGCCCTCGGGGCCCAGGGGCAAAGCTGGGTGGTACCTTCAAAGTCTGCGTCTGCCCTCCTTCTCCAGGGCTCATCCCGGTCCATCCTCCAGACGCTGCTCTGCTCGCTGGCCAGGCATCCGGACCCCCGTCCGCGACGCTGCGGCTGCTGGGGAAGTGCAGCGCCAGGTACACGGAGGCGTCGTTGTCCTTCTGCGCCGCGGGCAGAGGGAGGCTGCGGCTCAAGCAGCACCACGTGAGCCGCGGCTCGGCCCTGAGTGAGGGGAAAGGGCCCTGGGCCCCACTGCTCCCCGGTGTCTCTGAGTGGGTACCTGAGGCCAGCTCAGGCCAGCCTGGGGGCACGAGGGCTGAGAGGAAGGCTCTGGGCTGACGGGAGCAGCAGGGACCGAGCCCTGCTGGTGGCCCTGACGGAGGGCCTTCTGGGGCAAGCTGAGAAGGGCCCCCCAGCTCCCTCCTGGGTTCCCAGGGGTTCAGGACACCCCCCGAGGGCCTGGCCCTCACCAAGGCGCTGCTTCTGCATAGCTGTTGTGTCTCGCGGGCCTCACTCTTCCAGAAGTCACATGCTGGGGTGGGCAGGAAAGACGCTGTCCCCCTGGGGACCCCGGCTGCCGGGGTGCCAGTGTCCAAGTCTCCTTTCTCCTCTCCCCGCACCCCCTTTCTCCTGTCCCAGGGCCTGGACTGGCCAGGGTCCCCCCCACAGCTGTCGGCTGCACCTGGGGCCTGGCCTGAGCTGGGGTCAGGGATCAGGAGGGCCCCCAGCCCTGATTCGACAAAGGAGGCTGATCCCTCGGGCCACTCTGCCCTGCAGAAAGGGCCCTGGCCTTGGGCTGGCTTCTGGGGGCTGGGGGCCTTGGGCTGGCTTCTGGGGGCTGGGGGCCGGCGCTCTTCCTGGGGTAACCTGAGGAGGTACTGGGGAGGAAAGGCAGTGTACACTGGGCCGGCGAGGATGCCAGAAGCCAGAGGCTGGGAGGCAGCTGCCGGACGCAGCAGAGGCTCCTTGTCCCAAAATCCTGCCAGCCTTGGGGCCCCAGAAGCAGCAGCAGAGGAGGCCCCAAGGGCCTCTCTGGGCTCAGCCAGCTGCCCAGCCCCGCGCTTGGCCATGCAGTCACCACTTCCAGGCAGCATCTCTGGCTTTTCTGCAGGGTCACCTCCCCGGTTCTGAGGAGCCAGGGAGGCAGTCTGCATGGGACCCCCAGGGGTCCCTTCTCCAGCTCCCGAGAGCTCCGGCAAGCTTAACCCCTCCACTCTCAGCTTCTTTCTCTCCGAGGGGAGCCTGTCTTCTGCGGCCTGAGGCTCCGGAGAGCCACCGCCTGGCCGTCTCAGGACCACGTGGGCCTGCGGACGGGTTTCTGCACCCCCGCCACCGCAGGTGCTGCCTTCCAGCTTGGGGGCGGGCACACCTGGCCTGGGAGCTTCTGAGTCACCTCCCTTGGGGGAAGCAGGTGCTGGGAGCAGCTGACACCCCAGCTCCAGCCTCCCACTGGGAGGTGGCGGGGGGCTCTTGCAGCCCAGCGATAGGGCTTCTCTGCACTGGAAGCTGGGGGGTGAGGCGGCCCTGGTCGGGCAGGGCTGGTCACTGACTCCTGCTCTCCCCACTGTCTCCCTCTGCCTGGGGAGCTCTGTCACCAAGAAGGCCTCCAGGGCTGGAGGACTTGCCCTGGGCGCTGGCTTGGCCCCCACGGAACTGTCCCCAGGGACTGGGGTCCTCCTCTCCTCCTGGGAAGGGGCCGCATGGGGGCGCTCTGCTGCCTCTTCCTGGAGAGGACAGGCCAGTTGGGTCGCACCTCCCACTGCCACCTCTGTCGCCTTCTTGCCTGCGTGGCGGCTGGCTTTCATTTTCTGGTAGATCCTCTTGAACGTCTCATTCCCGTACACCTGCCACTTGTCCTGGGAGAACATCTTCGGCTTCTTCTGGCCGCGTTTCTTGCTAGCCCCCTGACCTCTGCCAGTCGCCCCTTCCCCCACAGCGGGTCTGTTTCCATCCGGGTCCTCCGCAGAGGCCGGGGTGTCTCCCGTCGGGGGATACGGCAGGTCCTCCACCGCAACCTGTCTGACCAGGGCCCGGGGGTGACCACTGGGGACATTGGCCAGTCGGGCGGGGGCGGGCCTGGGGCTCAGAGTCTTCTGCCTCCGGGGACAGGCATCCCGGGAGCCTGGTGGCTCCTGCCACGTCCCGGTGCCCTCGACGAAGGGCAGCGAGTTGCTGCGGGTGACAGGCACGCATTCGGCGCTGGTGGAGAGCTGCGTGGGCACCGAGTGGAAGAAGACGGGCCGCGCCCTGCCCGGGGGCGTGCAGGTAGAGCGCGCGGCGCGCAGGGCGGCGGGCAGCCTCCGGCTGGGCTCCGGCGGCCGCAGGTCAAAGTGGAAGGAGTCCTTGTAGGTGTAGGGCAGGGGCAGGTCGATGCTGCCCTGCTTGGACAGCACCGTCTTGCGGGGCCGCACGTGGTCCAGCTGGGGGTCGTCCACCACAGCCTGGTTGTGCGAGATGAGCCTGGCGATGCGCTCCTCCAGCCGCCTCTTCTCCAGCTCCAGGCCGGCTGCCCGCTCCGCGCGCCCGGGGCCCGGGCCGCCCTCGCCCTCGGACTCGGCGCTGTGCTCCGACAGGCTGTGCAGCGGGCTGCCGGCAGCCGGCGGCTGCTCGGCGCTGTCCGAACGGGACAGGTAGCCCGAGTCGGTGCTCTCGCACTTCCGCAGCCGGCCCTCCGCGGCCTTGGCGTCCCCGGGCTTCTCCGCCGACGTTGCCGTCTGCGGCTGCACGGAGCTGGACCTGCCGGCCGTCGGAGACCGCGGCTCGGGCAGCTTCCGCCTCGGCAGCGAGCTGGCGGGCGGGAGCCGGGGGGCAGAGTCCAAAGGGGACTCTCTGACATCAGACGTGGACCCCGGACAGGGAGCAGCTTCCAAACTCAGGTCCAGGTTCTTGGCAACCGGGGATGGATGCTCGGAGGGCCCTGGGCAGGGCCCAGAGGCCGGGGCGCCTGGAGAAAGGGGCCTGCCTGATGGTGCCCCCTGGGCTCCGGAGGGCTCTCCAGCCGCGCCCCCCTCCTCCAGGAGGCCGCCGCCGGCATCGGACTCCGAGGACAGCCGGGAGTTGTTGAGGTGTGTCTGGGTGCGCCTGTGCTTGTATAAGTTGCTCTGGGTCTTAAAGGCGATGCCGCAGGTGGCACAGGGGAAAGGCCTCTCACCCGTGTGGGACCGGATGTGCTTCTCCAAAACACTGGGCTTCAGGCAGTCCCGGCCACAGTGTGGACACAGGTACTTGCCGGCATTCCGCACCTTGCCGGGGCTGCCCAGCGTGGGCCCCAGGCCAGGCGACAGCACAGGCAGAGTGCCCACAATGTTCACAGTGAGCGCGGGGGCTGCCGGCTTCCCCATGGTGGTGGGACCAGGTCCTTCAGGCTGCAGCAGGGGGCTGAGGATGAAGGGCACGCTGCCCCCGTCCAGGCCGCCAGTCAGGAGGGGGGCCCGTGGCTGGACGCCCCCCGGAGGCACTGTGTGGTACAGGGGAATGGGCAGGGCCTTCAGGAACACGGTGGGAGCCAGGCCCTGCTCTGGTGGCAGGATGACGGAGCCCAGTGGCAGGTGAGGTGAGGCCTGCCCACCCGGGGCCCCCGGGGCGCCGGAAGCAGGAGCTGGCTGGTCCCTGGCAGGCGAGGCAGGGCGGGTGAGTTCTGGCACCTCCATCCCACATCATCCGGGTGGCCCAAGACGCCAGGCAACCTGCAAGCAACGACCAGACTTTACTGAGGGGGCCTCTCTCTCTCATCACACAGTAAACTCTCCCCTACCCGCGCCTGAAGCTACAACAATCCCCTCCTAGAAGTACCCTTATCCCCACGTAAAGGGGAGATCGAGGCTCGGAGAGTGGAAGTGGCTTGTCATGCAGCTGATTCAAAGCAAAGCTAATACAAGGTTCGGACCCAGGCCTGTCTGAATCCTGTCTCTCATTTAACATGGCCAAAGGGAACTCAACTCTTGCCCTGTACACAGGTCCATGGCAGGCTTGTCACTGCCATCTCCTGACACCCATGCCTCTGAGAGAAGACATTCAGAAAATGTGCTGATTTCATGAAAAAGAAGAAGAGTTGTGCAGCTCGGCAAGGTCCTCAGAGTGCACAGTGAGTCCAGGCTCTGGGGCAGGTCCCCTTGCTCATCTGGGACAGTTTCCAGACCTGTGAAGTGGGCAGAGGATCAGCACACCCTGGGGCCCTTCGCACTCGGGCGTGCTGAGCCTCTGCTTTTGGGTGAGGACAGCAGGCAGGAAAACTGACCTGCAAGGATGCTTACTAGATTTAGCAGCTGAAAATACAAGACTCTCAGCTAAATGTGAATTTCAGATAAGCAATGCACACTTCTCCAGCAGAAGTATGTTCCACTTCTTGCATGGGTCTGGCTGACACTAAAAAGTTACACATTATTTACCTGAAGTCAAAACGGAAGTGAGCATCCTACATTTTATCTGGCTACTCCAGCAGGAAAAGGAGCACTTCCTTAGCCTCAGGATCAGGCTTGGGTTTCTGCTCAAAGGTGAGGTTCCCTCTCAGCCAGACTAGCTGGGCAAATGCCAGGCAAGGGAGCAAGAGAGACCCAGCCATGCTCTTCCAGCCACAGGAGGCGAGCACCAGGTTCAATGAGAACGTGTCAAACAGGCCGATGGCTATAGCACCGGGGGTCTCCAGAGCCTTCACGCTCAGGTGCCCATCCCCCAGGAGCTGCCAATCCCCAGCTGAGCTCATCAAGAAAAACAAATGCAGATTCCAGCCTCGGCAGCAGGATGGCTCAAACAGGGCAAGGTAGAAGTAACAGCAGCTCACATTGGCTCATAAAAGCTGTTACATTTTCAGAAATTGTGCAAGCCAGGTGTTACAACATATGGCCATAATTAAAAGTTAAACTATAGGCGTTCCCATTGTGGTGCAGTGAAAACAAATCCGACTAGGAACCATGAGGTTGGGGTTTGATCCCTGGCCTTGCTCAGTGGGTTAAGGATCTGGCGTTGCTGTAAGCTGTGGTGTAGGTCACAGACGTGGCTCAGATCAGATGTTGCTGTGGCTGTGGTGTAGGCTGGCAGCTGTAGCTCCAATTCGACCCCCAGCCTGGCAATATCCATATGCCACAGGTGCAGCCCTAAAAAAAAAAAAAGAAAAAAAAGTTAAACTATAGCAACTTACAATTCAATAGATTACATTAAAAACAAAGTCACTGCAGCTGGATATTCACATCTAAAGAATGAGGTTGAATCCCTCACACCACAGAAGTTGACTCAAAATCGATCAAAAACCTAAATGTAAGAGCTAAAACTACAAAACTCTTAGAAAAAAAAAAACATAGGTGTAAGTTTTCATGACCTTGGATTTGACAATGAATTCTTAGATAGGACACCAAAAGCACAAGTGATTAAAACAAAAAGGCAAATTTTTCTTCCTCAAAATTAAAAGCTTTTGTGCATCAAAGGACACTATTAAGAAGGTGAAAAAGGAGTTCCCATTGAGGCTCAGTGGGTTAAGGACCCGGCATTGTCTCTGTGAGTATGCAGGTTTGAACCCTGGCCTCACTCAGTGGGTTAAGGATCTGGCATTGCTGCAAGCTATGGCATAGACTGCAGACGTGGCTCGGATCCGGTGTTGCCATGGCTGTGATGTAGGTCAGCAGCTGCAGCTCCAAGTCGACCCCTAGCCTGGGAACTCCCATATGCCATAGTGTGGCCCTAAAAAAAAAAAAAAGAAAGAAAGCAAAAAGAAAAAAAAAAGAAAAGAAGTGGTCAAGTAAAGACTTGTACATGAATGCTGATAAAAGCCCAACTCGAAAGCGCCAAAAGACGGAAACAACCCAAATGTCAATCAACTGATGAACGGATAAACAAAATTTATACAGCCATAGAAAGAATGAAGTACTGACAGAGGCTGCAATGTAGATGAACCCGGAAAACATGATGCTAAGTGAAAGCAGTCAGTCTCAAAAGGCCATGCTGTGTAATTCTTTTTATATGAAAAACCCGTAAGAGGCAGATTCATAGATGCAGAAAACAGATTATAGTGGTTGCCAGGGGTGGAGAGGGAGAAGGAGGCGTGACTGCCTAACTGGGTACAGGGCTTCCCTTTGGGTGATGAAAATGTGCTGGAACCAGATGGAGGTGGTAATTGCACAGCATCGTGAATGTGCTAAACGCCACCGAACTGTATACTTTAAAACAGTTAAAATGGTGACTTTCACGTTATGTGAATTTTACCTCGGTGGTGAAAAAGAAACAAATACTCAAGCTCATCTCTTCCTGATTATCTGATGACGTCTCGCCATTATCAGCGCTCTGGAGGCTGTTCGCGCAGACCACACCAGGTCGGCGGAGATGCCGCCCGTCGGGCTGGTGCTCCCCATCTCCATCCCTTCTCAGATGCAGGTTCACCCGTGTGTTCGTCACTTGGGACTGGCCACGCTGGGAGCATTTACACCAGAAACTGGCAAATGCTACAGTCCATCCTTTTCCCCTTTTTATCCCAAGACTACCTCTCCCTTTCTGTTCCTCCTAAGCCCGCCTAACATTATAGATCTCACAGCACCATGCCACCTGCCTCCAAAAGTTGTAATTTTTTAAGGAAAGATTTAAAGACAGAAATCCTTTGAGATGGGGAGTTGCTACTAGGATTCCTAAGCCAGCATGTCAATCAAGACAAGTCTTTCCTCAAGGTGCTACATCCTTTTTTCTTTTCTTTTCTTTCCTTCCTTCCTTCCTTCCTTCCTTCCTTCCTTCCTTTCTTTCTTTCTTTTAGGTCTGTATGTATGGCATACAGAAGTTCCCAGGCTAGGGGTAGAATTGGATCTATAGCTGCCAACCTACACCACAGCCACAGTAATTTGGAAACCAAGCCATGTCTGCAATCTATACCGCAGCTCATGGCAACACTGGATCCTTAACCCACTGAGCGAGGCCAGGGATCGAACGTGCATCCTCAAGGATATTAGTTGGTTTTGCTTCTGGTATGCCACAACGTGATCTCCTGCATCCTTTCTACTAGCTGAGGAATGTCGAGGTGCTTCCCAGGGGATGTCAGACCCGCCTTTGCGTCCCTGCGCACCGGGCTCCCAGGCCGCTCGGCAGCCCTACCGGGGGCACCAGATGAAATAACATGGACAAAAACGTGGAGGGTGATGTCAGGCATGGGGCAGGGGCTGGGCTCCTCTGAATTTCCAATCACACGCTGTTGACTAGTGCATCCTCCCCCTCCTCGCTCCTCCCCGCGCCCCCCCGCCCCCCGTCTCTTCCCATCAGTCAGTGCGCGGGCTGGGAGGGGACGCCTCTGGGAGGGGATGCTGTGTCAGCTGGGGCTCCCTAAGAAAGCAGGTCACCACGAGGATTATAACAGGGAGATGACTCCAGACAAGGCTCACTGAGAATGGGAAAGCCGGGGTGAGGGAAGCTATAGTCTCATCAAGCAAGCCCCCATCCAGAGCAGCCTAACCTGGCTGAGAACAGCCAGAGACCACAGCGAACACGTTACCCAGCCCTGGGGGCTGAGGCGGGCAGGGGTATGCTTGTGAATTCCAGAAGCCTCCATCCTAAAAGGCAGGCATCTGATGAGGACGTCACATCCCGGGGCTGGGAGGAGGTGGGAGCAGAGAGGGTCAGAGGGGAGGCGCTGAGACCCTCCAGCTTTGACTACAGCAGGACTTGGATGGAGTGGTGACCTGGAACCCCATTCCCAGGGCAGTCAGGAAAGGCGCCCGGACAGAGGAGCGACAGCCCAAGGCATGCGTCCAGGTGGGAGGAATGGACGAAGCGCCCAGGGTTCCGGGCCCAGGGCCTTGCAGCCCGGGATGAATCCCAGAGCATCCAAGAGGGAGCCAGGAGTGACCAGTAAAATGGGTCCGCCTGAGGGTGCTGCTGCTGGAGGAGCGACTCAGCGGGGGTGGGGGAGCATCACCCCTCCCCCAAACAAGCCCGTCCTCAGGGGAAAGAGAAAAGCAGCCCAGAACTGACTGCCTCGGGGTGGGAGGAGCGGGGCTTCAAAATAGAAATTCCAGAAAAAGAGTGCTACATTTCTGACACACCTGCCACGATTATTATTTTGCTCTCTCTGCAGCCTGTTCCGTAATCACAGCAAAAGCGACGCCTTTTAGTAGCAGCCGATCGCTGCCGGGCGGTAACAAGTCCCCCAGCACCTTCCTGGGGGAGATGGCACTTTTCCCAGGAAATCCTGCAAGGGCCGCAATGGTGGTTCTCACTCTGAACCATGGAGATGCCTGGCTCTGTGTCCCCACCGGGCCGACGGGGAAAGCGACGGCAGCTGGGTCAGGGAAGGTCTCGGGGGGACCGTCTGTCCAGCCAGACCACTGTCGGGCACTCCCCCACCCCTGAGGGCCCACCCCTCAGAGAGCTCGTCAGACCCCTTGCCTCCTCCATCTGCCACGTGGGCTGCTCCGCACTCCCCAGCCCCCTGAAACTAGCAGCGTTCTTCTGCACGAGTGTTCGGCCCCACGGGGAGGTGAAGAGAAGAGGTGGGAGGAAGGAGAGAAGTGACTATTTCCAAAGCCCCTTTCTTCAAAGCAGCCCACGAGGGGGCCTGGGCAAAAAGAGTACGTGGGACTGCCACAAATAGGTTCTAAAAATTCACGTTTTTATTGAAACGTGAGAGAGAAGGCTATGGAGAAATGGATTAAACGTACTTAGCAGATGGAACTTTCCAGAAAGAACATGGGTGCCAAGACTGTTGTTTTAGCTACCAGTTTCCCAGGTTTCCGTTCATCCTGCATGCTTGTCACCTGCTGTGTGTGGGGGGACTGCTTATTTCCTCCCCATCCTTGGGTCCCTGGGATGCACTGCTTTAAAAAGGAACTGGGTGGATAAGAATGTACAATGTACTTAGCACCACTGAACTGCACTTAAAAATGGGTGACATGATCAATTTTATGTTACGCATATTTTACAACTTTGAAAAAGTAAAAAACAAAAGGGGAGAAGGGGTGACTACATCAGCACCCAATAAGCCAAAAATTTGCTTTCATACAAAACTCTGCAAACATGTTTATAGCAGTTCTATTCATAATTGCTAAAACTTAGAAGCAACCAAGATGTCCTTCAGTAGGTGGGTGAGGAGTTCCAGTTGTGGCTCAGCAGAAACGAATCCAACCAGGAAACATGAGGTTGCGGGTTCAATCCCTGGCCTCGCTCAGTGAGTTAAGGATCCGGCGTTGCTGTGAGCTGTGGTGTAGGTTAGGCCGATGGCTACAGCTCGAATTAGACCCCTAGCCTGGGAACCTCCATATACTGCGGGTATAGCCCTAAAAAGCAAAAAAAAAAAAAAAAAAAAAAAAAAACCGGGGTGTGGGTGAATAAATAGACTGTGGTACATTCAGACATGGAATATATTCAACATTAAACAGGAATGAGTTTAATTAATTAAAATTTGATTTTAATGACTTAAAAGACTTGTGCTATCAAGCCATGAAAAGACATGGAGGAAACTTAAATGCAAACTAAAGTGAAGAAGCCAATCTGAAAAGCCTACATACCATATGATTCCAACCATATAACATTCTGGAAAAGGCAAAGCTATGGAAATATAAGAAAACCCATGGTTTCCAGAAGTCTAAGAGGAGGGAGTGTTGAGAAGATAGAGCACAGAGGATTTTTAGGGCGGTAAAACTGTAGTATATACTGTATACACTGTAACGTTGCATACATGTCATTACGCGTTTGCCCAAACCCACAGAACATACAACACTAAGGGTGACCCTATGGACTTCGGTCAATAATAATGTATCAATATTGGCTCACCAATTGCAGAAAAAGTACCACACTAGGTAAAGGGAACCCTCTTACACTTCCGGTGGGAATGTAAATGGGTGCAACCACTATGGAAAATACTATGGAGGTTCCTTTAAAAACTAAAAATAGAGCTACCATATGATCCACCAATCCCACTCCTGGGCAACTATCCAGAAAATACAAAAACTCTAATTTGAAAAGATACATGAACCCCAATATTCATAGAAGCACTATTTACGATAACCAAGACATGGAAACAACCTAAATGTCCACCAAAGGATGAATGGATAAAGAAGATATGGTACACATATGCAGTGGAATACTACCCAGCCATAAAAAAAAATAATGCCATTTGCAGCAATATGAATGGACTACAGGTTATCATACTAAGTGAAATAAGTCAGGAGAATGACAAATATCTTATGATATCACTTACATGTGGAATCTCAAATATGACACAAATGAACTTATCTACAAAAAAGAAACAGACTCATAAAGAACAGACTTGTGGTTGCCAAGGGGGAAAGGGATGTGGGGGAGGCATGGATCGGGTGTTTGGGATTAGCAGGTGCAAACTATTATATAAAGAATGGATAAACAAGTCCTACTGTGCAGCCGGGGGAACCATATTCTATATCCTGTAATAAACTATAATGGAAAAGCATATGAAAAAGAATGTATGTGTGTACCACTGAATCACTCTGCTGTACAGCAGAAATTAATACAATATTGTAAATCAACTCTACACCAATAAAACTTAAAAGCACATATAGCGAGATTATCCTCCACTGTTTCTCAGAACCACCCAGCTCAAGTGCTTGCCTCCCTTTTGACATCCACTTTTGGTCAAAACTCTTTGTTGGATGCTAAATAAACAGCCAGGAGAAAGCGCACAGCACACACAGTAGACCTCTCATTGGCCAAGAGTCGGCAGCATGAAGCTCCAACTCTCCTTGGCACAGAGAATACTGGGTAGTCGGCTATGCAGGGTCTCAGCAGCCAGGGTCCCGCAAGATTGACCAAGACACCATGAACAAAGCACTAGGCGTACTCAGTAAAACATTTCAAACGAAAAGTGGTAGAATGAACTAGCACTCCTCGGGATGACATAAAATGAGTCAATGACTATTCCAGTTTGGTTTCCACCTGTTGAAAAGTCACCTTTTCATCCATTCAAAGGTTTATGGGGCACCAGCTCTGTGCCTGGTGCCCTTATTCATTGTCCTCCCTCAAGGAGACAGCAAACAAAAGAGCTTATCTTATGGAATCTACATTCTAATTACGGATACAGACAAGACACCGGGTTTTTTGTTTTTGTTTTTGAGGTATAGTTAATCTGCTACATTGTGTTAGTTTCAGGTGTACAGCAAAGTGATTCATTATATATATATTCACCACCACCCATGAGCAATAGACCACCCTTGTCCCTGGGGTCTGTGGAAGCCATGTGGAAGCAATAACAAGGATGCCTATTTCCCAGGGAGACACCAGGGATGGCCTTGCGGGAAGAACTACCCTGTGGACCAAGCAGTAGTGAGGCTCCCCCTCGGATCAGTAGAGACGGAGTGGGCAACCTGGGCTTCTATCCACCCTCCTCCCCTGCTGAGCAACGTCAGAGGAAGTTTTGAGCAATCCAGACTCCCATAACATAGTTCCCAAAGTGTCTGAGTTTCAGTCAAAACTCGCTTGTCACACCAAGAACCAGGAAGATGTCAAACTGAAGAAGATAATTCATTGACGCCAACGCCCAGAGGCAAGAGGTGCTGGGATCATCTGACAAAGGGTTTAGGGCAGCCATCACAGAAGTGCCTCCGTGAACACTTACAAATATGCTTGAAATAAATACAAAATAATCTCAGCAAAGAAACAGTAAAAGAACAACCAAATGGGAATTTTAGAACTGAAAAAAATACTATAACCAAAAAGTTTAAAACTCAGTGTATGCACTCAACAGTGGAATAGAAGGGATGAAAAAAGAAGAAGAAGAAGAAGAAGCAGCAGCTGTGAACTTGAAATTAGGACAATAGAAATTTCCCAGTCTACACTATCAAAATTAAAAATTCATAAGCGGAGTTCCCGTCGTAGCACAGAGGAAACAAATCCGACTAGGAACCATGAGGTTGTAGGTTGGATCCCTGGCCTTGTTCAGTGGGTTAAGGATCCTGTGTTGCTGTGAGCTGTGGTGTAGGTCACAGACGAAGCTTGGATCCTGCATTGCTGTGGCTGTGGTGCAGGCCAGCAGCTATAGCTCCGATTTGACCCCCAGCCTGGGAACCTCAATATGCTGTGGCTGCGGCCCTAAAAAGACCAAAGACAAAAACAAAAAACAAAGAAAAAGCATAAGCCCTTTGAACAAGTATGTCCACTTCTAAGACTATTCTATATACTCATGTGTATGTAAAGAAAATTATCTTCACTACAGTTTTAAATTTAAGTAATCAAAACATTAAAAAAAAAAAAAAAGACCCGCAAAACCCCAATCCATCTATCTTGGAGGACTGGTTAAAAAAATTATGTTCACCATTAGAACAGAATACTAGGAGCCATGAGAAAGAATTAGGTTACATTTGTACATACTCCATGGACACATTTTAAGACACATGAAATATCAAACCAAGATGCAGAATTTGTATTTTAAATATGGGCATATGTCCATATATGTAGTTCTGTGGATTTTTTTGGAAGAATAAACAAAATGCTAATAATAAAACTTCTGGGGAAGAACATGGGGCAGGGGTCAGGGATAAAACATGATATTTTAATAAAAAATCAAAAATAAAAATTCCTAGTCTGAACAACCAAGAGAAATAGACTAAAAAAAAAAAAAGGAAAAAATGAGCAGAGACTCAAGGACCTGTGAGGTTAACAAAAGCTATAACATTCACAGCATCTAGGTTCCTGGGTCCTTGGGAGGAGAGGAGAAAGACGATGGGGTAAAACAATACTCAAGGAAATACGGCTGAAAACTTCAACTTGGCAAAAGACATAAGCCCATGGAGTTGGGATGCTAGTGAATCCCAAACTGGATAAACCCAAAGAAATCCTCACCCAAACACATCATAGTCAAACTTCTGAACTGTTATGACAAAGAAAAATATTCTTCGAAGCAGCAAAGGAGAAACGATACCTTTCCTATAGGGGAAAAAATTCCTAATGCCAGCATCTTTCCCATCAGAAACCTGAGGGCAGGAGGAAGTGGTACATTTTTTCCAGCGCTTCACTAAAAGAACTGTCAACCCAAAATCCTATATCCAGCAAAAAGATCCTCTTTGAATGAAGGGGAAATCAAGATATTCCCAAATAAAAGAAAACAGAGAATGTGCCACCAGAAGGAATGGCTAAAGGAAGTTCTCTCCACAGAAAGGAAATAATAAAAGAAGGACACTTGGAAACTCAAAAAGGAAAAAGAACAACAGAAAGAGTAAAAATACAGGTACATACAGTATTTCCTTTTCTAAATGATTTTTTTTTTAGTAAGGTCCTGGGGCATACAGACCTTACTGGGCCAGGGAATGGTTCTGAGCCACGCTGTGAGATCCTTCTCCCTCCACGCCAAGGATCAAACCTGTGCCTCTGCAGTGATCCAAGCCCCTGCAGCTGGATACTTAACCCACTGCACCACTCGGGAACTCCTCTAAGTTTTATGGTTGAAACAAAAAATAACGTTGTCTAATGTATTTAGAAGGAGAATTTAAGATAATCATAAGTGGGAGAAGGTAAAGGGAGGGAAAGTCTCTGCATTTCACTTCCACTGGTAAAGTAGTGACACCGATAGACCATGATGAGTTAATTAACCTATAATGTCATACCTAGCGCGACCACATAGTCAATAGGAAGACATCCAATGCAACCTGCCTGGACCACAGGCCACAGATGTGACCTCTCTGCAACCATAGAGCCTTGGGTTGGAGAGGACGGGGCTGCAAGCCTTCTTGACAGCGAAACTAGGGCTGTCTTTGACGGGGGTCCACACAGACTGGCCACTCCCTCTACCACAAAGCTATGACTTCATGGAAGGGCTATTTACATGTACAAATATTTCTCTACTTTCTTCTTCCTTCATGGTTTTACACTTCCACGTGAGCTACTGGAAGTTAACTTCACAACTCAGTCTTTAAGGAACAGAATATTCAGTGAGTCCTGCAGTAGATCTGAGGAGTCACCAGTGTAGCTCTGATGGATGCAATGACTGGGGCTTCTCATTGTGAGGGAGGGCAAGAACCTCCTCATTTGTAAGAGGAAGAGATGCATCTGCTTGGGCAGAAACATAGGGTTGTTCTGTTGTTTTAAAGAAGTTCCAGTGTGTACCAATGGCTTGGTGCAGAAGCTGAGTCGCCAAGGGAATGGACTATGCAGTTTTTAATTTATTGCCTCTTAGCTCCAAATAGCCTCTCTCAGATGCTGAGTGATAAACGATGCAACTCCTTTAAGCCCTCATCTTCAGAGTGGGCACAGGCTCAGCTTTCCTGACAGAGGACGCAGAGGGCTACCCCAGGAGGGAGAGGTTTCCTGGATTTCCAACAGAAGCCAGGCAGAGGGTCAGCGGGATGGGTGTGAGGACATATCCTGGAACCCAGCCGTGCCAAGGGCCCTGACACACTCCGTGTGAAACCTTGCAGGGCCCTCTACACAGAAACCAAAGCTCCTGTTTAGCCTTCACGCAGCCTGCCTGTAGCCCCGAGTGTGGTCCACTCGGGTGTAGAGCTCCCTCTGCAACCCCATGAGGCCTGAACACAGCCCACCAGTGGCCAGGTGTTCACAGAGAACCACTCCACCTGCCACTCCTGCAGCCCAAGAGCTCCAAAGGTCTTTGTCCCAACTAGTGGTCAGGGTTCCGTGCACACGCACCATCTGCTGTCGACTGCATGCTTGCTGCCTGCACTCCAGAGTGTGGCCTACTGTTTGCCCAGCAAGTCCAGACAAACTTCAGTCTAGCTAAACCAGCCAACTCTTCTGCTATCTGGTGGCCAAACCACAGGTTTACCAAGGAGGTCTGAACATCTTCCGAGTTCACCCTTCCTTCAGCCCTACAGTACCATGGAGAGTTCTCTTAGGTCCTACGGCTACTCTTTACAGAGCGTCTCCAGTGCTTATTTTAAACTTCTTTTGGTGAACTCACCATGTAGCTTCCACTCTCTGATTGGACCCAGACTGCTACACCAAGACAGCTCATATCTCAGGCCATAAAACCAATCTCAGCAAATTTAAAGAAATCATACAGAGTGTGTTCTCTGACCGTGATAGAATCCAACTGGAAATCAATAAGAGACAATAGGAAAAGCTCCAAACACTTGGAAATCAAAGAGCAAACTACTAAATAACCCACAGGTCAAAGAGGAAGTTTCAAGGGTAATAAAAAAAAATCTAGTAAATGAAAATGGAAATATAACATCTCAGAATCTGTGGGACATAGCTAAGGCTGTGCTGAGAGGGAATCTGCAGCATGAAGTGCTTATTCTAGAAAAGACAGAGGGTCTCACCTTAAAAACCCAAGCTCCTACCTCAATAATCAAGTAAAAGAAAAGCATAGTAAACCGAAAGGAAGCAGAAGGAAGGAAATAAGAAAGAAAGGGGAAGAAATCTTTTAAATTGGAATAGAAAAATAATAAAGTCAATGAAAGAAATAATTATTGTTCTTTAATAATATCAACAAAATTGATCTTTAGAATCTTGGCAGAGATTTAGAAAGGAAAAAAAGGAGAGGCAACACAAATTACCAACATTAGGGATGAAACAGAGACTGTCACAGCAAATCCTGCAGGTGTCAAAAGGACAGCACAGGAATAGCAGGAATAACCCCGTCCATGTGCATTTGATAACATTTTTTTTTTAACATGAATGAAGCCCCAGATCCTGTTTTTGTTTGTTTGTTTTGGCCACAGTGTACAGCGGCTTGAGGTGGGATCTCAGTTCCCAGACCAGGGATCGAACCCAGGTCACAGCAGTGAAAGCAAGGAGTCCTAAGCCCTAGACCACCAGGCAACTCCTGACAGCTGATAACTCAAATGAAATGTACCAATTCCTCAAAAAGGACGAATTACCACAATTCACCAAGTTTGAATAGCACTACAACTATTAAAGCAGACCAAATCCATAATTTCATTTATTGATTGATTTATTGATTTTTGTCTTTTTGACTTTTATGTAGAGCCGCACCCGCGGCATATGGAGGTTCCCAGGCTAGGGGTCTAACAGGACCTGTGGCTACCGGCCTTCGCCACAGCAACAGCAACGCGGGATCCGAGCCGCGTCTGCAACCTACACCACAGCTCACGGCAATGCCGGATCCTTAACCCACTGAGCAAGGCCAGGGATCGAACCCGCAACCTCATGGTTCTTAGTCGGATTTGTTAACCACTGAGCCACGAAGGGAACTCCCAAATCCATAATTTTAAAACACTCCAAAAAGCAGTCTCCAGGTCCTATTTCTTATTGATGAACTCTACCTAATGTTTTAAAGAAGAGTGAACACTAATTCTACACAACTTCTTCCAGGAAATGGAAGAGGAAGGAGCATTTCTCCCATTAATTTTGTGAAGCTATCTATTAGCCTGACACCAAAACCAGACAAAGACTGTCCCAAAAAATAATAAAATGAAATAAAAAACCTACAGAGCAATATCCCTTCGTGAATATAGATGCAAAATCCTTCACAAAATATTAACAAATAGATCCTGCAAACATAGAAAAAATTACACACCACAAATCAGAGCCCTGGGCTGCATCAATGTAATTAATCCATTTGTACTTACAGAGCAAAGAAGAAAAATCACATGGTTATAATATCAATTGCTGTAGAAAAAGCTTTTGACAAAAGTCCACACCTATTCATGATAAAATCTCTCAGAAAAGAGAACTAGAGGGAAAGCCTCTCAACTTGATGATGTGCCCCTACCAAACATCTAGAGCTGACACTGTCCTCAACGGCAGAAGCCTGAGTACTTACTTCCTCCCAAAGACCAGGCCCAAGACAGAGCTGTCACTCGTCACCTCTGTGTAACATGGTGCTGGAAGTTCCAGCCAGTGCAACACAGCACAAAAGACAATATAAGACACACAGACACAGGGGAGCTGGAAATAAAACTCTCCATATTTGCAGATGACATAGTTATCTATGTAGAAAATCCCTAGAAATTAAAAATTTTTTTTTCTAGAAGTTTCCTGGTGGCCTAGTGGTTCAGGACTCTGTGTTGTCACTGCTGAGCCTCAGGTTTGATTCCTAGCCTGGGAACTTCTACATGCTATGGGTGCCCCCCCCAAAAAAAACCCCACTTTTTGAGAATAGGTAAGTTCAGCAAAATCACAGGATACAAGATCAACACGGAAATCAACGCTACTTCTACACACTAGCAATGAACAGCTGGAAACCAAAATTTTAAATGCAATGCCAGAGTTCCCTTCGTGGTTCAGTGGTTAACGAATCCTACTAGGAACCATGAGTTGGCGGGTTCGATCCCTGGCCTTGCTCAGTGGGTTAAGGATCCGGTGTTGCCGTGAGCTGTGGTGTAGGTTGCAGACGCAGCTCGGATCCCAGGTTGCTGTGGCTGTGGCGAAGGCCGGCAGCTACAGCTCCTGTTAGACCCCTAGCCTGGGAACCTCCATATGCCGCGGATGTGGCTCTAGATAAGGCAAAAAGACAAAAAAATAAATAAAAATAAATAAAAAAATAAAAAAAATTGAAATATTTAGATGTAAAACTAACAAAACATATACGGGACTTATAGGCTGAACACTACCAAACACTGATGAAAAACTCAAAGAAAATCCAAGTAAATAAAAAGATATATGGTGTTCATGGATTGGCAGATTGAACATAATAAACATGTCAGTTCTTTCTGAACTGATATACAAGCTTAATTCAATTCCTATCAAACACCCAGTAAGTTTCTTTCTTTCTTTCTTTCTTTTGTGGGCACAGAACAGATTATTCTAAATTTTATATAGAAAGGTAAAGAACTAGAATAAAATAACTCAGTTCTGAAAAAGGACAATAAAATGGGAGGGATCAGTCTGCCTTATCTGAAAGCGCATTACAGAACTGCAGTAATCAACGTGGTGTCGTGTTGGCAGAGGAAGAAACCCCACAGATCAACTGAGCAGCATTTTTTTAAAAAGAAAAAGAACTAGACTCCCACAAATAGCTGCAACTGGTTCTTAACAAAAGTTCAAAAGTAATTTGGTGGAGGGAGTGTAACCTTTTCAAAAATGGTGCTGGAGCAACTGGCCTCCATAAACAAAAAAATTACCTCTGCTAAACCTCACATCTAACTTATACACACATTACCTCAAAATATAAAACAGGCTTAAGTGTAAATTGTAAAACTATAAGGCTCTAGGAAAAAAAAAAAAAAAACCTTAGGAGAAAATCTTCAGAATCTAGGGCACAGGATGGCGTCTGGTACCTCAGACTTGATACAAAAAGCATGAGCCGTAAGAGGAAAACTTGACAAACTGGACTTCAACAAACTTAAAAAATATTTGCTCAGTGAGAGCCCCTGCTTTCAAGAGAATGAAAACACCAGCTACGGGCCAGGAGAAAATATTTGCAAACCCCATATCTGACAAAGAACTCGGATCTAGAATGTGAAAACTTAACATTAAAAAAAAAATCAACAATCCAATCAGAAAATGAGCAAAAGACGTGAAGAGACATATCACCAAAGATATACCAATGGAAACAAGCACGTGAAAAGACATTCGGCACCATTAGCCATCAGAGAAATGCATATTAAAACCACAGCGAGATACCACTGTACACCCATCGGGATGGCAGAGAGAAGAAATGGTGACAACACCAAATGCAGGTGATGATGTGGAAATATGGATAGAAAGTGGCGAGGCCATTCTGGAAAAAAGTTTGGCAATTTCTTTTTAAAAAAATTAAATATGAAACTACCGTTCAATCCAGGAATTACACTCCAGGCCGTTTATTCCAGAAAAACAAAAACTTAGGTTAACACAGGAGCCTGTATGCAAATGCCCAGAGCAGCTTTATTTGTAATGGCTGAAAATGGGGATCAGTCATGATGTCCTTCAACAGAGGACTGTTTATACCAGCTGGCACATCCACATCACGGAATGGTACTCAGCCACGAAGAGGAGTGAACTATTACTATTACGGAACAATTCAGATGAATTTCCAGAGAACCGTGCCGCGTGAAAAAATCAGTCCCAAAGGCCACACACACACTGCAATTTCTTTTTTGCTTTTTATGGCCCCCCTCAGGATATGGAGGTTCCCAGGCTAGGGGCCAAATTGGGGCTGCAGCTGCCGGCCTGCGCCACAGCCATAGCAACATGGGATCTGAGCTGAGTCTGCAACCTACACCACAGCTCACGGCAATGCTGGATCCTTAACCCACTGAGCAAGGCCAGGGATCGAACCTGCATCCTCATGGATCCTAGTCATGTTCATTAACCGCTAGGCCACGAACATTAACTCCTATTTTTTCCATTTTTTATTGAAGTGCAGTTGATGTACAATATTATATAAATTATGGATTATACAACACAGTACAATCTAGTACAATGCAGTGATTTACAATTTTTAAAGGTTATATTCCATTTAGTTATTATAAAATAGTCGTTATAGTCCCTGCATTGTACAATATATCCCTGTAGCTTATTTTTATTTTTAATAATGATTTTTATTTTTTCCATCATAGCTGGTTTACAGGGTTCTGTCAATTTTCTACTGTACAGCAAGGTGACCCAGTCACACATACATGTATACATTCTTTTTCTCATATTATCATGCTCCATCGTAAGTGATTAGATATAGTTCCCAGTGCCATACAGCAGAACCTGTAGCTTATTTTATAACCGTTTGCTGTACTTTTTAATCCCCTCCCCCTTCCCTTGCCCCACTGGTAACCACTAGCTTGTTCTCTATGAGTCTGCTTCCTTTTTTTGCTATATTCACTAGTTTGTTGTATTTTTTTAGATTCCACATGAGTGATAGCATACACCATGTCTTTCTGTCTGACATTTCACTTAGCATAATGCCTTCCAAGTCTACCCATGTGGCTGCAAATGGCAAACTTTCATTCTTTTTTATGGCTGAGCAGTATTCTACTATATATATGTACCAGATCTTCTTTACCCATTATCTGTGGATGGACACTCAGGCCGCTTCTATATCTTGGCTACTATAAATAATGCTGCATGAACATGGGGGGGGGGTGCATGTATCTTTTCAAACTAGTGTTTTTGTCTTGTTTTGTTCAGATATTTACCCAGGAGTAGCATTGCTGGGTCACACTGAAGTTCCGCTCTTTCATTTATTAACATTCTAAATGACAAATTGTAGAACTGGAGAACAGACGGCTCCTTACCAGGTTAAGAGGAGGAGAGTGGGAGGGAGGTGGGTGTGGCCACGAGAGATGCCCGTGGTGATGGAAACGGCCTGTAGCTGTAACGACACGCCCCTTGCGATTTGGAAGACGTTACCAGGGCGTGGCGGGGGGACCGGGTAAAAGCACAGAGGTGCGCTCTGTGGATGATTTCTCATGGCTGCATGATGCGAATCTATAATTATCTCAAATCAAAATAATCAACAGTAAATAAGTAAGTAAAAAGAGGGAGCACTGGAGTTCCCATTGTGGCTCAGCGGTTAATGAATCTGAGTAGGAATCG
>PVHT021183544.1:1972420-2008313 GCA_004024745.2 Catagonus wagneri
AAAAAAAAAAAAAAAAAAAAGAGGGAGCACTGAGACAGGAGCAACCTCTGCAGCATATGAGCCCATGTCATTTAACGCAGCATCTAGACTTTACCTAAAACCACACCCCAGGTGTGGGTGCCACACGGCTGACCTTGGACAAGCACTGACGCAACCAACGCACATCGTTTTCCTTGGCAGAGTTTTCTTTGGATCAACTCACTTTTCCTTAGGCACCCTTGTATTCAAATGACATTTTATTTCACTGCCACACGCGGAAAGGCTTCACCCCAGTACGAGTGCAAAGCGATCACAGTGGAACCAGGACACGAGCAATGAGGACGCCAAAGCCCTCTCGCCGGGTGGGAGGCCAGCTGCGAAAGGCGGTGGGCAAGCCCCGGACAGCCCCCGCAGAGACTCCTGAACGCGACGACTCAGGCTCATGCAGCCATCCCTATCACACCACACCCAGAGGGACTGAACTGCCCAGACCTCAGGGGTGAGGCCTGTCTTTGAAACTTTGCTCTGCTCCCTGCAAGCCTCATGACTTTGAGTTAAGTCACCAGGACACTCCAAGCTGGGTTTCCCTTCTCTGAAAGGGGCTTGGAGTTCCTGCCGCGGCAATGGGGTCAGCAGCATCTTGGGAGTGCTGGGACGCAGGTTCAGATCCCCTGCCGGGCACAGTGGGTTAAGGATCCAGTGGGGCCTCAGCTGTGGCTTAGGCTGCAACTGTGGCTTGAATCTGATCCCTGGCCCCGGAACTCCATAGGCCATGGGGCGGCCAAAAGAGAAAATAAATAAATAAATACATAAATAAATACATACATAAATAAATAAATAAATAAATAAGAAAGTAAGTAAGTAAGTAAATAAGCGGGGCTGGTGCCCACTCGTTCAGAGCACTGGCTAACCAGGGGTCGAGACGGTGTGGGCTGGCAGGCACCCCACTCAGGGTTTCCCCCTTAGTCACACACAGATCTCCCACCTCCCTCTGCAGCCTGGGCCCTCGGCGTGCATGCCTGCGGTTTCTGCCGCGAGAAGGGCCTGCTGGTACCAGTCTTCCCCCACCCCCGGCGGCCTCCTTCCCTCTGGGCAACTAGACAGTGATTATTTAGGTTGGAAGGGGCTCCCTCCCCCAGCTTCCTGGTCAAAGTGGAACGGAGGAAGCCCATCGTCACGTCTCCGCTTCCAGAGCCCTCCTGCCGCCCCGAGCCTTCTGCGGGGCCTCGACGCTTGCTCTGATCTCCATCAGTCTCCGGATCCCCACTGCTCTGCCCTTCGCTGGGGCAAGAGAATCAGGGTGATGACAAGGCGCATTATTTTAAACTGGCCCTGACATTTAGTCTGCTTTCCCAGTCTGCTGATGCTATCGGTTTTCTGCCTTGCATCCTGCCCCCTTGCATTCTGGCAGATAACATCTCTGGTTTCATTCTCACAGAAAGATTTGCCACGGGAACGGGGAGGCAGGTTACCTCTCAGAACCCGGGCTCCGGGGCTTATCTGACAGGCCCGCCAGCTCTCAGCTATTTTGGATACTGGGAACCCAAATATAGCATTAAACACATGGTCCAGGGTCCACGGCCCCTTGTAAATCTCACTGAAAAATGCTACCCTTGGGTGGCTGATCAGTAGAACTGCTATAAATAGAGTGTCTTATCAAATACTTTGATATTTAGATTATACAATACGTTTTGTTTTTCAAACTCTATTAGAACCGATGTTTCTAACTAATTCACACCTCCAGTTTAATTAGGTCTGTCGTTGAAAAAAGAACTGCTTACAAAGCAACAAATTTCCTCATAGGTTGTTTTCTGTTCAGTAGGACATGGATTGTGGGCTCGGATTCTGACAGTCATTATGAGTTGCTGTAAATATTTTGACAAAAGTAGCAGTTGTGTTAAACACACAAGAGAATTACTGAACTGGGTCAGACCCAGTTTTACGTAGCACTTTCTTTTTAACTGCGTGCTTGAAGGTAAATATATCATTAAGAGCACAGGGTAAAAAAGAGTTATTTAAAAAAAAAATCGGCCTCTTCTATACGCTTATCTCATAGAGTATGTACATACCTTGATGGAGAGTGATGTGTTTGCAGTCAGTGTTGCTCCGATTCAAACACAAATGACCTGGCCTGACACTGAGGAGACATCCGTGGCCCCAGAAAAGACACCCTGGGCAGGCCACCTCGAGCGGGGGCGGCTGGCCCAGCCCCCCCCCACCCCCTTTGCTGAGACGCCTCGGGCTTCCTCCTGGTTCCCACTCTGCAAAAAGCGGCACCTCAGAGCACAGAGCCATCCTCCCTGCGTCTTAGAAGAGAAGAGAAAAGAGGGTGGCCTCCCATGGCGTGGCCTTCAAGTCACCTCTGAGTTTCACCTAGAAAAGCACCATTTTGAGCAACCTGAAGGAGACGTGAGCAGAGATGAAACTCAGGCTGGCTCAGAAATAGGAAGTAGATTATTTTCTATACATTACTTAATGTCACAGTAGCAACCCTCAGAAAACAGGAAGAGAAAGATGCAGAGAAGGGGGGAGACAAACAGAGCCACGGCCGAGGGCTTTAGTCATTGTGACTACTGCTCTAACAACCCGTCCACACAGCCTGCTGCCTGGAAGTGGGGGCTGTCTACGCGGGCTGGTGAGAATTAAGAGCCCGTGCGGTCATCATCCCGGATATAGGCGTGGAAGGGCCGTCTGCAGGGCCTCCCCGCGCAGTGCTGGAGGTCCCTGAGGGCGCAGATGGAGCATTTCCATGCAGGTGATGAGGGCAACAGACCCCTGATATTTTGTTCCATATCAAGATGTTTGCATTAATTTTTGTTTTTAAGACATCGCACAATATTGTCTTGATAACACAGTTTGGGACGCCCCTAAAATCTGCATCCATGGCTAGCCCATTGTCTCCCCACCCTAGTTCCCTGCCCTCCTCTCTCTGACTCTGGAAGAAGCAAACACAGGAGGGATGGGGGTGTGTGTGCATGAAATATACAATAAACACAGTCCATAAATGTATAAAAATACAATATGTACATGAAAATGGTTATTCTCGATGGCGGAGGCTGAGAAGCAAAACGCATCTCTAAGCCATCACAGGAAATGATTTGGGATATAGGACAGACCAGATGCCGACTGGTGGTACATTAACTCCTTAAGGCCCCTTTTCCATTGTTTTGAAATGTGCCCTTTTTTTTTTTCTACTGGGGAGAGGGAGGTTTCCTCACCCCGCTTTGCCATCGGTAACATCCAGCTGGTCTAAGCATCATGCTGAGATGGACTGCGTTTGGGAAGTTTAATCTGGCCGAGTGAGCTGTTCTTTGGAAGAACTAAATCATGTAGGTTCTCATGTCTCCCACCCTACGCCCCCAGCCTCAACGCCAAGGTGCCTCACTGGCTGTGTGAGCACCACCGACGCAAGAGGCCACAGGCAGGGTAAGAACGGGCAGGTGAGGATGGGAAAGGGAGTGGAGCTGAAGACGATGCCTCGACCGTGTAGCGGCGCCACCCCTCCAGCGCCCCTCCCCTCCCCCAGGGACCCTCAGAACCCAGCACTGACACCAGCGTCCCTTCTGATTCATTGGTACCTGTACCTCTCTCATTGCTTTTTGGTTTGGGTTTTTTTTTTTTTTTTTTCTCTCTCTCTTAATGGCCACACCCGTGGCATATGGAAGTTCCCAGGCTAGGGCTCTAATAAGAGCTACAGCTACCAGCCTACACTACAGCCATAGCAACTTGAGATCTGAATCACATCTGAAGCTTGAGACAACACCAAAAGGCCAGGGATTGAACCCGCATCCTCATGGACATTATGTCAGGTTCTTAACCAACTGAGCCACAACAGGAACTCCTCTCCCATTGTTAAGTATCCTAGACCTATCTCTGGCCACAACATATAAGCAAAGCACTATGGGAGCCCAGAAGAAGAGGGTGTGGGGAGCTTCCTGGAGGAAAGAGATGAGCTGGGTATTGCAGGATGCATAAGAATGTGATGGGCAGCAGCAGCAGCAGCAAGGGGGAGGCTGGGGAAGCCTGAAAATGCACAAAGGTTGAAGGCTTGTGAGTGCTCCACTGTGCCCGAGAGGGAGAGAGAGGGCCGGGGGCAGCTGTGAACCAGGGGAGGGAGAGGAGAAGGTACCACCAAAATGCCAAACTCACACACAGAAAGGATGGGCCTTCTTCCCCTGGAGTGCGGAGAACTAGAGCAGAGAGCCGTGGAAAGGGGCAGAGAAGGGCTGGGTGGGGCTGGCTGTCTCGGGGCCAGGTCAGATGGTCCCCCAGCCTACCAGGCACGCTCTCCGGAACGCAGGCACCTCTACATGCTGAAAGGACTCCAGTTTACCTTCTTCCCTCCCAAGTTACAGTGTGGATGCACGTCATTAATATAAATTAATGAGGAAGGTTTCCCGTACAAAAGCTACTTTTGTTTATTTATAGTCATTTATGGCCACACCTGCAGCATGTGGAAGTTCCCCCGGCCGAAGATCAAACCTATACCACAGCAGCAACCCAAGCCACTGCAGTGACAATGCCAGATCCTTAACCTGCTGTGCCACCAAGGAATTTTCCAACAACTACTTTTTAAAAAAATCCAAAATCCCCATATTGTTTTCCATAGATGTTGTACCAATTTACCTTCCCACCAACAATGTAGGAGGGTTCCCTTTTCCTATGGAAAAAAAGAATGTGTGTGTGTGTGTGTGTATATATATATATATATATATATATATATATATATGCCTGGGTCACTGTGCTATACAGCAGAAATTGAAACAACACTGTAAATCAACTATACTCTGATAAAATTAAAAAAGCCCAAATCCCTTTGGAGTTAATTAGACATAAGTACATCAATGGATGATTAGATAAACAAAATGTGACCTATCCGTGCCATAGATGTCATCAAACAGTAAAAAGACAATGAGGTTCCAGCATCTGCTGGAACATGGATAGACCCCAGGACTGATGTACTGAGTGAAAGAAGCCAGACACCAAGGCCCCATATTGTCTGATTTCATGTATGTGAAATGTCCAGAATAGGCTAATCTGCAGACAGCAAGTAGATTTGTAGCTCCCTCTGGCTGGAGGGAGGAAGAGGAGTGAGTGCTCTGGGTACAGAGGTTATGGGGGGCGTGGAATGTTCTAGAATTAGGTCATAGTGACGCGTGCACAACTCTGTGAACATACCCACCAACTAAAGTCAACAAGTAGACTTTATGGTATGTGAATTATATCTCAATATAATAAATAATACCGTGCCTTTCAATCTGTCTGAACACTGCAATATAACTCAGGTCTCCAGAGCATTCAGCCATCACCAGCCCGCAAAGCACGTGACAGTAGTCAGCCAAGAAAGAGGAAAATCATTTCCAATGACTGTGAACTCCCTTGCTCGGGCCTTTATCCCCCCCAAGGAAACAAACAAAAAAGATGTATCACTCCCTTGCCAAGAGCAAGGCTCATCTGGCAAAACTGCCATCTGTAATGACTGTTCTTTAAAGCAAAGCTCGCAGGTGCAGCCACAAGAAAAGGCAGCAAAACCAGGACAGGACGGCAGACACCCCGCATGTCCAGGGGAGACGGGGTGGGGATGGGAAATAACGCACAAGAGCCCCCCCGCACACATTGCTGTCCAGAATCCGGGGCCAGGGCAGCAGACTGACCCCCCTGACTCCTTGGGGTTCAGAGCCTTCCACGGCCCACCTATGCAGTCACGCGCGGAAAGCCGCACGGAGGGGGCAGCTGTGCCTGGCCGCCTGCTCATAGCTCTGAGAGCATCTACCTGGCTCAACCAGGACTCAGCATGAGGATGAGTCTGAACAGGAAATCTGGGGCCTGGGGGGCCTTCTCAGCCTCGCCAGCCAGCAGGGCTCTGAAGCGCTTCTCGGTGCTGCGGATGAGTCAAACCAGAAGTGATACAAGCCAAGACTCTCAGAGCCCGACCAGGGTGCGTCCCTCGCTCCACATCCTGCCACCAGCCCTTCTCTCCCTGACCTCCAGTGGCCTCTGCAAAGCAGCCCAATACAGCATCCAGCCCCCAAAAACCTGTGTTAAATTCATGGAAATAAACAGAGGCATTTGTTTCAACTCTTGTACATACAGTGGGACAATTTGGGACAAGGCAAGGCCGTGCAAGCCCAATCAGGACCAGGACGGGGAGTTCCCCACGGGATCAGCGGGTTAGGGACCTGGCGTTGTCACTGCTGCGGTGCAGGTTTGATCCCAGGCGGCGGAACTTCCGAATACCGTGGGCGTGGCCAAGATGAAAGACCAATCAGGAGTGACAACTACCCCTCTTCCCGGGTCCTCCTGAGATGGACACCCCTGGTCCTTGCCGGGGCCACCTAGCCCGTGTGTTCCTCTGTGTCACTTGACACCCTGCACAACGTCAGCCCCTGGTCAACGTCAGCTGATGGCAAACCCTATCAAATCCCTTAGGCCCAGGGCCTTGCACTCAGGGACTTAGAGGCCTAAGCCAGTGGGACCTGCCCAGCATGGAAAAACTTCAAGGGCTGCAAGCTCATCAAATGCAGAGGGCATCACGCACCATGGTGGGCTTCATGGAGGAGGCGAGGTCATGGAGGTTACACGGCCCACTCTGGGGCCGATGACCAGTGTGTTGGGAACATGCGCTCAGATTTTCATTTAGGCCCCTTCCTTCCGCTCGTCCTCATTGCCAAAAGAGGTTGTAATCACAATCCATGTCTAACGCGAATTGAGTTCAAACCTGTTGAGTCCCTTTCAAAAGCAGCATTCCAGGACATGTGACCCAGTCCTGGTGGCCGTTCTCATTTCTGGGCAGATGGAAAAGTGCCTCCCCCCGAAGTGTAACTGCACGAGTGGCCCATGCAATTATCTGTGTGCGCGTCCTTAGGGCCACTTCAACACTTTTTATCTGAAACATGATGCATCCAGCCAGCTTTTGATTATCCACGGTAATGGGGGTCAAGGTTCAGCTGCATGACTGAAATGGAAACTTAATTCCCACGAGTTTCCCTCACCTCCACCTCCGCCCTTCCTCCCGCTGAGGAGGGAGGCGCTGTTGGACTGTGGAAGGGGTGCTGGCCTTGGCTGGGACTCCGGCTGGCTTTCTGGGGGACGCTGAACAACGCCCCCACTTCCAGTGGGGCGGGGAAGGGAAAGAGCTGGACGCCAGCAAGCCGCGAACGCCCTCCCCAAGCTGCGCAGTCTTCCTCTGTATTTCCTCAAACTGACTTGCTTTTCCTTATTTAACTGCTTGCAAGCCGTGACCTCAGATGGCGTGCTCATGACGTACCCGGGTAACAGCCGCGAAGAGAACTCCCCAGGCCTTGCTTTTCTGAAGGCGTGTCAGAAGACATCGCTCTACCCTCACCTGGACCCCGAAACAGAAACCCAGCCTTCATGGAAGACCGTGTAAACCCAAGCAAGGCATAATGTCCGCCCCTCTGCTGTGACACGTGTGCGTGTTAGACGCTTGAAAGGGACGCAAAGGAATGTGGGAATTCTCCGCCAGCTTTGCGATGTTCCCATAAACTGAAAGGTTTTCCAAAATAAAAAGGTTATTAAAAAATTTTAAAGGGATTGGGATGGACTGGGAGTTTGGGATTAGTAGATGCAAACTATTACACTTAGAAGGGATAAGCAGTGAGGTCCTGCTGTACAGCACAGGGAGCTATATCCACTCTCCTGGGATGGACCATGATGGAAGATATGGGGAAAAGAGTATGTATAGATGTAAGACTGGGGCACTTTGCTGTACAGCAGAAATCGACAGAACGTTGTAAATCAACAATACTTTATTAAAAAAAATATTTGTAATAGTCCCACCTAAAGTTATAGAAGAAAACTTTTTCAAAAAGACAGCACCCCCAGGGTCTGCATAGCCATCTTGGGAAATGTCAGATCAGACAGGCTGTGTGTCAGCCCTTCAGATGCTTCTGACACCAGGGATGGGCTAGGTTTGGGTAGGTTTCTCCGGCCCAGATCTGCTCCAGGGGGGCTGACGGAGGAAGCAGAAAGATGCCCCTTGCCATGACCTGTGGCTCAGTGGGCAGAGGGCAGAAGTTCACCAAGACGATGTCTTCCTGACTCAAGACGTGTCCCCCACACTGTCCTGCTCCCCCTCCCTGTGCAGCGAAGGATGCCCCTGTCTTTCCAGAACAGCCCCCATCTCGATGAAGCAGATGCTCCACCAAGCTGGCTCCCTGCTCGCACCAGGCTGTGACGGCGGTGCATCCAGGGAAAGGTTCAAAGCCAGCCTCCCAGGGCCCATCACACACGATGCTCCCAGTGTTCTCCCACCGTAATTCCCTGCCGAGTTCATTTCCCCAGACCATCGCCCTGACTGTGCTCTCACAGAGCCCCACAGAGGGAAAGCGGCTGAGTGACAGGCAGAAAGCCGGGGGAGGCAGGGCATTCTGTTTCCCTATAAACTGTAACCCTATTTGGGAATATGTGCCGGGGCTCTCAAGCCCTGGGCTATCAGACTTTTAATCATTGGGTGTAAAAGTGAAATCATTTCCAGAACCTGCAGTGATTTTTGTTGGTGTCACCCACTGTTTCTATAGATTAATTTTTTAGACCAGAAAGAAAAAGCCTTACATTTCATCTGTAACAAGAAAAACTGGTTTCCCCACTTCCTCTCACTCTCAAAAGTTTCTTACATAAGGAGTTTGTTTCCTTTTTTCTTTCTTTCTTTTTCCCTTTTTTTTTGAAAGGGAAGAGCCCAGATGGGGAGCAAGATGGAAAGCCTAAGTCCCCACCCTTGGGAGACTAGCTATCAGTGTCTTTCAGATGTATTTACAAAAACAATATGTTTAAACATTTGAATAAACAGATTAAAACACAGATTTGTATCTTAGCCTCTGCCAGCTGCTCCTCCCAGCCAAGAATCCTTTTGTCCTCCTGAAACCAAATGAGGACTATTCCTCGAATCCAAGTCCTCACCTGAGAGGCCCCAGGGATTTGGTTTTCTCTTTCTCTTGGTGGCCTCTGGTCTCACATGCTGGCTTCGTTTCCCAGCTTCTGGGTGTGTTCTTACTGCAAGTTCCCCCAAATCCTCTTTGGAAGAAAGCAGAGCTCAAACTGTAAGGCGCCCAGTTCCCCAGTTCAGAATCCCACTGGCACCCGGAGGAAACAGTTGCCTAACAGCAGACCCCTCTCTGGCGGCACAGGGACCACTGTCCCAGCTCCCTGCAGGACTTGTTTTTAAGCACTGAGGACCTCAGGGTCTTTGGTGGAGCACCAGGGAAACACACGGCTCATCCATACATTCTCTTTTTTTTTTTTTTTTTGACTTTTTACAGCTGCACCTGTGGCATGTGGAGGTTCCCAGGCTAGGGGTTGAATCAGAGCTGCGGCCGATGGCCTACACCACAGCCACAGCAACACCAGATCCAAGCTGAGTCTGTGACCTACACCACAGCTCACGGCAACACCAGACCCTTAAGCCAGTGAGGCGAGATATCGACCCGCATCCTCGTGGAGACTAGGCAGGTCCTTAACCCGCTGAGCCACGACGGGACTCCACACCCATACTTTCTCCAGCCCTCCAGCACACCTCTTGAAGCTGACGATGAGGTTTCCTAGCATAGGAGAATCTGCCCCTTCACTCAGGGGCCCCACAACCCGTCTCTTCCCATTCCCAAAGGAGAACAGCTCATGGAATTTAGGGCTAAAGGTCCTTCAGGGATCACTGACCCAGGGAGGTCAAGTTCAGACATACATGCCCACCTTCCCTTCCAACACCAGTGGCTCCTTGATCATCAGGGCAGGCTTTCCACCAGCGCTGGGCATCAGAAGCCTCTTCACCTGGACTTCCAAGAGGTCATTCCCAGTAGGATTTAGCCCCAGACCTACAGCCATTTTTCCACCCCTTCATTTTAAAGATCACAGAGGTAGGACCAGAACCCACCTAACCAGAGCCCAGGCCATTACCCAAAACACCAGACCCTGGCTGCTCCTAATGTGTTAAGTGCACATTCATGCAAAGGTGGGCATACGTGCAGGTGGAAACGACGATGCACGAAATGCGCCCAGCCTGGCCTGCCTGTCCACAAACAGCCATCCAAGCTGTTCCTTCACTTCCCGCTGCCTGGAGAAGGTCTGGTCTTCACTAGACTGCTCTGTAGTCTGTTCTGTGATACGTGATCAAGATGATCGAGGAGAACATAAGCACAAAAAACAAACAGGCAGATATCAATCCAAAAACACAATGAAGAAGAAAGCAAACATCGCCCCTCCAAGGTGACAGGGAAATCACATTCAACAAACGTTTAACGGCAATCAGGTTCCAAGATCAGTGCTAGGTCAAAGGAACAGGGGAAATAAGACAGAGGAGGTCCCTGTCCTCAGCGGACCGACTTCTTCGAGCAAGAGATAATCATAAGGAAGAAAATGCATAGATGAGCGAGGTCACTTCAGACAGAGTTAAGTGTGATGGAGAGAGAAAAGTGGCGTGGTTAGACATGGGATGAAGAGACCTGAAAGAGAAGAAAGACTTAGCCACGGGGAAATCTGCACACAAGCAGTTCTAGACAGAAAGGAATGTGACATGCAAAGGTCCTGGGGCAAGCGCTCACTTGGCAAGTTAAAACCAGCAGAGGCTGACAGGAGTGCAGAGCAACAGCAGGAGAAGAGGGCTAGAAGACGAGGCCAGCGTTTGTACAGAGGACGAGTGATGCAGAGCTTTTGAGGCCACAGGAGAAAGTTTATTCTAAGTAGCTGAGGACACAGCACATCTTGGGACAGTAGCTGAGAAAAACAGGGTCAGGACAGAGGAAGGAACTTTTCAGAGTCTGGGGGTGGGACACTAGAAGAGAGAAAGTGGATGGAAAAAGAAAAAAGAAACATTGCAAGTTTTGCTGTGGATCAGGCGTCTCCTTCGCAGCGCCGCAGACGTCACAGCAAAGAACGCTGCTATTTGCTGCTCTGAGACGGAACCACAGAGGTCCCCCACAGCATTGTACGCAGCTTCTGTGGGCTGATGCAACTTTCTCTATCCCACAGCGGGAAAAACGATCCAGACTGTCCGCATGGCGCACCCTCCACGAGGTGTGACCTGGCTTGTCCAGGCATCGCGGGACCTTTTCCTCCACCAGGGCCCCAGGCAGCTTTCGCCTCCTTCCTCACGATGTAGGACAGCGCATTGTAGTGACCAGTTTATTCGTCAGCTTCTGTCACTGTTCTGTGCCCTCCTCGAAGATGAGACAAACTTTAGCTTTCTTAGCCAGCTCCATGTAGGGACTTGGTAAGCCGGTGTGGGACAAAACCACTCAGCTGTGATGGGAGAGCAGAGGTCACCTGTGGCTTCTGTCAAGGAAAGAGCTTCCTCCGGCACAAAATGCCAGGGCAGCAGTTCCCTCTCTGAGGCTGGGCTGCCCAAAGCCACTTCCTACCAGGTCCTTGTCCCTCTAGAGCCTAGCATGGCAGGGACATCTGGCCTCTGACCCGCCCTTCCTAGGCTGTGCTGGGGGGCCCCGAGGCCATCGGGCATGTTTGTCCAGCCTCCCAATCAGGTCTTAGAGACCCAGGCCGCCCCAGCAGCGTCCTGCTCATTCAGCACTTACACCTTGTGGGCCTTGGAGCGCAGTCTCTGGGTGAAGCAATCTGCCTTCTGCCGCGTGGGAAGGCCAGCCCGTGAAGGTGCCCGTCCAGGGAGGTGAGCCGCACAGAAATCAGGCCCTGACCTTCCCAAAAGTCAGGCAGCAGGGCTCAGGCATGCTTAGTGTTCTGTTGACTCCTTCTTGTTCTCCTGTAGAATTTGGCCCTGGAGGGGCAGCGCTGGGAGAGTACGGGCTGGGAGCCAGCACACGTGTTCTCTGAAGGAAGGTGGAGGAGGGCCAAGCGAGCCGAACTTGGGAGCAGGGTCTCCAGGCACCGCTGGGCTTGTTGGGCTGGGGATGGTGGAGGCAGCCAAGTGGGCTTTTAACTGGAGTGTAAGGCCTACTGCTGGCTCAAGGCCAGGGGCCTACCTTCACCCTGAGGACCCTTGCAAACCGAAAGGCTGGTTATCCTTTTCTTTCTTTTCTTTCTTTCTTTCTTTCTTTTTTTTTGGTCTTTTTAGTACCACTCCCAGGGCTTATGGAAGTTTCCAGGCTAGTGGTCAAATCAGAGCTGTGGCTGCCGGCCTACACCACAGCCACAGCCATTCAGGATCTGTGTCTGCAACCTACACCACAGCTCACCACAACACCAGATCCTTAACCCACTGAGCAAGGCCAGGGATCAAACTCACAACCTCATGGTTACTAGTGTGGTTCTCAACCTGCTGAACCACAACAGGAACTCAAACCCCACTAGTTTTGCATCCCAGCTGGGCCGCGTCTTTTAGCTCCTCCTCTCCTGCCCAAGTGGGGGCTCCCAGAGGCCACACCCGGTGTGCCTCCCTTTCCTCTGCACCTCATCACCTCACACCAAACCTGCACATCTAACTCAGCTCGCAGGGCCCCCAGGAATCCCGAAGAGGCCGGCTCCCCGACCAGGCTAGACCACCCCGCACTCGGCACAGTTACAATTCAGCAATTAACCTGGTCTCACGCGCTGAGCCTCGAAACCCCACAGCACAGGGCCGCTCTCCCTTCTCACCAGCTCCGACTGGGGCCCGGCCTGGGTGGGTGCACGGATGCCCCTCCACCCACAATGAGCTGCTCCCAGACCCCCGTCCATGCTTTGCTTCTGCTGTTCCCTCAGACCGGCGTTCCCTCCCAGCCCAAGTCCAAGTGCCCAGCGCCTACCATCCGTCACGGCACATCCGAACGCCGCCTCCCTGACGGTCTTCCAGGCCAGCGGGGCCTCCCTGGCCTGCACCTCTGTGGCGTGGTGGCCGCGGCCCTTCTAGGGTGGAGCTTTACCAGCCTCACACTGTAATGCATTTAGCCTGGTTTCCTGCAGTCTGAGCTCTCCAAGGCTGAGGGCACGCCGTTCGCATTGCTGTGGTTCCTGCAGCACCTAAGATGGTGCCCGGCGCCCAGCAAGGACAAATCATAGCCCAACTGATTGGGCGACAGGCCAGCAACACCTGTGAGTCGTGATGGGCGGGGTGAGTCTTTACAAACCTCACAAACGAGGAGAGGGAGGCTCGCGCAGGTGAGGCCAGTTTGGCCCCAGGTGGCCCTGCCCCACAACACCACGCTTAGCCATTAAACCAAGCTCCTTTCTTCAGCAGACAAATGAGAGGGGCCAGGGCAGCCACCTCCCCACCGCAGTTCCCTGGACACCCGCTCCTCTCTGGGAGCACATCTCCCAACATACAGGCTTCAGTCGGCACCAAACATTGGAGTTGAATCCACCTTGTTGATTCGAAAATCACAAATCATCTCAATTCAAACTGCAACAAATCTCCATAAAGAGCTTTTCCAAACAATGCTCCCTCTCTGAAAAGTCTGTCCAGGGTCCAGGTTTTAATACTGTCGTTGACTCGCAGGGGCAGGCATCCCCCCGGCCAAACGGCAGGGCGGAACACGGGGAGCGCCTGGCGTTTAACCTTCGCTGCGTTCTCACTGGCCGTGGGCAAGTTACTTTCCCTTACAAAGTCTCGTGCATTCCTCTATCTGGCAGGGGCAGTAATAACGGCAGGCATTTGCGGGAATTAAGTTCAAGGTGCCCGGCAGGGAGGCGGACCTCCAACATCCACTCAGTGTTAACAGCGGGAGCACCTCTGCTGTGATGATTCTCATCAGTAGCCTCCAGTCCCGGGCCATACAGTCTGGAGGACGCCCAGAGTAAGCGGCTGCCTCTTGCTCTCCTGAGAGATACGGCGAAGAAGCACCGGGAGAGGCTATCCGGGGAGACAGCAGCCACACGTCGTCGGGTGCGCACAGACCAAGGAGGCACGCCACGCCCACATCAACGCAATCCCCGCCCCCTCACGCCCCCACTTCCGCACCAGGCCCCGCATCCTCATCCACGCCCCAGGGCACGAGTGTGCTCTTGATCACGCACACAGGCCTGCGGCCCCAGACCGGTGCACTTGGGAACGCAGACCTCCCCAGGTCCCAGCAGTGCTCAGCCGGGTACACCTGCCCTGACCCGGCACCCACGGGGCGGGAGCTGTGCTCCTGGCCTCCCATCCAGGTATACACTGGCAGGCGGGCCGAGTGTATTTGCATATAATTTGCATGTGTTGACACAGCACAGAGCACTTCCAAGCTAACCTGTTATTACCGCTCCTCCGCAGCTAGTTTTCCTCAGCGCTCCCACTGCTTACCCACCCCCTGCCAGAAGGCGCCGAGAGACAGACCAGAGGCTGACTCCGAGGGCCTGGCAGTTTCTGCCAGCATCCCTGGGCCTCAGCTTCTCCCCTGGACCATGAATTGCGTCACGCCCCCAGTGGGCAGACCCAAGGAGACCTCCCCGCACAGAGCGGTTAGCACGTGCCCTGGGAGCTGGGTGCCCGCTGGAGCACTGCAGGCTGCTTTATGCTCATCAGAAGCCAGGACCCAAGTCTGATGGAGAACTTGGCCCCAACTCTCCCCAGATCGGGTTTCTGAATCTCGCGTGGGGGGCGTGGGTCCCTGTGGTATGGGTTCTAATTCTAACAAACACATAAAAATACCTGGTTAAATTTGAGTTTTAACGAAACAGTGGGTACTGGACTCACACTTATACTGCAAGAGGGCCGTCGTGTACCTGAAATCCAAATCTCCACTGGGCCTCCTGTATTTCTTCTGACAGTCCTACCTGGGCCCCGGGGCCCGTGGGTTTTATTATCACAAATATCCTGTTTTCTCCCAGCTTCCAGCTAAGCCTAGAGGAGCAGGGCTTTATTTCCTCAAGTCCAGGTTCCCAGGGTAGGGTAGGAGAGGGCAAAGGCTGCTCGCGCGGTAGGCTGAGAAGTGCTGGGGAAGAGCCGCGGAGAGAGAACATGTGTTTCCTAATTTAGTTAAAAATCTCAAACCTGTTCCTCTCTGGTTTCTGTGGGGAGCCTGGCGTTATCTCTGCAAACGTGAGGCCATGTTTCCTGTGGCGAGGGGCACGTGTGTTTGCATCAACAGGGCCCGTTTCTAGGGATCTCTCGGGATGTGAGGCCCGCAGCGGTCACAGAGGAAGAGGGGGTGGCAGCGAGGGCCTGTGGCCGGGGCTTCTCGGGAGTGAGGGTCCCCGGAGAGCTCCCATCCCACGAGGTACAGGAGCCTCCTCCCCAGACCTCGGTCCAGCTTCCCCACTGCACTGTTGACAACCGGACCCCACGCAGAACCAGAGCCCGTCATCTGCCTAATTGCTGGGCTTTGCTGGGGCGGGGGCACTCAGCAGGGGGCGGAGCTCGGGGCTCCGCCCTTCACACAGCGTCACCGTCACCGTCACACCGTCACATGCAGACGGTGCCAAGCAGGCAGGGAGGCCCTAGCTCAGGGCCCTGCAGCCCGCCCCTCTGACAGGCTGAGCTGGGGTTATTCCAGCTGGGACACCTGCACTTGCAGAATGGGCGGAGTCCATTCCACTGGGGTACAACCTGTTGACACTGAGGGTAAACACTTGCCTCACCTAGGAGTGCGTGAGTGGAGAATTTTCCTGCAAGCCTTTTTGGGGGAGAAAGTGTTATTTTATAGTAAGATCAATGGGTATACTATGGGGAGCAATGCAAAATTTTTGTGTCTTGAAAATAAAATGTATGGAGCGCCCATTGTGGCTCATTAGGTTATGAACCCGACTAGTATCCATGAGGATGTGGGTTCCATCCCTGGCCTCGCTCAATGGGTTAAGGATCTGGGGTGGCCATGAGCTGCGGTGTAGACTGCAGACATGGCTCTGATCCCAAGTTGCTGTGGCTGTGGCATAGGTCAGCAGCTGCAGCTCCGATTCAACCCCTAGCCTGGAAACTTCCATGTGCCATGGGTGCAGCCATTAAAAAAAAAAAGAAAAAGAAAATGCAAAAGATAAAAAAGATAAGGCTCCGTCTCTTCCTTCATCAAGATGTCATAAGGGGAGTTCCCTGGTGGCTCAGTAGGTTAGGGATCCAGCATGGTCACAGCTATGGCTACAGGTCACTGCTGTGGCATAGGTTCAATCCCTGGCCCCAGAAACTTCTGAATGCCATTGGTGCGGCCAAAATTTTTTTAGTTTAATGTTTTTTCTTTTTAGGGCCACGCCTGCGGCATAACTGAGCCATATCTGCACTCTCTACCACAGCTCATGGCAACGCTGGATCCCAGCCTCACCTGCAAACTATGCTGCAGCCTGTGGCAATACCAGATCTTTAACCCACTAAGTGAGGCCAAGGATCACACCCACATCCTCATGGATACAAGTGAGGTTCTTAACCTGCTGAGCCACAATGGGAACTCCCTACATTTTTTAAAAATTAAAATTAAACTTTAAAAAAAACAAAGGGCACTGCCAGGATTGAAGGAGTGCAGGCAAAGCCCCCTCTCCAGCACAGCACTGGGCAGTAAGAGTAAGACCTTCTTGAATCATAACTTTGGGATTAAGATCCCTTCACCTGGTCTCTGGCCTCAGCCCTCCCTGTGCGTAAAGAAATTAAAAGCAGCAAAAGGACGCCAGGTTCTCGGCACCAGGGGAAGCTTCCTCTTGACTTTCTAATGGCAGCCCTGGTTGGGTCTCAGACACACTGACCTGGGAGGGGCCAGAGATTCCTGCTACCAACAGAGAAACCCCCTGGCTCCTCCATCACGTCTTGCCAGCCGAAAACAGCTGTGCTGCCCAGAGCAACCCAACGCTGGCTGCTGGGAGAGGCTGTGACCGGCCATGTTCATGTGGCGTAGCGTGGTCGAGGGTGGCGCTCACCCAGACACACATAGCAGAGATGGGTGGGCCCAGGACAGGGGAGAAGGATCAACCCGAACCTCTTGGCAAAACACCCAAGGTCAGGACCACGGTGGCTTCCACCCTCCGTGGGCCTGACCTTCCTCCTTAAGAACTTGGGAAATTGAGAGATGGCGATGCTTCTAGAGAACCTCAGTACTGGCTTGGCCAGTGGTCATCAGAGACCACCTTTGTGTTCTCTGGTTAACAGAGGGGCCGGTCACGTGTCCTGGGGACTCAATGGGTTGTCCATGTTCCTGTTTTTGTTTTTGTTTTGTCTTTTTGCCTTTTTCTAGGGCCGCACCTGAGGCTTGTGGAGCTTCCCAGGCTAGGGGTTTAATCGGATCCGCAGCCATCGGCCTACGCCAGAGCCACAGCAATGCCAGATCCGAGCCGCTTCTGCGACATACACCACGGCTCACGGCAATACCGGATCGTTAACCCACTGAGCAAGGCCAGGGATCAAACCTGCAACCTCATGGTTCCTAGTCAGATTCGTTAACCGCTGAGCCACGACGGGAACTCCCATGCTCCTGTTTTGGACGCACCAACCATGAATGAACTTGACAAGGACCACACATAAGCCTTGACATGTGGCTGTGGACCCCGAGCTATCAATGGCTGGGTCTGACTGTGGGATCAGGGAAGGAGGGGGGATATTCTGATTAACGTAAGAGAGTATGAGGGGTGTCTCTTCCAACTGGGGCCACGATGTATTCACACTTTCTCACTGACCTAACAATTGTCGCAAATGTCCAGAAACAGGTGTCCCACCGCTCAACTGCCACTTGGCCTTCCATTCCTCACTCTTGTTTCTTGCCCAAGCTGGCTGTTACCCTGTTATCACCTGGGAGAGCGAGGTATTGTGCTCATAACAACTCCTGCATTTAAACCGCTCTTCCAATGTACAGCTCAGCCTGGGAAGTATGAACGGGCGTTTTCAGGATAATGAGCCCCACACACAATTTCGCTGACATCTGATCAACCCCAGCCCCGTAATTAGTTCCTGCTAGAATATCACACTTTGTCCAAACCATGTTGGGAGATAGTCCCTGTTTCTGAAATATGCTTTGTCAACACCCCCGCCCGCCGTATGGGGAGTCGGGAGCACCGTTCTTGTTTGTGGTGGTAGAGTGGCCGCCCAAATCTTTTTAAAAATCCCAATCCATGATCCAACCTCTTTTTTTCCCAATTTCAGCTTCGTACAGCCTTTCCTTTTTGAAAAACAAAGCATAACAATGGCAGCTCTCCCTTGGCCAGCGGCCAGACATCCACGGGCTGGAGCCAGGAGATTAACAGACACACCCGGAGAGGGCAAGGTCAGAGAGCAGAACGCTCTGGACACATGTTTGTGTTGGAGACCAGACCCCAAGGCCCGCGAGTGCCCACACGTGAAGGTCAACACCTCCTGGTTTGAATGACAGGCTGAGGCCCTTCAGAACCTGTGGATGAAACACGCCTATGACATTAATTAATGCCAGGCAAAATGTAACAGCAGATCTTGGAAACTAAAAATAGACCTATGCCATCTGATTCATCCCCTGACTGCACAGAATTCAGAGCTTTTTATCTGCTTCTCTTCTGCACGTATGTTACATTATGGCCTTTTCCTTTCCCTCCATCTTTGGTCCCTCTCCTCCTTGTCAGGAGCCTTAAGCCTTCCAGAGGCGATGGCCTCACTCAGCTCCCCTCTGACCCACAAACATGCTCAATAAGCAAGGAACTCACTTCTTTTCCTGGCTCACATGGTGGTGAGCTATGTAATTTGTCCTTAATATTTTCCATGCGGATGTTTCTGCCTGTTGCATCACACACAGAACTCTATAGCTTCGTTTCCGATTACAGTCCCTGCTATTTTAAACTTTGTTGATTTCTACTGGGAAGGAAGCCTATTTCGTACCGATCAGCCGGACAGCTGGGTCTGATTGCTTCTGATTACCGGGCTCGGGGCCATGAGGGAAACAGGTTTCCCAAAGCCCCTTGGATGGAGGAACGTTCCACGGGGTCCCCAAGGACTCAGTGCGGGGTCAGCGCTCACTCGAGGGAGGAAGGTCAGCAGCCCCAGTTGGAAATCAACAGGTCAAGCCCAAGGCAGGGTCAGACCTCAGTCTGCAGGGCAGGCTCGGGGGGAAGGCCGTGCTGAGCAGTGGAGGAGGGGGCGTGAGAAGCCCCCCGCTTCCAAAGCTCTCGCGGGGCCCTGAGTGGGGGCTTGTGTCAGAAACCAGTGCGTGTGCTGGGGAGGAAGCATCCATCACGCTTGCCTGATATAATCACTCGGGAGGCGGCAGACAAGGCTCAGTGACTAAGGTCCCTGCGTCTGGCCTTGCCTCCCAGACCTCCAGGTGCACAAAGAAATCACAAAGACCTCTCTCACCTTGAAGTGGTCAGTCCACAGGCAGGTGGGGGCTGCCGCGCTCTCCTGCAAACCGGTGGCTCCGATGAGGCAGGAGATCTCTCACTGCACGTCCCATCTCTGCCTTTGCTGCTCTCTATGCTTCTCTAGAGGAAACCGAGGGCTGGAGTTTGTTTTAATTGTGTGTGCGGAGGCTGGGGGTGTCGGGGTGCCCAGGCGGTGGGGGCGGTGGAGGGACATGGGGGGGAAGTGTGCCGCCTGCCCTGGCGTGGGTTCGGGTTTAATGGCCGACGCTGGGGAGCCGGTCTGCCTGCTGGAGCTCCGTGCGCTGCAGCTCTGTGTGTGGGCGGCGGCAGCTACACGGCTGGGTTTCAAACCATTACACTGAACATTTGCAAACAGATAAAAAAACAAAACCATCCGGTACGAATGGAAACTTGTTTTCCTCTCTCTCTGCACTCTCTCCCTTCCACTCCTCTGCCTGGGTTTCAGAGGAGGTGGGCGAGGGTGGGCATCGCCCGCTTGGCGCTCCCCCGGCCCCATCTCTTCCGGCCACACCACCCAGACCCACGGCCACGGGCACGGACAGGTAGGTCAGGTCATGGACACCGACCCCCTCGGTGTGCAGGATTCCCAGACATTTGAGAAGGATTTTCTCTTCCCCGGAGTCTCACCCAAATTCCAGCCAGACCACCATCATGCCCAAGGGGGACTTGGGTGTCCATATTTGGCCATCTCTTACCCTTCCTAGTTTCAAAGCTACCTTAGAACTGGCCAGCAAAGAGGGGTGAAGCACACTCTCATACCTGATGAAACTTCCCGAGGAATTCTTTCTGAACAGTGGCATGAGATACTCCATAAAAAGCAGGGGGAAATGTCCTCTGGTCAAAATTCTTTGGGAATTGTTGGATTCTGAATTGCTCTGGGATACTGCAGTGTTCAGATAAAGGCTCTGAGAAGTCCTGCAAAAAAAGAATCCTGCTTAACATTGTTTAATCTGACATTTCCAAAACGTGTCGACTTCAGGTGAAAGCATCCTCCCTCCATGCCAGTGACATCACCCACACACGTTCCTAACCGCCTCCTCCCCGGCCCGCCCACCCCCACCCCCAGCGCTGGCCTGACCCACATCAACGTTTTCAGCCACAGTCCAAGAGGGGACAGGCAAAGACAGATTCTGGGAACCAGGTAGGTCAAAGGTTGCCATCTTAGGCTACACTGGAGTTGTTATTAACTCGGGAGTGTCAGATGGTTACCAGTGAACTTGCGACTGTGGTTCTGGATGGACAGGGCACATGAGGGAAGCAGACAATCCCTCAGGGCCGTGCGGGGGGAGGGGGGCTGTCACCGCATCTTCCCTCCCACCCCAAGGCGGCCGCTTGTCACACCTGCAGCTCAGGGAGGGGAGCAGCCTGTGGCCAGGTGCTGACCCAGGCTGGTGCAGGAGTTCTAGGGTGCCCTGTCCAGACCTCTGCTGGACACTGTACAGATCAGGTGACAGGTCTGATCCTGGACGGCATGAGACTCAGAAGACAGAGGAGTGGAAGCATGAAACACGTAAACTCTGAGAAGTTGTACAAAGGCCCATGTCAGGAAGGGCCTTTGTACAACTATAAATGTAATAAAATTCATTGAGTAGTTTAAAAAAATGAAAACAAATCTCCCTGTTTCTCCAACATCTCTCTCATAAACTCAAAATGGATTAAAAAAAGAAAGAAAAATAAAAGAAAGGGCCATGGTGGGAGGACAGGCAGGGGGTTGGGCTGGGTTGGGGTGTGCGCTCTGTTAGATGTGGGGCCGCTCTGGCCCATCACAGTCCCAGGCTCCGGCGCTACAGCTCACCACCGGTGACTCGGGCCCGCTCTGTGAGCCTCGGCCTCCTCATCTGAAAAGGGTTCTCAACCAAGGGTGACCTCTGCGCCCCAGGGGACATCTGACAACGCCCGGGGACACTTTTGGTTGTCACAACTAGGGGACATTGCTCCTGGAATGCAGAGGTAGAGTCCAGGGATGCTGTTAAACTGCCTGTGATGGTCGGGGTGGCCGCAAGACAGAGGATGATGCAGCCCAAGGCCAAAGGGACCCGGAAGTGGAGGCCGCACCCGGGTGGGCCTCAGCGCGGCTCGCGCGGCTCACGTGGGACAACGCGCCCGAGCACTCTGAGTAAACCAGCGGCAGTTCTGCTCTACTTAGTAAGAAAGAGCCCTCCACATCATGCAGACAGCACTTCATTTCTGACTGGGCAGCAAGACGGAAACAGAGGGAAAGCAGTGTAAGAGCTCCCTGCTGCAGACCGAGAGGAGAGGAAGCCCGCCTGCCTACAAACACTTCAAATTACGTGATTTAAAAAAGAAAGAAAGAAAAGGGAAAAAAAGAAATGCCTCCTCTTGCTTAAGTACATCAGAGAACTTGAACTCTGTGTGAACAAAGTGAAATGGGTGTAGAAAAGCTTTAAAAAGCTTGCAAGCACTTCGACAGATAATCATTGGTAATTAGAGCATTTTACAGAATCCATTAAAGAGGATTTAAACAAAGCTGGCGTGATTTGCGGACCTCTCTCTGGAGGAGGGTAAGGGTCGTGCTGACAACACTGATGTGTCCGGCCTGGCTGGGGGTTTTCTTTTTAAGAACTCTGCAGCCAGGCTTGCAACACGAGCCTCAGCACATGGCAGATTATCTGAGGCCAACAAAAAGGGGAAAGTGAAATTCAAGTTCAGGCTCCTATTCCAGCTGACTGCCCCGCCCCGAGGAGGAAAAGCTGGCCGTGTCGCTGCCTGCAGCATCTCCGGAAGGACCCCCGGAGCAGGACTCAGAGTCCAGGCCCTGGAAGGGGATGCTCCTGGACACTGGGTGGGAGCCCGGGAGAGGCAGGTAGGCTCGGCCTGTCGTGACTGGAGCACAGGGAAGGCCGGTCCCAAGGGAGAAGGAAGGGAGGATGTGTGTGCAGGGGACTCCGGCTGAGACCAGTGTCCTTACAAAGGCTTTCGAGGAAAAAGCAAGCGGCCAAGTTTCCGACGTGGACCCTGAATGAGACCCACACTTGCCAGCTACATCAGCTTCCTCCGGGAGCCGACACCGAGCGAGGCCAGCCTGAGAGTCCTGACACCCCCACGCCTTCCCCCCACCTCGCCACTCACCGACCAGACACACAAGGGCCACACGGAAGCTGAGAACTTCCCTGTGCCTGCATTTTGCTTGGCTCTAGGAGCAAATGGTAAAGGAAAAACAAAAGCAGAATCCCTGCTTTCATGGGGTGCATACTTAGCTGAGATAAAAAGACAAAAATCAAAGAGTAATGAAAAAGATAGAGTTACCATATGATCCAGCAATCCCACTCCTGGGCTTGTATCCAGAGAAAACTCTAATTCAAAAAGATACATGCATCCCGGCGCTCAGCGGCACTATTCACAACAGCAAAGACGTGGAAGCAACCTAAACATCCATCAACAGATGAACAGATAAAAAAGATGAGATATATATATATATATCTCCTGTTAAAAAAGAATGAAATAATGACCTTTGCAGCAACATAGATGGACCTAGAAATTGAGAAAGACAAATACCATAAGATATCACCTATGTGTGGAATCTAAAGTATGACGCAAGTGAATCAATCTACAAAATAGAAACGGACCCATGGACGAGGAGAACAAATTTGTGCTTACTAAGGGGGAAAGGAGGGGATGGACAGGGGTAAATTAGAAGTTTGGGATTAACGTATATACACTACTATATAGGAAACAGATAACCAACAAAGACCTACTGTATAGCACAGGAAACCACTCAATATTTTATAATAACCTATAATGGAAAAGAATCTAAAAGAATATGTGTGTGTGTGTATTATAAAGCTGAATCACTTTGCTATACACCTGAACCTAACACAACATTTTAAGTCAACTACACTTTAATTTTAAAAATTAAATTTAAAAAATCCAATTCAATCAATCATTGGCTGAGAATTTGCTCTACTTACTTTAGGCACAACTAGAAGAGGAAAAAAAATTGTGTAAGCAAATTACTATCAAAGACCACAATGAAAAGGGAACAGTGTTGTGAAACTGCCTGGAGAGTACTGCTCCTCAAAAGCAGTAAAGCCGAGGCCACCTCTCTGTTAGAAGGCGCTGGAGGGGCCTGGGTTAGGGACCTATTGATCCAGGCTGAGATGGGTGGAAAAGGAGAATATTTCCCTTCCTCGATGCACCATTACTTTTTTTGTTTTTTGGTTTTTCTTTTTTTTTTGCTTTTTGTTTCTGCTTTTTAGGGCCATGCCTGCAGCATATGGAGGTTCCCAGGCCAGGGGTCGAATCGGAGCTGCAGCTGCCGGCTTATGCCACAGCCACAACAATGCCGGATTTGAGACGCATCTGCAACCTACACCACAGCTCGTGCCAAGGCCGGATCCCTTACCTGCTAAGCGAGCCCAGGGATCGAACCCGCATCTTCATGGATACAAGTCAGATTCACTTCCACTAAGCCATAACGGGAACTCCAATGCATTATTCAACTCCAGGTTCTGTGCCACCTGACGTTGTCTTGTACCCCACAATTTCTATGAACCCCAAACTCTGGAAGCACTAACTTAAACGTGAGGTGGCCTCGGCTTTACTGCTTTTGAGGAGCAGTACTCTCCCCACCCGTCCCAGCACGAGCTTGAGGTCTCTTGGAGGGAAGAGGCCGTTCAGAACCTAGGACAGCTCTCGTGTGCCTGACTCTCTAGCCGCCTGCCCTTCCCGGAGGCTGGGCCAGAGGAGGTCCAGGGCTGCCCGCCCAGGCGCTTCCCACCTGGCCAAAGCCATTACTCCTCACGAAAGTGGCTGCTGCTTTCCACCTGCCGGTCCCCTCCCATCTCTGAGCCGCCGTGGTTTCTACTCCATTTCCACTGACAGGCCCGACTCTTCTCCTGACGCTCAGATGTGCCCAGGGAGGCTCTTGTTGGTTCACCTGGTCCATATGGACCTCGAAGCTGGGCAGGTCTTGCCCTCGGGGCCAGTTCATGAGCGTCTGGCCACCCTATGGACGACTGCTGTGGGGCCAGACAGCCCCCGGCAGGGAAGCCGAGGCCTGTGAGCTCCCCGAGCAGCACGCCCAGCATCCCATGGGGAGCCCCCCTCCCCGCGTGTGGGCGTCACGGATGAGGGTCTGGGCCAGGCTCGCGGCTCATGAGATCAATTCACACAGTTTACACGTTTTTTTAAATCGCAGTGGTTATATTTTTATTTAAATGTGACTGTACACAGCACAGAGAATTCTACCCAATATTCTGTGATAATCTGTGTGAGAAAAGAATCTGAAAGAGAATGGATATGTGTACGTTATAACTGAATCTCTTTGTTGTATGGCAGAAATTATCACAACTTTGTACGTAAATCAACTATATTCCAGTAAACTTTAAAAAATGAAGGAATCAATAAATTTTAAAAAGTGTTGTGGTTGCCAAGGGGGAGGGGGAGAGGGTGGGATGGACTCGGTCTGGGCTTAGTAGACACAGATTATCACATTTAGAATGGATAAGCAATGGGTCCTACCGTACAGGACGGGGACTACATCAAGTCTCCTGGGACAGACCGTGATGGAAGATAATACAAGTACAAGTAAAGGAATATATATGTGTGTGTGTGTGTGTGTGTGTGTGTGTGTGTGTGTGTGTGTGTGTGTGTATGACTGGGTCACTGTGCTGTAGAGCAGAAATCGGCACAGCACTGTAAATCAACTATACTTTAATTTAAAAAAAGAAAAATAAATGCAATTGTATTGCTCTAGCTAACAGATTCAACTTGTGTGTATCTCTCTTAAATACATTTTAATAGCCAATTCAAATAAACTATTAATTTCAGGAGTTCTCTTATGGCGCAGTGGGTTAAGGCTTGGGTCGCTGCTGTGGCACGGGTTCGTTTCTTGGCCCGGGCACTTTGGCATGCCATGGGCACGGCCAAAAAAAATTTAATTTTATTCTAAGACATATGGAAATCCAAACAAAATGTAATAGCTAAAATGACTGTGGGAGTTCCTGTCGTGGCTCAGCAGTAACGAATCTAACTAGCATCAGGTTGGATCCCTGGCCTCACTCAGTGGGTTAAGGATCCAGCGTTGCCGTAAGCTGTAGTGTAGGTCACAGACGAGGCTTGGATCCCACGTTGCTGTGGCTGTGGTGTAGGCTGGCAGCTGTAGCTCCGACTGGACCCCTAGCCTGGGAACCTCCATATGCCACAGGTGTGGCCCTAAAAAGCCAAAAAAAAAAAAAAAAAAAGATTCTGGAAAAGACGGGTAAAGTTGGCAGAATCACATCATCTAATTTTAAGTTAGTCTATAGCTACAGTAATCAAGACAGCACTGATGGAGATAAACACATAGATCAATAAAACTGAATAAAGAACCAGAAATAGAGCCACACAAATATGCTTGACTGATGTTAACAAAAGCGCAAAAGCAATTTAATAGAGGATGGATAACCTTTTCAACAAATGATGTTGGAGCAACTGCATGTCTTAAGCAGAAAAGAAAGAAAAATCTATGCTAAACCTCTCTCACTTTATGTAAAAAGCAACTTGAAATGGATTGCAGATTTAAATGTAAGATGTAAAATTATAAAACTTTCAGAAGAAAACATAAGAGAAAAGCTGTGGGTCCTAAGGTTAAGGCAAAGAGTTCTCAGACATGACATCAAAATTAGAGGTCATAACAGAAAAAAATCAAATTAGACCTCATTAAAATTAAATCTTGTCCCCAGCAAAAGATGCTATTAAGAGGATGAAAAACAAGCTTTATTGAACAGCTGGTGCTGGAACAAATGGACAACCACATGCCAAAAAAAATGAATCTAGATAGCAAACCTTACACACTTCACAAAAACTAACTCAAAATGCACCACAGACCAAAATGCAAAACCATACAACTCCTGGAAGATAACATAGGAGAAAACTTAGATGACATTCTGGAAAGGGCAAACTATTGAGACAGTAACAAAGATTAGTGGTGACAAAGAGAGAGCAGAGTTCCCGTTGTGACACACTGGAAGTGAATCCAACTTGTATCTGTCAGGATGCGCGTTTGATCCCTGGCCTCGCTCAGTGAGTTTAGGATCCGGCGTTGTTGTGAGCTGTGGTGTAGGTCACAGATGAAGCTCAGACCCCACGTTGCTGTGGCTGTGGCTGCGGTGCAGGCAGTCAGCTGCAGCTCCGATTTGACCCCTAGCCTGTGAACCGCCGTATGCCACGGGTGCGGCCCTAAAAAAAGTGAGATCAGAAGAGGGAGAGGTGGCAGATTGGATTAAGATGGCGGAATAGAAGGACTGGAGCTCAACTTCTCTCCCAAAAAACAAAAAAACTACAACCAAATGCTGAGCAGCCTTCAACTAAATGGACTGTAAACTTTCAAAAAAGATAGTCTACTCCAGAAGACAAAGAGGAGACCACATCAAGAGGTAGGAGGGGCGATTACGCGATAGAAGCAACCCCATACCTCCCGGGTGGGAAGCCCCACAGACTGGAAAGTAACTGCATCACAGAGACTTAGTTACAGGACTGAGAGTTCTGGGCCCCACGTCAAAACCCCACGCCTGGGGATCGGGCACAGGGAGAAAGAGCCCCAGGAGCATCTGGCATTGAAGGCACAATTATTCTTCTCAAGTGCACACGGAACATTCTCTAAGATTCATCACATCCTGGGCTACAAATCAAGCCTCAGTAACTTTAAGAAAATTGAAATCATATCAAGCATCTTCTCTGACCACAATGCTATATGACTGGAAATCAACAACAAGAAAAAAATGGCCAAAAATACAAACACATGGAGACTAAAGAACACGCTACTAAACAACCAATGGATCACTGAAGAAATCAAAGAGGAAATTAAAAAATACCTAGAAGCAAATGACAACAAAGATACGACACTCCAAAACCTCTGGGATGCAGCAAAAGCAGTTCTAGAGGAAAGTATTTAGCAAAACAAGCCTACCTCAGGAAACAAGAAAAAGCTCACAGAAACAACTTAACTTTACATTCAAAGCAGCTAGAGAGGGAAGAAGCCAGGTCATGGAAACAACCTAAATGCCCATCGATAGAGGAGTGGATAGGGAAGATATGGTACATACACGCAATGGAATATTACTCAGCCATTAAAAGGAATGAAATAGCAACATTTACAGCAACATGGATGGACCTAGAAATTATCAAGCGAAGTGAAACCAGTCAGACAATTAGACAGCAACACCCAATGCTACCGCTTACATGTGGAAACTAAAGAGACACAGTGAACTTCTTTGAAGGACAGACAATGACTCACAGATTTTGGAAAACCGTGGTTTTTCAAATAAGACAATCTGGGGGGTGGGGGGATGCACTGTGGGTTTGCGACACAAAATCTATCACATTGACTTGTGATGATCTTTGTATACCTATAATTGAAAGAAAATTAGAAAGAAAAAAAAGAAGAGGGAGAGGTGAATAGGCAGAGCCAAGAGGGTTTTTATGGTGAGTATGATGGTGTTATAATGGATACACGTCTTAACACGTGTTTCCAAATTCACAGACGTACAGCACCGAGAATGAACACTGATGAAAACTGTAGTCTTTGGAGTTCCCGTCATGGTGCAGTGGAAACGAATCTAACTAGGAACCATCAGATTGGGGGTTCAGTCCCTGGCATTGCTCAGTGTGTTAACAAGACAGCGTTGCCATGAGCTGTGGTGTAGGTTGCAGACGCGGCTCGGATCTGGCATCGCTGTGGCTCTGGCATAGGCCAGTGGCTACAGCTCTGATTAGACCCCTCGTCTGGGAACCTCCATATGCCGCAGGTGCAGCCCTAAAAAGACAAAGAAAAAGAAAGAAAGAAAACTGTAGTCTTTGAGTTATAATGATGTGTTCCTATGGCTTCATCAGTTGTAACAAATGTCCCACCAGCTGAGGGCGTTGACAGCAGTATTTGGGGCCAGGGGCATGGGGGACCCACCGTACTGTCTGTTCATTTTTGATGGGAACTTAAATCTGCTCCCCCCCCCGAAATGAAGTCTTCATTTAAAAAAAAAACAGGAAGAAGACATTTCCAAACCACATATCTGGCAAAAATCTAGTGTTCAGAATACATCAAGAATTCTCACCGCTCAAAAGTGAAAGTAACAATCCAATTAGAAAATGGGCAGCAGACAAGAACGGACAACCAGATGGCCAGGAAGGATGTGCGAAGATGCTCAGCACGTTAGCCACTGGGGATGCAAACCAAAGCCATGATGAGCTGTCACCGCACACCTGTCTGAACCACGAAGGTGAAAAATATCAGCAATACCAACACTGGCACAGATGTGGATACACTGGATCACTCACCAGTGGGTGGTATGAGGAAAAAATGGGACAGTCTCTGAAAAAACGGTTTGGCAATTTCTCTTGAAAGTAAGTAAACATGCACTTCATAGACAGGTCAACAACTGCACTCCCAGAGTCGTACAAACCTGTATATGTATGTTTATAAGTGCTTTATTTGTAATAGCCAATAACTGGAAACAACCCAAATGTCCTTCAACAGTTAAATAAACTGAAGGCATCCACATCATGGAATACAATTAAGCAATTAAAAAAAAATCTGTTGAGGAGTTCCCCGGTGGCTCAGTGGGTTAAGGATCTGGTTGTCACTGCCACGGCTCTGGTCACTGCTGTGGCTCAGGCTCGATCCCTGGCCTGGGAACTTCCGCGTGCCACAGGCACAGCCAAGAAAAAAAAAAATCTGTTGACAGATTCAACAACTTGGATGCTATGATACCACTTACACGTGAGGTCTAAACTATGGTGCAAAGAGCCCATTTGCCAAACAGGAACAGCTCACGGACACAGAGGGCACACCTGTGTTTGCCGGCAGGGAGAGGGGAGAGGGGGACTGCCGCGGCGTTTGGGGTTAATAGATGCAGACTGTCACATTGGAACAGATGGGTGAAGGGGTCCTGCTGTGTCCGGTCTCCTGGGTAAGAACCTGAAGGAAAATTTTAAAAGGGGGGGGGCGTGTACAGGTGGCTGGGTCACTTTACTGTATGGCAAAGGTTGAAGGAACACTGTAAATCAACTATAATAAATAAATATTTTAAAAATTAAATTAAATTAAAAAAACAACTTGGGTGAATGTCAAATGCATCGTGCTGAGTGGGGAAAAAAAAGGTAACTGTTCATCCTGTGTGATTCAGTTTAAAATGACAAAATCATAGAGGTAGCGAAGAGCTTCGTGGTTGCCGGGCCATAGGGGTGGAGACTGAGGTGTGGCCGCGAAGGGGCAGCGCAGGGAGCTCCTTCGTGGTGACCGACCGTTTTGTAACTTGGTAGTGTCCAAACATGACCAAACTGCATAGACCTACACACACACACACACACACACACACACACACACACACACACACGAGCGCATGAAAAAACTGGTGAAATCTGAATAAGATCTGCAGCATAACTAATTGCATTGTACCCAGGTCAGTTTCTTGCTTCTGATACGGTACCCTAGTTAATAAGATATTATCAATGAAATGGGGTGAAGGACCTCTCTCTACTATTTTTGAGCCTATAATTTTTGAAAAATAAGTGTTCTAAAGAGAAACGTATTAATTAAATGAGAGTACAGGTGATTCACGAATTCAGCAGAAAAAGTGTGACAGCGACACAAGACGTGCTGAAGGATGGATGTTCCTGTGTGGTGGGAGGCAGCACCTGTGAGCAACCCAGTCGTAGACACCGGTGGACAACAGAAGCTAACTTCAGCCCTTCTCTAGTTGAGAGGTGGTCAAACTGACAGTCACACCGCCTGTAAGTCCCAATGAGCCAACTTTGTAAATGGCCAGAGGCCTTGCTTAAACTCAGCTGAAACTGAATGACACAGCAGATGTCTTTGGGATAAGAGCAGCCTCAGACAGAAATACCACATTTTATCAACGCCAAGACACACAGTTGCAAGAGACACCATTATTTTTTGTTCCGCTATGAAAGAAAAACACGCTGCCAATTAAACCATGACACAATGCTTTCTTATCACTTTGAATTTTTAATTTTACTTATTGAAAGACTTCTTTGAGACTTAATTAGACAGATCTTTATCACATATTACTATCGTGCATACATAAAAATGAAAATACAAGTGAAATAAATTGGTTGTTATTCCTCAAACTTCTTTATATTGAGCCCAACTCTTCTGAATCACTTTTCAACTCAGACTCATCAATGTCTGGGTTTTTTCCACCCTCTCTCATGCTCTGTGCATTCATCCACAGCACTGACGATGTGGCATTTCTTTAAAGAATCTGCAGAAGGATTAAAATCCATGAGTACTGGACTCCGAAGCACAATTTAGAATTATTTACAGTGCAGCAACATGGATGCAACTAGAGATTATCATAGTAAAGGAACAGAAAAAGAGGTAGTTCCCGCTGTGGCACAGTGGTTAACAAATCCAACTAGGAACCACGAGGTTGCGGGTTCGATCCCTGGCCTCACCCAGTGGGTTAAGGATCCGACGTTGCTGTGACCTGTGGTGTAGGTTGCAGATGCGGCTCGGATCCTGCGTTGCTGTGGCTGTGGTGTGTAGGCTGGCGGCTCAGCTCTGATTGGACCCCTAGCCTGGGAACCTCCATATGCCATGGGTGCCACCCTAGAAAAGGCAAAAAAAAAACAAAAAACAGAAAGTCAAATACCATATGATGTCACTTATATGTGGAATCTAAAATATGGCACAGATGAACCTATCTACAAAACAGAAACAGACTCACAGATGTAGAGCACGGACTTGTTAGCCAAGGAGAGGGATTGGGATGGACTGGGAGTTTGGGGTTAACAGATGCAAGCTATTATACATAGAACGGAATAAACAGCAAAGACCTGCTGTATAGCACAGGGAACCACACCCAGTCTCCTGGGATACACACACACACACACACACACATACACACATATGCGTGCTTGTGTGCATACGTGTGTGTGTATATATATATATATAAAATCTGACTCACTTTGCTGTATAGCAGAAATTGGCACAGTATTGTAAACCAAGTATAATTTAATTGTTTTTATTTAAAAAAGGGATTATACACTGTTTTTCTGCTCTGGTTCCCATTTCAGCAGTGTTGCTAAACACATATGATTTACTCAAGCCCTCCACCCAGTCCTTGCAACCCTGACATTCACAGAGGTTAAAGATTCCCCGTCCAATCTGGGATCTTACTCCGGCACGAGGGCCCTGGTCAGCGGCATGTTAGTGATGTGTCTGCTGCAGAGGGAACCTGAAATTTGGGTGCTGGTTATTTTAATTTACTGTACACACACACACACACACCCCCCACACTGGAAATTCGACTCTGTCACAGCCTTCAGAACTGGACTATAAGATACACCCTGATTGCAGCAAAACAAACACGTGAGAAGATGTCCATCTTCGAAATAATGAAATGCAGTACGTGGACAAGAAAACAAAATCACATCTGATAATCACGTGTGTTATGAAGAAAATCAGGCAGAGAAATGTGATCCAGATCGGCTGGGTACAACGGACAAAGCAAGCCATTCTGAAGACAAGATAGTTGAGGAAGTCTGAAAAAGAAGAAGGCATCAGTTGAAAGAAAGTCAGGGGAAGGGTCCCCACCACATCTTCAGGAGAGTTTAGGTTATGCTCAGAAGAAAACAACCTCCAAGTTTCAGTGTTGTAAAAAAGTAAAGACTTGTTTCTAATTTATGCTTGGTGTTTCATTAGCAGGTAGGACCTGAGGGTGATGGAGAAGGCACTGTCTGGAAAATCTCCAGTTGCCACGGCAAAGGCAAAGGAAAGGGGTAAGATCCACGCAGGCTCTGCAAGCTTCTGCCCAGAAACGCCATGTGTTTCTCTGCCAACGTCGCACAACCAATCACTAGGGCTGCCTGACTTCCAGGGGGTGGGGAAGGAGTGCAAGCCCCCGAGTACTTCCGAGAAGAGCCCAGCAGACACGGCGAATGGGCCACAGGACTAGAAGAGCCAGCACAGACGCTGAGGGCTGCAGAGAGGCGTGGGGACAGGGAGAAGGCCAGGAAGAAGGGAGGTGGGGACACGGGGAAGGAGAAGACAGCACCTCACAAAGAGGAGAGACCCATTCTAAAGTCCAGCCATGCTCTAGAAACCACAATTTCATCCTAACTATGACCTCAAATGCCTATAGACAGAATTAAGCCATTAATTGTATAATGAGGTGGTTGAATTACACCTAATTTCCACAAATGCTTTTATTGAGCAAACACTGCAATGCCAGAATGTGGTTTTCAATCATTTAATTAGTCTTCCAAAATGTTCCAAAATCAGTGTTAATCACAGTTTTAAAATAATACATCGAACGTGTCCTTAACTACTTGACTGCGTCTCAGCGTTAACCCTGCAGTTAAACACCGAGTAACCAACACACAGTTAACTCCTGGTGCTTGGGGACTTGAAAATAATGCGTTTCTGAAAGCAAGTCACCGATGGGTAAAGTCCAACAGACATTGGTGACTTTCTTTGGGGCGGCCTGGGAGGGAAGGGCCTGGCTCTTAGAGTTGGGGACGGGTGCAAAGACATTAAAAAGAAGGGCTTGGGGCTCGATGGGTCAGAAGGACCTCATATTAGAATAACACAGCCATGTCCAAGGAAACCCAGGGGCACCGCCAGGTTCCTCTACCCAGTGCTGGGTGGCTATAAATGCTCTGTTGGGGCTACCCTCCCCAATCCCTCACCCCCAGACCCTGCTAGGATGTCATGCAGCCAAGAACCAAAGACTGAAACCTGCAAGTGGGCTCTCTCCTCACAACCTCCATTCAACACAAGAATCTCGGTCCTGCCTCTGCTTAACTGCTAGGGAGCTGATGGAAACTTCTAGGGCATGCAAAGTTGGTCTGATAGCCCCGTAAGTCTGAGCCGCCAAGAGAACCTAGAGGCCGGACCTGGGGCTGACCACCTCTGGGACCCACAGAGGTCAAGTCGCACCTCTGCCCTCCCACTTCCTCATCCCGACACCCTTCATGGGCAAAAACGGGACTGATCACACAGAACAGAACGAGGTAGTGCAAAATGCAAGACGCTTTTATCCCGAAAACTATGCTTCACTGATTCACTCCCAAGACGGGGGTTTACTGAGATCACCTCAGAGGCATATTAGAATATATGACCTGTCAACAACCTGGGTTTTGCTGTCTCAGGATAAAAGTTTTCACTTTCATAATAGGGACCCCAAATAACAGTGGCTTAAGCAAGATGAATGACTATTTTTCTGCTACGTAACAGTCCTGACACCAGCAGCGCAGAAGTGGGTGGTGGACCCACAGACAGCCAGGCTTCCTACGGGCTGGCCTGCTTCATGAGAGCACACGTGCCCTGCCCTCGCGGCCCAAGAGGGCGCCCTGGCCTTCCCAAGTGCACAAAGGGAGGCGAGGCGGGCGCCCCGCTGCCCCATGAGGCTCTGCCCTGGAAAGCGCGTCTCTCCGTTGCCCTCTGACCAGATTTAGCCAGTGGGCCTCGTCCAGCTGCACGGGAGGATGAAACGTGCTACTGTGTTCTGGGTGACCAGATGTTCAGGAAACACCCGGGGATCAGGTGTTGGGTGACGGACACCGTGTGGAGGCAGAGCCCTGCCGGCTGCCTCCCCGTGGGAGTGGGCGGTCTGCTGGGGAAGAAGAAGAAGGCCTAGCAGGAGGGGCACTCTGGGGATCGGCACCAAGAGGGAGCTACAGTATCTACCGCAAAGGGAAGTCACTGGCTTAACGTGAACTTGCGAGGACAGAGACACACTGGGAGGCAGAAAGCAGCATGCGTTCCAGGGTCCAGGCCAGAGCTTGAATCCTATGCCACCCCTTACTTCCTGGGTGATTGGGGAAGGAAATGGCCTCTTACAAGATCCCCGGCCCTAGTTATCCAGTCAAACATGAGTCCAGGAATGCTGCAAAAGGGACTTTGCATAAGATTACTGATCAATAGAGACTTCCCTGGTGGCTTAGTGGTTAAGGATCCTGCGTTGCCACTGCTCTGGTGAGGGTTCAATACCTGGCCTGGGAGTTTTTGCATGCTGTGGGCACAGCCCCCAAATTTTTAGTTAAAGAATAAAAGCATTCAGTCACCACACTTGTTAAAAAAAAAAAAAAGTTACATCAGACTTTAAAGAGACAGTATTCTGGATTATCCAGGGGAGGCCAATGCGATCACTTTAAAAGCAGAAGCAGGGCAGGAGAGCGGAGACGGGAGGGAAGAGATGGAGGCACGGGAGGGGCTCAGCCGCCTCAGAGGGGGCACAGGCCGGGGCCGTGCGTGACCTCAGCTGAGACGGTCCTCAGCCCACAGCACGTGAGACAACAGGACCTCGATCCCCCGAGGAACGGATTCTGCAACAACCTAAATGAGCTTGGAGCAGGACCTTCCCCAGAGCCTCCAGGTGAGAACGCAGCCCACCGACACAGTTCTCTAGAGCGGAGAGCCAGGGGGGCCAACAGATGATGCGATGATAAACGGGTGTTGCTTTAAGCTGCTAAATTTGTGGCAATTTGCCACAGCAGAAACAGAAAACAAATCCAGGGCCCTTAGGCAAATCCCCTCTTGGCTAATTTTCCTCCTGGGTCAATAAGAAGAATAATAGCAGTTACTCCTTAGGGCGGTTTCGAGGGTGAAAGAGGACAGTTCAGGAGGCTGAGGTAGAGGAAAGGCACCCATGGTCCCGTTACCAAACGGGTGATGGCTTTTCCCCCACTGGAGATGACAGGTCATCGAGACACAGATGGAGAGAGACACTTTTCACACGTGGCCTTACTCAACGCTCAGCACAGCCCTGGAAGGCAGGACTGCAAGGAGCCCCACTTGCAAAAGAAGAAATTGAGGCCCAGACGTATCACCTGCTCTTCCCAAGGTTACACAGCTGGGATTCCACCCCACGCTCTGACAGCTTGTGCGCCATCCAACGTGTGGCCCCGTCATGCCGACGAGCAGAGGGGCCGAGAGTCTAGGACTGAGTCTGCAGAGAGCCGGGGGGGTCATGGGTTGAGACAATGATGGATGCGCCTTCCGGCCACGGCCCACAGTGCAGCTGGCGGCTCCCCTCATCCTTCCCGGACTGCAGGGAAGCCCGGCATCCTGCCGCTCAGCCTCCATGAGCACGCTGCTCGAGCAGGAAGGCCGAAAGAGAGGGCAGCAGACAAAGAGCCCAGCAGAGATGCCCCACCGACTCCCCAGTCATCAGGCTCCTTCCAGATGTCTGGCACTGTCCCTGGTGCTGGGCAAGCAAGCTGGGCACAGTCCCTGCAAGCAGGTAGGACAAGAAGCACGGAGACCAGATCGCTGGAAAGGATGGGAGTACAGCAAGTGAGCCCAACGAGGAAATCCGATCACGTGGCTCAGGAGACCCTTTCAGGGCCGGGTTCTGCTGCTCCCAGGCCTGCGATGGCGGCTGGAGCGTGGCGGGACTGTTGGCTGCTGCCACTACGCTTTGTCCACTGTTCGGTGAGGTTCTGGGCATCACTGTCTGTGTTAGCGGGATCTGGGGTGGTCCCCATGCCACTGGGGAGCTGGCACAGAGGTAATGTCAAGACGTCTCCTGACACTAAGGAAGAGGGTCTGGGCCTAGCCTTGTCCCCGAATTGGGGTGCTGGTCTTCCCTGGTAACCATCAGTGACCCAAAGTTCATGGCAATGACACTGGAAGCTGAAAATCATCAGAACAAATGCTAAGCAGGAGTAGGAGAAGGCGTGAGGTCTCCATCCAGGGCCAGCCTATGCCACCCTCTCTGAGCCTCTGTTTTCCAAGCTCTAGAATGAAGGATGGAGAGAGATGAGCTCGCAGTTCCCCTTCTTGTCCCTGACTCTGACACGTGCTTACTCCTCACTCGCT
>PVHT021183544.1:2008413-2029820 GCA_004024745.2 Catagonus wagneri
TTTTTTTTTTTTTTTGTCTTTTTGCCATTTTTATGTAGAGCCGCACCCGCGGCATATGGAGGTTCCCAGGCTAGGGGTCTAACAGGAGCTGTAGCTGCTGGCCTTCGCCACTGCCACAGCAACGCGGGATCCGAGCCGCGTCTGCAGCCTACACCACAGCTCATGGCAATGCCGGATCCTTAACCCACTGAGCAAGGCCAGGGATCGAACCCGCAACCTCATGGTTCTTAGTCGGATTCGTTAACCACTGAGCCACGAAGGGAACTCCATCCTACTTCACTTTAAATCACCTCGAAAGTTGACTTTGGGAGAGAGCCTGACAGGTGACATGTGTTCTCCTACTGGAAAAACCAGCAGAGCAGCAGCTCAAGGCAATCCCATGGAAGTCACATGGGACCAGGGGTTGAAGAGGCCCTAACAGATGGGTTGAGAAGCTTCCAGATGCAGTAGGCAGCACGACGAAGGGCCCCGCTGGGTCCTGAGAACCTCTGCAGAGCGGAACCTCAGCCTGGCAGGGTTCCGCCCGGCTCGCCAGGGCTGAGAGACTGCAGAGCGGCCCGTCACCACTGACTCACCCTCTTCCAATCCAAGCATGTTCAAGATAGGGTTGAAGGTTTGCAGCGGATTTGAGTCCATTCACTAGTTTAGTGATCCAGTGGTTTAAGGTAAGTATGAAAAGAACAAGGAGCTCAGAATGGGCAAAGATATTTCCAGAAGGCATGCAAATGCACAGGAAGCACATGAAAAAGGGGCTTCACCTCTAGGCTCACCAAGAGAACAGCATGTGAAAATGCGACTGAAATGGGGCACAATACCGCTGACACAGGCTGTGGAAGGAAGGGACATTCGGGCTTTCCCCGCCCTGCGGATGTGCATCAGAAGTGGTCGTTTTGGAGTCCAGCTTGGCGTGGTTGGCATGGCGATTAATCACCTAGGAATTTGGGGGCGTTCCTCGGTGGCCATCCAGTGTTGTCACTGCAGCAGCTTGTGTCCCTGCTGGGGTATGGGTTCGATACTTGGCCCAGGAACTTCTGCACGCCGAGAGCATAGCCAAAAAAATCATCTACAAGTATTCTCCTAACATAAAAAATCCACAGTGTGTTTTTATAAGGTGGTTTTTTGATGCCAGAAAATGCATCTTCCTCCCCAAAACTTAAAGCCCCAACAAAGAGGCTCAGCCCGCTATATTCTGGGCCAGGCACACAATGAAATGTAACACCGTCATGTGACATGCTGGCATCACTCCACATTTAATGACCGAGGAAGGCGTCTCTACTCCAGCACTGAGTGGAAAAATTACAGAGCAGCACACGACGAAGATCCCATTTATTCGAAATTGCTCCTACGAGGGGGTGTGAGGGAGCTGCGCCCAGTGAGATGCTGCAGAGGATGCAGCCGCAGAATTCCCCCTCCGTAGGGAGGACTGGGCGGGCTTTCATTTTCTTCTTCACGCTTTCCTGAGTGGTTTGAATTCTTTACGACGATCGTGTATCGTTTTTATAATCAGAAAAAGTACAATAAAAATGGGTTCCATGTGAAGAAGAAAGTGAATTCAATAAGGCACAAAGAGTCAGGCCCTGGCGGTGCCTGCGGGGCCCACGGGTGCCACGCCCCGCACAGCAAGGCCCAGGGAGGCCGCTCATGCTCACGCCTGCACCTGCTGCCTCAGAACTTCCACTGCTGCTCTGGAGCCCGCTCACACCCCGCACTGCTGCCAGGGTGTCTCCCGTGCCCAGAAGCAGGCTCTCTGCTCTCCCCCAGGGCCGCATGAGCACCCTGCCGCCCAGAGGAACACAGGCACAGGCCTGTGACGCGGAGGACAAGGAGACGACGGGCATTCCTGGAGGCACCATTTGCGGTAACGACAGAGCGAGCAGCCAGAAGCCCAACTCCAAGGCCAAGGCTTCTGGAGCCGAAGTGGCCGGTCACAGATCAGTGAGCAAGGAACTCCGCCTCCTCGGGGGCCAGGAGGTCACGCCGGGGGATCCTGAGAGTGAGGGCTGGGCTCGGTGTGCAGTCCGGGCCCGGGCTTCTCGGTCAGGGCAGACGGGATGGGCACTGTCATTACCAGGTGCGAGGTTCCTGCCCTTGAGGAAGGCGGGGCTCCGTCTGGAGACAAACGCGAGGTTCCCGGGGCCTGGGCATCGGCCATCGGGGAGCTGGGCTGGGTGGAGGCCTGGGATGCTGGCAGGCTGGCTGGAGAACAGAGTCACTGCAGCTCTGCACGTCCTCCCCCCAGCTTTCCAACGGAGGCGGAGGACCCACCATGTGCCACTGTCACTCTCACCTTCCCTGGGCCTCACAACAGCCTGGGATGGGAGCGGTGCCCTCCTTTCAGATGAGCGACAGCTGAAGTCCCAGGGCCGGTGAGCACAGAGGCAAGAGCCCAACCCAGACACCGGGTCCCGAGTCCCCGGGCAGACAGATGGTGAGCCATCCCGAACCCCCAGGGCTTCCAGCTGAGAACCCCCACCTCCCAGATGTTTCCCACCCACAGTAAGTCTGGGCCATTTCATCATTTCTGGGACACAAGATTCGGGTGAACCTCCAAGGTCGCAGTCAAGCCCTGGGGGAGAGAACACCTTGGGTTTCAAAAGCGCTCCCAGGCCTCTGGAGTTGCTGAGCTCACAGCCACGGCACATTCCGAAGCCCGTCTAATTCACGAGGGCGAAGAAGCCAAAGGCCCCGGCGTCTTCCCCGCGCTCGCCCGCCGCGTGCACAATGGAAGGAGGTGTCGGGTGACCACCTGCTCAGGGTGCCGGGGCCAGGACTCCGGCAGAATCCCCCAGTGGCCTAGTGGTTAATGACTCGGTGCTGTCACTGCTGTGGCTCAGGTTCAGTCCCCGTCCCGGGAATTTCTGCGTGTGGCAGGCGAGGCCAGAGAAGAAAGAGTATTGTACACACTGATTTCCTGGCTTTGGTCATGCACCGTGGTTACCTAAGGGCCATCCCTGCAGAAGGCAGAACAAAGTTTCCAGAACTCTCTGTACCATTTTCATAACTTCTTAATCAAGGATTTTAGAAAATAGATGCAGCCTCCGAATGAGCAGCATCATCTCTTACCTGGTCTCACCGCGACTCTCCCCATGGCCTCTGTCACCGGGAGGACAGAGGCCGGAGATGTCCAGGGCCAGCAGGTCTGTGCGACCTGCCCGCCTGCCACTCCCTCCTCCCCGCCACCTCATCCACTGCCCCCAGCCACACGGCCCCCTCGGTCTTCCAACAGCAGGACACTCTCGGGTTCCTGCTCTCCTGTGCCTGCTGTCCCCTCCCCCACCTAGGTCTGCCGGGGGAGGGACCCAAAGGGCCTTTCCAGAGGGATGGACACTGACGTTCTGCCTGCTGCTGAGCAGGCCGGCGATCTGGGCACACATCGGCTAAAGCTCACCAAAGTAAACATGCTGGATCTCCGTGTCTTACCCTGTATAATTATGGCTGATTAAAAAATACAGTCACATAATTTCGCACCCCTCTCTGTTGTGACTAGTTCATCTCCCTGTTTATTTTCTTCATGGCACTTGTCGCAATGGGTAATCATCTTTTCGTTGTTGCGTTTATTGTCTGTTCTAACACACACACACACACAGTTGTAAACCTCCCACAGCAGAGGAGGCAGAGCCCTCCAGGAACCGGGTCTGGCCAGTTCACACTGCATGCCCAACATCTAGCTGGGTGCCTGGCTAGATATGGTGAATAATGTCTGCCAGCCTCATCTCACTGCACAGTGAGCTGAGCAAGAAGGGTCTCTGGTCTTCTCCACTCTATGCCTTCCCCAAACCCCCTCCTTTTGTCTTGGCCAGAAGATCAGTCCAAATTCAGAAAATTCGGTCTACTGATAGACCGACTTGCTCATTTGATGAATACTCAAAATTTATGGCTGCTCCTGCAGCATATGGAAGTTCCTGGGCTAGATAACGAATCAGAACTACAGTTGCCGGCCTTCACCACAGTCACAGCAACGCCAGAGCAGAGCTGCATCTGTGACCTACACCACAGCTTGCGGCAATGCAGGATCCTTAACCCACTCAGAGAGGCCAGGGATTGAACCCGCATTCTCACGGACACTATGTTGGGTCCTTAACCCACTGAGCCGCAATAGGAACTCCAGTTTGATGCCTACATACTGAGTACTGAGAGGCACCATGGCCAGAACAGCTAAGGCCTTCCATGCCAGATGGGTGACAGGTGCTAAATACACGAGATCTCACTGGTCACGATGTGCAATTGCCTAGCAGAAAAATTACATAGGAGACATGTGAGTATGAGAAGAGGAGTAACCCCGGCTCCTGTCCGAGCAAAGCAAGTTCTAGGCGAAAAGGAAAGTGTCAGCCATCTCAGCGGAGAGCGTGTCTGGGACATGCAGGCAGAGCAAGAAGCCTCTGCTTGTGGGGACAGGAAGGTGGAGGCCGTCGAGGCTGATAAGAACTTGGGGAGGTTTTGGCCAGAAAGCAGCATGACCTGACTTAGGTTTTCATGAGATCATGCGACCTGTAGGGCAAGGCAGGGAGTGCGGTGAGATGGGGCGGGTCAGCACCCAGGGGAGGTGGGACGACGACCTGACCTAGAGACAGTCCCTGGAGGTGGCGAGCTCCACCCTCCACGTCCCACTACTGAGTCAACGGAATGGGGAGCAGGAGAGAAAGAAAGGAGTCAATGGTCATTCCAAGAGTTTTTGCCCAGAAGAAAGGCGTTGAAATTTACTCAGAAATAACTGAAATTGGAGCTCCCTGGTGACCTAGCAGTTAAGGATGCAGCGCTGTCACTGCTGTGACTTGGTCACTACTACGGCACAGGTTTGATGTCTGGCCCGAGAACTTCCGCATGCTGCGGGTGCAGCCAACAGAAAGAGCAAATGCAATTCAGTCCACCTGGAGAACAGGTAAGAATAAGTTAGGGATAGCTGGGCAGCCAGGGGGCTGTCAGGATGGCAGCCAAGGGCAAGAAGCCAAGCATAACTGTAAACTCGGAACCTGCTGGCTTCTGGAGGGTACATACAGCCTCAGCTTCAATACCTCACCTGGAAGGACTGCGGGACCAGCCCCAAGGCAGGCCAACACACAGGGACACAGAAGGCAAGAATCCAGCAGAGAACACCAATTCGGAGCCACCCAGGCAGCTAAGAGAGATTCAGGAAAGAGCTAACCAGAGGACAAACAATGTTTCCAGAACAAGAGGGCGACAGTGTCAAAGGCTGAGAAGTTTGGACGGTGGGATTCAGCGGTCAGGCCTTTGGGAGGAACGACAAGCCTGCGGCCACGGAACGTGGGGAGGAAGCCCCGAGTGTCAGCGGACTGGATGAAGATGGCGGACGGGGAGAAATGGGGGCGCGGTCTTGGAGGAGACTTCGGGGAAAGGGGAGCGGAGAGACTGGGCGGTGGTGGTGGAGAATGTGGGGGAGCCTGGCCCTTTTTTAGGGTGCGAGAAGTAGCATCAAGTGATAAACAACCTGGAGGAGGGGGGCTGAGGTGTCGGGAGAGAAAGGAGCAAAGCAGATACACACACGTGGGCAAACCGATGGGAACACAGACTGTTTAAGAAATTGTATTTCCTAAAGAAACCTGTTCCTTTCCAGCGTGGGTGGTGATTAAAGGTAGCTTCGAAAGTGTGTTCTGAGCCAGGGCCACGTGCATAAGGGACACTCAATAAATACTTGTTGATAGATTGATTTTCAAGGACGGTGCCTGCTGAACTTAAACACATCAAGGTTCATTTATCACTGGAAGCATCTCATTGCCTCCACTTATTGAGCCCAAGTCCCAACAACGTTTGCCCTCCATTCTGTTCTCACTCCAGCCAGCCTGGCCCAAATGTGAAAGACCACACCCAAACTGGTGAGGCCTGAATTAATGAGGTTCTACTGCGCTCACCGCCTTCCATTAAAATCACTGCTGTACCCAAACGCGGGTGGATGGGAAATGGTCAGATAAAAGAGAAACTCATAAACAACTCTCAGATTTTCTTGTGCGACATGGGCCGAGGGCCCCCACAGTCCAGAGAGTCTCCCCAACTCCTTGGCGGGCCTGGGATGGTACATGGGAACCTGCAGACCCAACACCCATCGTTTTGTCTCGCGCTCATCGCTATCAAGACCAGCATCCTCCTCAGCAGGGTCTGCGGGCAGAGCAGAGCTGCGGCGCAGGGCCTCTCAAGTCTGGACATGGCTGAATCACCCAGGACTCCCCTCAAAGAGCACAGTCCAGGGGAGTTCCCTGGTGGTTCAGGGGGGTAGGGATCTGGCATCGTCACTGCTGTGGCACAAGTCCAATCCCTGGACCGAAAACTTCCGTGTGCCATGGGCAGGGCAAAAAAAAAAAAAAAAATGCAGAGCCTGGGCAGAGTCGGGGTTGAGAATTGGCCAGCGCTGCTGGTCAGGGACCACTCTAGGCAGAAGAGGCATTTAGGATGCACTCATCTGCAAGTAACGGCAGCCAGAACTTCAAAACGGCTGAAATGACAAGGACTTTCTCTGATCTCCCGTTACAAGAGGCCCTAGCGCAGGGCAGGGTCGGGGGTGGAATTCGGGGGTCCCAGTGAGGACCCACGTCTGTTCCTTCTCCCCAGTCTTGCATCCCTCGGCGCAAGCTCTGTCCTCGGGCTGTCACGGTTCCAGGATGACCGGCGCCACCCCAGGCATCCCATCCAGTCCTGCCGAAGACAAGGGCCTGGATCCGCTCTTTTAGAGAAGACGCTTCCGGAAACCCCCGCAGGTGTCTTCTAGCGCCTCGCTGGCCAGACCTGAGACGCCTGCTCCCCGCCGCGCCCCCACCCAAGGGCGGCCCCCGTCAGAGGAATGGGACTGTCGGGGCTGAGGGGCTCTGATCAGAACGTAAGCCCTGAGTGGGGGTGGCGCCATAATCCCTGAACACACTCCAAACGTGCCGAGGGTGGGCGCCCACGCCCAGGGGCTGTGCCACCAAGGGCATGGCATGCTGGCCAGCAGGGCTGGCTTCCTTCCCGGGGCGGAGGGGAGCCGAGGTCTGGTGGGAGGAGGCCTGACCCGAGCCCCTAAGTCCAGCGCTGCCTCCCCACCCCCTGCCCGGATGGGGAGCCCAGGGGAGGAAGCAACATGCCGGACGAGCTGTGCCCAGGGAGCCCTCTGACGGCATTGCTGCGCTTTGGCCTGGGTGCCTCTGCCTCTTCGGCCGAGGCTTTAGAGTCAATAAAGCCAGATCAACCGCTAATCATGATTGTGTTGGCTGTTATCACAGCACTTGGACTGCTGGCCCCGAGACAGATGACGAGTCGGGGACACACAAACAAATCCTACATGGCACAGGGGGACACTGCCAAGGGACAAAAGAGGTGACAGTTCTATTCAAAATCGGGATCTGTACCAGCTGTACTTCCTGCCCGCCTATCTTAACAGGAGGCCAGATGAGGCCACCAACACACTGGCTATTTTTCTTTGCCAAAGGGGCCTGAGCAATGACCCTGGGGGCTGACACTAAAGAACACGCAGACAGCCCTGTGTCTGCCTCCCCCTCAGAACTTCATGAAAAGAAACAGCCACAGGAAGAAAGTTTATTTTTCCTGAGCTGTGGGCTGATCACTTGACGTTGTCACCAACACGAGTTACTTGGCATCACAGGCCTGCCCGCCCTCCCTCACACCTGCACCTGAACCCACACTGCTGACCTTCGCTGGGGAATGGACACAGGCACCCCTAGCTCTTGCATGCGTTGGCCAAGCCAGTGTGACCTCCACACCCCACTGGGCACCCACTTCAAAGATGCTTTGCAGAGGAGTTCCCTGGTGGTTCAGCAGGCTAAGGACCTGGTGTTGTCACTGGAGCAGCTCAGTTCACTGCTGCGGCACAGGTTCAACCCCTGGCCCAGGAACTTCCTTGTGCCACAGGTGTGGCCAAAAAAAAAAAGACGCTTTGCAGAGTTTCATAACCTGGTTTCTGTTGTGTGAATGAGAAGCTTGGTCAGAACCCAGAGGTGCTCTGTTGATCAAATGCCCAGATCAGAGACACACAGGGGAAAACAAGACCCTCTGCTGCTTGCTGACACCGGCAGACATGGGAAGACACCAGACCCCCACACACACCCCCCAGGAACGAATGGTGGCCCTCCTGGTCCTTGTGTTGACCCTGTTACTGAATCCCTTCCACATGACTGCCTTTTAGCCCGTCCCCTCCTTGCTGGAGCTTGTCAAACACAAGGGCTGCGGATCAGTCTACATACCCATTCTTCCCCAGACGCTGTCGGCTCGGGCCCGCTGCGGGCCGCGCCAGCCTTCCTCCACCACGGCTCCTCCTCTCCGCCATCACGCTGGGCTGTGCACACCTCCACCCCAAAGTTCTTAGCTGGAGTTGTTCAGGCAGAACAGGCTGACTGGGTCTGAAATCCACCTCTGAATATGCGGGTGGTATTTGCCCAGCAATTAGCTGCTATGCAAAAGATTTCCACACACGGCTGGCAATTTGCTCTCAGAAACAGATGCCCCAAACTTCCCTCCTCTCACTCTGTGTTAGACCCCACATCTGGGCCATCTGTGTGACGCACCCCCTGGGGGGCAGCCCCTGTGGGGGAAGGAGATGCAGGCTGGGGAGGTGGGCTTCAGCCCCAGAGCAGGTGGAAATTCCTGGGGATTTGGGTCAATTTCCTCCTTGACAAAGTCAAACAAAATGAAGCTAGGTGACCCCTCCTGCCTGCCTGGCTAGGCTGCTATGAGAGGAAATGAAAGATGCAGCCGCCCCGAAGATTGTAAGGTGTGACATCCAACTGTAAGTTACAGAAAATGACAGTGGGCGTCTTCCAAGTCACCATCAAGCCTCCCTGAGAAGATTCTGGATCCAGCTGGGCCTCCCCAGCATTACTGTGATGGCTCTGAAGAGGAGAGGCAGAGTGACACGATAATAATAAAAATAACAGCCAGCACATTCGGGCTGGATGCTGGGCTAAGTGCTTCTCATGCATCAGAGCTCCCTGAGCTCTCACCACTTTTGAAGTTGATACTATTACCGTTCCCATCTTGCAGGACAACTCTGGGAGGTCAGCTGTCTGGTATAAGGTCACACAGCCGGTGAACAGCACCAGGGGGTGCCCCCAGGGCTGGCTGACTCCAGGGCCAGCCACTTAGCCACGACACGAGACCAAATTCCTAACATCATGGGGACCCTGAGGTTCCCCTCTGTGCAGGAGAGAATGAGGACGGGGCCAGATGCTCTACGGCCCCTCCCGCCTGGGCCAAGCGCTCACTCTCGGAACGAAACTCGGTTGAGAGCAAATCGCAAACTCTTCAAGGCAGCACTTAGTGTCTGGGCTTCACGCCACTACCTGGCTGTGCGATTTCTCTCTGCTGGGGGCATGGGCCATGGAAAGAGAAGTTTCCTTTTGCTCGCTTTACAGCCGCCAAATCAGGCGATGCTTGCTCCTAATGGCCTGAGACTACATGGGGGCAAGCTGTTGCTGGGGTGGGGGAAGCATCTGTACACTAATTTCTCCCCTTCCTCCTGATTCTTCCTATTTTTTAATAGCCTCATGCCTTACCAGACTCAGATATTCAAACCCGTTGTCAAGGCAACCCTAGGTTTCTCTCTTTGCACTCTCATGTCTCAATGGAGGTATCCATAGCAACAGGAATACCTTGCATTTTCAAAGTCAGTGACCTCCCAAAGCTTTGTGGGACTCGTGGAGATAAATTATGTTTAGACAACTTTTTAAGCACCTCACCCAATTTAGTACCTAACAAGACTAACCAATGACATCTGTAACGGTCAGCTTTTGCTAAGTAACAACTAGCCCCTAAACTTGGTGGCTTAAAACACTAAGCATTTATGATGTCTCTAAAAGTCAACTGGATGGTTCTTCCAGTCCCAGCCGGGCCCACTCAAACACCTGTCATAAGCTACAGGTGGGGACACAACCCAGCTCACCTCGAACAAACACTTCCACATATTTGAGGGTCATCTGGCCATAGACTGGAACAAGACATGGCCTTAACTGGGAAAATCAGTCTCTCATCCTTCAGAAGCCCAGGCTTTTTCATGTGGGGGAAGCAGGTTTCTAGGTGGAGACAGTGAGACACGAAGAGAGAGAGAGACACACACACACATACACACAGAGAGAGAAAGAATATGAACTACCAGGGGAAGGGGAAGGCTGGAGAACTGTGACCATTTTTGCAAACAATCCACCACATCTCCCCACATTTCCTATGGAAAAGTTCAGGCACAACTTACATGCAAACCAAGTTTCTATGGCCAAGAAGGAGTCTCGGCACAGAGGGAAATGAACGCCTGGGATCCCCAAATCTCCCCAGCTCTGTCTCGAAAGAGCTCTGGACTCCCTCGCTCTCAGGATGGTTCAGATTCCAGCTGTGCCACTGCCTCCATCTGTGCATGTGGACCAGCCCTCTTCACCCACAGGGCTGGGAATACAGTAGGTCTCCAGCAGAAGAGAGAGATGTTATCACCAGAAAACAGGCCGTGCACATTGTACATCCCAATTCGACAAACAACAGGGCACCTCTCACCCAACTATCAGCCAAGAAGCAGGAATCCCCGCGGGCCCAACAGTCAGCTCTGTAGCAAGAGAAATGGAGTGCATTTTTTTTTTGAAATTTACATTTTATTGTAGTTTTATATCATACTAGTCCAAATGCATTTCTCTACAACTACTCCCCATAGCTCCTGGAATTATTTCAGTCATCCTTAACATGTGGCTTTACCAAAGACTTTGAATCTAAAACAAACATACAACTTCAAATTAGTAGTTTTTAATTATGAATGGGATAACAAAAAGCCACCAGGTGATGGCTGGGGCTGTTAATTTCCAATAAGACATTTTGTTGAAATGTTTCTTCTGATACACCAGGTATCAGAAGAAACAAAGGAAACAAGGGACGAACCAAAACACAGTAAAGAAGCCTCTGCAGTTTAAACATCACAACATCACATAGTCCTAAACCTCTGACCAATGCTAAGCAAAGCATCTTTCCTGCAAATTCGGTGGGTTTCCAGTATTTCCATGTAGCTGAGCTTTCAGAGACAGACACTCAAGCATATCATTAGCCTAAACACCATCGTGGCTCTGGTTGCATTAATTATGCCAGAAGAGTTTAACACCCATCCAAGTCCAAAGGTGGAAGAACACATAAACGGGTACGGTGACTGACAAGAGCAGACTGTAAAAGCGCAGGCCAGCTGTGCTAGCGCAGCCCTGTGGGAAGTTTCCTTCCACAGAGGCTGAGAATAACAGCCCTCCCAAAGAGACCAATGGAACAAGGAGAGTCGGTGTAGGAAGAGGCAGAAACGGTCTTCCCTGGAATGCACTCTTATCACCTGCGAACGTGGGGCAGGTCTCAGAACACGCACACTGAGGTATACAGAATGACTGGCCAACAGGAACCTGCCGTGGGAACCCTACCCAATGTTCTGTGATAAGCCGCACGGGAAAAGAGTCTGAAAAAGAATGGATGTCTGTACATATATAACCGAATCACTTTATTGTAAGCAGAAATTATCACAACATTGTACATCAACTACACTTCAATAAAACTTTTCAAAGTGAAAAAAAAAAAAAAAAAAACGGTCTTAAAAACTAACTCAGAAACCTCAGCTGGCCTAATCATAGACGGGGAAAGCAGGAGGAGGTGCTTCTCTCCTGAGGCTGATGAAGGACGCTGTGCTGCAGAATGGTGCAGAGTGGAGGCCACTGTGCACGTGGGGTTGGCCAGCAGCCCACGAAGGTGGTGAAGATCGCCTATCCTACCAGGCGCCTGGGGCCGCCTCCACTTGACAAGGTCAGCTTCCTGTTCCTCAAGGCCCTATGGATGCTAAGTGACAGAAGCCCAACCCAGACTGGCTTCTTTCTTTTTTTTCCCCAGCTGCATCCATGGCATACAGAAGTTCTCCAGGCCAGGGGCTGAACCCGTGCCACAGCAGTGACAACTCTGGATCCTTAACCCCCTGTGTCACCAGGAAACTCCCAGACTGACCTATTTCTAAAAGGAATTTATCAAGTCGGGTGGATTCAGATATGGTCAGTTGAGGGTTACAGGTGACATCTGCAGCCACGTCACTCTCCATCCCTCTGGTCAGGACGAAGATCATTCTAAACTGTGGTTGATTCCTGGGAGGTCTTGGCCCCAGTCCTGAAATCCCAACATCTATGATTCTGCCTGGGACCTGGTAGGTGCTTAGGAAAGGAAGTAGTGAAAAAAGACTGTGGAAAAGAAACTGCTGGGAACCCCACCGGGCAGCCTGATGTTTTCCAGTGAGAACGTGCAAACTCTCCTCTCTGCCGGGGGCTCCGCCAGGGACGAGGCAGCAAGGGGCTGAGCCAGAAGCCCAGACCCCTCCCCGCATCCCCTCGGCGGCAAGGGGAGAGCCAGCCTGCTTCCCAGAGCAGGACTCTGCTGCCGCCTCTCTGGGCCGTGCCCTGTCACCCTCCCTGCACCTGTTTGCTGTGAGTCAGTGAGATACGTTATTCTCCCCCATCTGGGCTTCAAACAGCAGGAGAACAGTGTCTCGGTTCAGAATGAGCCGTGCCCTCTGCAGAGAGGTCCCGTCTCCAGCCACTCTTCTGAGTTAACTCCCGGTGAGTCATCCACTTTAAAATTCCCGCTTTCCTCCCACTCTTGGAAATGTCAGGAGCACTATGTCTCCACATAATCAGTTCCCTTATCCCCAGGTTGAAAACCCATTTTTTAAAAAGGTGGTTGTTTCAAACAGAAACCTAAAAGAATATCACCCTGTGAAGTCATGACAGTCTGGGAAGGGAAAAAGTCAAAGACAAGAGATGATGGATGGAACTGACTGGATATTTTCTTTCATTACTTTCCGAGGGCACTTGCAAAAGGCGCCCCCGGGGGCAGTGACGACTCATTTCCGGCACCTCACTCAGGGTGGAGGACGGGGGCTGGCAACCATGGCCCCAAGCCGGCCCTGCGCAGCTCCGCCTCCTACCCAAGAAGACAGCCGAGTGGATCTTTACTAACGAAGCAGCTCTTTACGAAACTGGGCTTCAGCTCAGCAAGTTCAACAGTTACAAAGTCAGCAAAGAAAAACAGCAGCCTGTCAAAACTGATTTATCTCCTGCGTTTTGAATGCTTTCAGATCATTTTCTAATTTACGAATGTGCTGATTTTCAATGACAATGCTCCGTTTTGTCGAGATTAAATATGAGAAAATCGGGCTGATGAACAAAAAGGGCCCGTGGCCTCGTGGGTCAGGGAACGCGGTACTGGAGAGTCAGTAAATGACTGCTTTGAGCCCTGTTGCACTCTTTCCATTTCCATGGGCTTTGTGTGTTCTTGCTGGTCTGTTTGTTTAACGATACGGGCGAACTCGGCGTCTTGTAAGACACTGTTGAAGCAGCGCGTGGTTGCCCAGTAGAGCGATGTAGCTCCAAGCTCCTGCGGTGGCCCAGGCTGTGTCCCCAGTAGTGTGTTTCCAGCACAGAGTAGCCTGAAGAGCTGCTGCATGAATGAACTCCACTTTCAAAGGCTGCTTTATTATCATATCAAGTAGTCCTTGAATGGATAAATCTGGTAATCCAGAATTCTCCACCTTCAGTTTTCCTGAAGTGCCAGAGGAGGCAGCCAGCTTTTCGGATTAGGGAGAGAAGCCCCAGGCTTGGCTTGAGCTCAAAGACAAACCCTTGACACATAAAATACTCCACTTTGGTCACCTTCTCTGCTTCTCCCTGTGTGATTCTCAACAGATCAACACGTTATAATGAAGCAGCTGTTGAGAGGCGCCCTTTTGGAGACAGGGCTGGGATTGGGACGGGGGCCGATGGGGACCGTCTCCACCTGTCCTTCTCACCAGCCAGGTCAAAAATACATTGGCGTGGGCTTTCCTGTCATTTTACTTCATGTTCTCTCGAGGGAACGGGGCCCCAAATCCCACACGTGACAAGACAACAGTTTTCAAAAAGCCTTTCCTCCAGGTTTCCTCGCGAGGATGGGTGCTGTCTTTCCCCAGGCAGAGAGCTGGCACTTGAGCATCAAGAAGATGCGACACCACTGCCCTTCCAGTGAGAACAGCGAGCTTTTACCAGTCTCCAGAAGTTGGCTCAAGGACGCGCTCTGTGCAGGTTTCAGTTTCGTGCCACACTGAGGTCCCATAACCTCTGAGGATATTAAGGAAGAAAAAGGATCTCTTGGTGGCACATGGTAATTAAACCTACATGTGGCCCAGAGTGACGATTCACAGGCACTCATCTGCAGGGAGATCACCCAGGGCGGCAGAAGCTGCAAGATGGGTCCACTGGAAGTAACCTTGAGTGGCGGGATCTGGGAGGGAGGAAAGGGTGCTGGACTATTGGTCCCAATAACAGTGAGCTCTCGGCTCCCTGCGAAGAGCCCGACCGCCCCTCCAAGTCAGCCTGGAGACAGAAAACAGTACAGAAGCAGAGGTCACCTGCTTGAATGACCCATAAGGTAAAGGAACAAGGGCCTCCTGGGGGCAGAGATACCAGCCCTTTGTATGGACTCCCAGGAACATGCCAGCCATCGGAAGGCAGAATTGGACACGCCGCCACTCGGCAAAGTAAACCTCAGAAAGACACTCCCCCCCCCCATCAAAGCTTTTCAGCTGCTTCCGGAAGGAAGGCACTCAAGCCCACTTCAGCTTCTCCTTCCCACAAGTAAACGAATTTAAAAGATTGAAGGTGCACTATCTCTACTTCTAACAACAAAGACGGGTTTTATCTGTCGTCAAGGCAACACTAGCAGTTTTCTCCCTGGCTTCTTAATGCCTAGATTTATGTTTCCATAGCTACGAGAAATCCCTAGGTCTTCAAGGTAACACAAACCAGGCCCCCAAACTTCCAGGGGTGGGATCGTGGCCCTGGGCCCAAACATGACCAGGATTACTGAAGACACCTGTGTCGACCTGCAGACCCCCCCCAAGGCTGGGACCCTGCACTTCTTCCTGCCCTCGGGGCCTCGCTTACAGCCAGGAGCCTTAGTGACCCCTTGGGCCAATCCAGGAATCTGAGGCTAAGAAGTGAGAGCGAATACCCCAAAACTACCAGACTGAACTTGCCAGACCCACTGTTGCCAGAGCCACCAAGAGGAACTCTGACGAGTCAAGGTCCCCTTTTGTGGCTCAGCACGACGACGGTGTGAGGATGGGGTGTTTGGAGAGACAGGGATGTGCAGGCTCCCAGGGCGCCTGGCACCTCAACCCCTGCCCCAGGCTTCGCAGGGTCCATTGTTAGGGCCCAGAAACGAGGCTTTTCTCAGGATTAACTCACATGGAACACAGCTTCCAGACATTTGAATAGGTCTGCTGTGTTTTGTTTAGGCCAACTGATTAATAACTCACTGCTTTTCATCTCTCCTTGGCCTCTTGGCCTTTCACAGGGTTTTTGTTACCTTGGGGGTATTCTGGAAAATAGCTGGATACTGCTGCTCAGAGTATTAGAAGCAAAACTGTATGTATGCATGTGTGTGTGTGTGTGTGTGTGCACGCACGCCCGCACAACAGGGAGTGGGGGGGCCTGATCTCATGAATCAGAAATACTGTCAGAGTAACAGGGATGTGGCCCAGGTGAGAAACCCAGGTAGGAGCCCTGAACTGGGGCCCTGGAGCCCAGTGTTGAAGCTCTTCCTTGTGGTCAGCAACACCACCTTAGCAATGCCCGTTGCCTCCCACAGACATCTGAGGAGGGAACTGGGCAGGTGAGGTAGGGACGCAAACACAGGGACCCTGACTGCCTTAGTCGGCCGGGGTGGCCGTATAACAAACACCACCAATTGGGTAGCTTAAAGCAACACAGTGACTCTGTCACAGTTCTGGAGGCCACGCGGTGGCCGGCCCTGCTCCATGTCTCTCCCCTGCCTTCCGGGAGTTGCTGGTGATCCTCGGTGTCTTTGGTTGTGGCCACATCACTCTTGTCCCTGCCTCTCGTCATGTGGCCTCTTCCTTCCAACCATTATGTCCCTCTCCTTCTCCTACAAGGACACCAGTCACAGATTTAGGGCTACCCTACTCCAGTATGGCCCCATCTTAACTCATTACATCTGCTGATGACCCTATTTCCAACAAGGTCACAGTCCAAGGTCCAGGGTGGGACGTGAGGTGTGGTGGGACTCTGTCCAACCAAGTACAGGCGTCAGGCCCCTGCCTAGGCAACTGGCCTTCTCTCCCCTAGGCTTCTCCCAGGAGGCCGCCTCTGACCTCCTTGAACCCAGGTCGGCGGCCCTCTGTGGGCCCGGAGGCATGCTGCCCTCCACAGCGCCGCGGCTGGGTCAGGACCGCTGCGGACCTGCCCGAGCCCCGCCTCGCCAGAGGCCGGGAGCTCTGTCCGGTCCCCTCCCCAGCCCTCACCGCAGGAGGGGACCTCCAGGATGCGGCTTGTCTCTGACTGTGAGCGGCAGAAAAGCAAGACCCACAAGCTGGCTGGAGCCTAAGGGAATTCATTTCCTGGCCCGGCAGGAAGTCCGGGGTGGCTGCACTCTGGGCTCAGGACGCCCAGGCTCTGGCTTCGCTCGCAGCTCCTCAGGCGTGAGCTTCGGCCTCGGGTGAGGAGCAGGGCGGCGGCCTCTGCTCCAGACGCGCTTTTCCAGGGGATGCTTCCCAGGGTTCCTGCTCCCAGGACAGGTCCCTTGTCCGTGGTGGGCCCAGGCTGCCTTGGGGTGGGTGGGTGCTGGGGATTCAGCCAACACGATCTCGTCTCTGTGGGAACAAATACACTGTGCGCTGTGGTGGCCTTGCTGTCCCCACGCTGGTCCTCAGACAGGCTCTGCCTGCAGCGGCCTCTGGAGTTCAGGGTGACCCTGAAACCTCCAAAGGCCCAGCTTAAACGCCTACAGGTGCTCTGCAGGATCCCAGGAAGCCGTGGAGGCATGTGTCCCCAGCGAGGGCCGCTCCTCCCGATGGCCGCTCCCTCGTGCCAGCACACGGAGGTCAGCTGAGGGGACGACGTGATGTTCTTTCCTGGCGGGAACCAGCTTCTTTCTTGGAAAGCTACGTGTTCCTGAGCCAGAGTGCCCAGACTGTTCTGAGGCCACGGCTGTGGCTAAAAGGCTCACTGCGGGTCTGGATGAGTGTGGCCTGGCCTGGAAGCTGGTCAGGGGACAGACGCCTGCCCTCCTTAACTCAGGATTTGGGCTTGCACTGGCCAGCAAAAGAAGCGGGGACTGGAGGTAATTGGTCACTTTTGAAAGCCAAGAAACTGCAAAGTAAGGTCAGCCTTGATTTAGACGTGTTCCTGCAGAATAAAGGAGGTTTTGGTGGTTGTTTCTACCTCCAAAGTAAGAGCAGGAGGAAAAAGTTCTCATCCGGGAACATTCATGTCCTATTAATCCCTTACTTGAAACCTCTCAATCGGCTGAGGGCGTGAGGTGTTCCCAACTCCACCTCATAGGTATGCCTGTGCTTCCCCTGCTTAGGACAGCCTCCCTCTTCATCAGGGAACTCCAAGATTTGTGACAAAATACTGTATAAACAGGAACAGAGTGATAATCGTATGTAAATTTACCAAGCACTTACTTTACTTTTCAGGGCTGCATCTGCAGCATATGGAAGTTCCTGGGCTGGGGGTTGAATCAGAGCTGCAGCCGCCGGCCTACCCCACAGCAGCAGCAACACCAGATCCGAGCCGTGCTGCGACCTACACTGTAGCTCACGGCAACGCCAGATCCTTAACCCACTGAGCGAGGCCAGCGATCAGGCCTGCACCCTCACAGATAGACACTGCGTCAGCTTCTTAATTTGCTGAGCCACAATGGGAACTCCTGGGATATCTCATTTAATGGAGACAGAAAACACTATACACCCCTGAAGGGTACGGGACTATCATTCTCCATTTTACGTTTGATTGAGCCTCAGAAAGCTAACGTCACCTGCTCAAAGCCCCAGTGCTGGGCCACGGCGGGGTCAGGATATCAGGCCTTCCTGATCCACGCCTGAGCTCTGGAACGCCACCCTCGTTTGCCTTTCAAAACCAAGCGCCACTCGCTGATCACTTCTCCAATTCGTCCAAACAGTTTCAGTTTATCAGCAAAAGCTGGAATAGTCCTTTCCACTGGATTCCTTTAGTTTAACCATAAGTGATTAAAATGTGCATGTTTCTCATGAGACACAACAAATTTTTGTGTTTTTTTCCCTTAAGGGCACACCCGAGGCACACGTAAGTTCCCAGGCTCATAGGGGTCAAATTGAAGCTACAGCTGCCAGACTACACCACAGCAACAGCACCGTGGGATCTGAACCGCATCTGTGACCTACACCACAGCTCACGGCAATGCTGGATCCTTAACCCACTGAGTCAGGCCAGGAATTGAACCCGCATCCTCATGGATCCCAGTCAGATTCATTTCCACTGAGCCATGTCAGGAACTCCACACAACACAACAATTTTTAATGTAAAAATTTTTAACTAGTAAGAGCAAAAGACTGGAAATAACCAAATGTCAACCATCTAGCTGAATAAACTCTAGTAAATCCAAACAGTAAAGTACTATGCAGTTATTTTTAAAATAATGAGGATTTTCACATATTCACATGGAGCAACTTCCAGTACATGTTAAGTGAGGGGAAAAACCCAAGGCGCAAGATAGCAGTAGTATTCTACTTTTTGTGCAGAAGAAAAGGAAAATATATGCATATATGCTTACATGCTTATACTTTCAAAAGGAACAAAAGAAAGAATGCAGATGAACCAGCAAGCTCTGACTCCCGGGCCCCTGGACGGTAAGGGGCTGGGGGACAGGAGTGGAAACGAGGTCTGTGAGTCCTTTACTTTACAAAACTGGTTTGGGAACCTTGTACATATTTCACATAATTAAAAATAAAAATTAAAAATCAACCCCTGGAGTTCCCGTCGTGGCTCAGCAGTTACCAAACCTGCCAGCGGTTAGCATCCATGAGGATGCGGGTTCGATCCCTGGCCTCACTCAGCGGGCTAAGGATCCAGTGTTGCTGTGAGCTGTGGTGTTGGTCGCAGACGCGGCTCAGATCCGGTGTTGCTGTGGCTGTGGTGTAGGCCAGCAGCTGTAGCTCCAATTCGACCCCTAGCCTGGGAACCTCCATACGCCGCAGGTGCAGCCCTAAAAAAACAAACAAAAAAAGACCAAAAAAAAAAAAAATCAACCCCTAAAAATTGACAAGCTAAAAAAAATGAATCCACGTGAATATCACGTGTGTGCCCAGTCACACACATACACACAAAGAATTATTCCAAATGATTTTAAAACACCATATTTGGACTCTCTCTCCCTAAGGGAATAGATCTAAAGATAAAGGGAACTGTAAATAAATCTTAACTTGTACTCAAAAATCTTGTTTTCAGTAACAATATTGGTATTGCTATTTTGAAACTATTATATGAATAATGCAGGTTAAAGCAAAGGGCAATTACGTTAATATTTTAAGGAACCAGACTTTTCAGTTAAAAATAGAGATGTACATATAAAACCCAAAGAAGTAAAACTCTATAATCTTAAAATATGAATCAGAAATACCAATATGAACTCATGAGTTACTTTCCCATTAAAAAAAAAAAAGCTTACAGCGGTTCCCTCATGGCTCAGCAGATTAAGGGCCTGGCTTTGTCAGTGTTGTGGCTTTGGTTACAGCTGTGGCATGGGTTCGATCGCTGGCCCGAGAATTTCTGCATGCCCCGGAAGTGGCCACACACACAAAAAAAGCTTACATCTTTCTCAATTGTGTCCACTGAAAAGACCTCGAAATAATGACTGAACAGCGGCTTTGAGCACTTCACAAACTGTGGTCTCCATTTTCCACTTTCCATTAAAAAGACCAGAGGCCCTCAGAGGAACGGCCAACTCCAGGTCTGGGGCAGGAAATGTACATGCTGAACATGGAAGACTGTTCTATGGGAAAGCAAGAAAGCTTTCACGGATCAATAGGATTATGTCAAAAAGAAACAGGATGACACTGGGGCTTCCTCTGGTCAAAGACAGATCACCCTGGGCAACAAAAACAGTAATGACTGCAATTGACTGAAACAAATCAATAAGGTCGAAGTGATACTAAAAAAAATAAAATCTCATTAGTCACTCTTAAAGACTGATAGGGGACTGACTTGCTCTGAAAAAATGATAAAGAAAAGGAATGAGAATTTACGCTGCCTTTCCGGTACTGGCTGTGCTTGAAGGTAACCTAAGGCAGATGAGGGAGAGTTCTTTAAAGAAAATCAGTTAATAAATGAAAAGGAAAGGATAGAATCTTACTATTTTGCTACCTCTGATGAAATCTGGATCTGGGACACGCTTCAAAGCTCTTAAAACCATTAGGTGAAAGGTCAGGGAAGCTCTATATGGGACAAACCAGGTGGGCAAAACTTAGGACCAGTGATCAGTCTTAAGTCTTAGCAGCGCTTAAAGCAAGGTGTCTGAATCTGATGTGACACAACAGTAAGCACAGACCACCATATGGAATCTTGTCCCCAAACCGAACCTGAGTCTAATAAGCCTCTAGAACATGCTGCCAGTCTTAGGAATACGAGGAAACAAGTAAAACATCACCACAAATAACCAACCACCCATCCGGAATGTGGGACTTTCCATAGGACAAATAGCCCAGTTTCCGCAACACAAACAAAGCGGGGGGGGGGGGGGGCACCACGTCCAGTCTGACTATGATGCAGGATGGGACAGAGGCTCAAGAGGCTGACAAGGGCTGGACAGTGAGGATGGCGGCGTCGCTCCATGTGGAGGGCTCGGTGCAGCCCAGCCCGCCCAGCTTCAGTCCCAGCATTTCCTAATCAGGAGCTTTCTGGAGCACCAACACCCCTCAGAAGCACCCTCAGGCAATGACAGGAGGGGCCACCAACACCCCAGCTCCCTAGCCCTTGCAGCAGGACAGCTCCGAGGTGCGTGTCCCCAACTCCAACTGGGGGGCATCAAACAGGAGGAATTTACCCTCTCAGAGTTCCGGAGGCAGAAGCCCAAATCAGAGTGTGGGCGGGGCTGTGGGCCCTCTGACCGCTCCAGAGGGGTATCCAGTCAGCCTCTTGCGGCTGTGGGTGGCCCCCGGGGCCCCGCCTCATGGCCTCATCCTTCCGGTCTCTGAATCCATCCACACACAGCCTCCTCCTGGCGACCTGGAGCGTCAAATCACCCTCTTCTGTCTCTTATAAAGACATCACTCAATGGCTTTGGGGCCCAGCCTAAATCCAGGACGATTGCATCTCAAGAGCTTTAGCTCAATTTACAGCCGAAGTTAATAATTCATTTTAACTACGATCACGTTCCCAGAAACCGGGGTTAGGATGTGACAAGGCATTTGGGAGGCCACGATTCAGCCCCTCCATACACTCCCTCCCAGACAAGCTCCTTACTGCCGTATCTGAGGCTCAACTTCCAGGGGAGCCCAAGCCTAGACAAGAGGCTGGAGAGTCAAGTCATGACACATGTCTATCCAGAGAGAAACGACATATCCACATGGACAAAAAGACCTCCTGAGAACCACAAATTAAACACCA
>PVHT021183544.1:2030820-2055960 GCA_004024745.2 Catagonus wagneri
GGTGTGTGGGGGGGTGTGGTGCATATATGTGTTTCCAAAGCCACTGACTGTTTCCAGGACATTCTCACACACATAACCTCATTAATCCTTAAAGCAACCCTGAGAAACGACAGCTATTTCTATCCATTTACTTCCCCAACAGACCTGAGCTGATTTAGGATTACAGGCACAGATACCATCAACCCATAAAACTTTGAAGAGAAGCCCAAAAGAAGGTGGGGGGGTGAGGGCAGCAGGTCAAGTGCGACCTCACCATGGAAAACTAGACCAGTCAGACACAAAAACTTTCTCTAAGCTTCCTGGAAACCAAGGCAAAAAGAGAAACAATTCTAATTGTCACAGAGCCCTTATTGTCTAAAGAAGAAAAAAATACATACAAGTTTGCCAAGAAAAGCAAACTTGTTCTGAGCCCTAATTTTAAAGAGACTTCTGACCCAAGGGCTCTGAATAAAGGGCAGAGAACAACCTTGCGGCTCGTGTTTTTGAGAGCAGCTTCTCAGCAACGGCCACGTCTGCTACCGACCTCGGGTGAAAGCTCAGAGCATGATGTTCGATCATGTTCTGTGAAGGCCGTTCTGCAGGGAGCTGGCTGGGTCTGCGCCTGTGCAGCGAGCCGGCCCCGTCCAGGGCTGGAGCTCTGGGAATGGAGAGGACCGGCTACCAGTCTGTCCCGGGGGCTGATTCCTCCCAGATGGCAGCCAGCTCAGCAGGAGCCAGGGGCCCCACATCAGGCTTCTGGGCTGTTTATTCGGAGTGAAACCTCATGTGCTGGACTGGGCGGGGGGCGGGGGGGGGGGTCTCAGACTTTACAAATTTACTGACTGGCTCCTAATTTCTACTTGGAAATCAAAGTTTCCAGCTTCTGTTTTGCCAAACACAGACCCCTGCCCCCCCAAAAAATGCCCGATTGTCACCGTTCTCTCCTTAAAGAAGGGGCCGTTTCAGACTGAAAGATCAGGTGTCTCTTTAAAATGAATAAAACTAGCTGCTGGACAAACCTGCTACCTCGGGCCTATTTTCTCCCCGTTTCACCACAGCAGAGGGAACCTGGTCGTGGACCAACTTTCAGGAAGCCCCAGCCCCAGGCCTGGCTGAAGACGGCTGGGGTCATGTGAAGGCCTGCCTGGACTGTCCATCTGTGGGGAAGGGTGGCCCCGCCGGCCCCTCCCCAGAACCCCATTCTGTGCAAGCCCCTCCCCTTGAGACCTGTGACTTACTTCTAACCCATGGGATCCGGCCTCGGTGGCAGGAGGTCACTGCCCTGATGACGTGGCACTAAAACTCCATCCTGGCTGAGTGGAGGACAGAGTCCCCTGATCCGCTTGACATTCAGAAGCCTCGTAGAAGGTGCCCATATGGCAGATGTGAACGTTTTCTAGGGTTACCCAGTGCTTCACAGCAGGTGCTTTAAACCACAGAAACTGATGTCTGTCTCTGCCCCAATTCCTCCTTTTCATAAGGACAGTCATTGGATTAGGGCCCACCCTATGACCTGATCTGAACCTAACCGTCTGCAATGACCCCATCTCCAAACAGGATCACATCTGCAGGTATTGGGGAGTCAGGATTTCAACATCTTTGGGGGCATGATTCAAGCCATAAGAAGAGGGACCTGCAGGCACAGTCTAGAGCAGCCTCCGGCCAATGGCTGGCAGAAAGCTGGGGCCCTGGATTCTAGCACCACAAGGAAATGGACTCTGAATCTGCCAACCAATCCGCCAGCTGCTACATGAGTATGCAAGGTGACCCCTCCTTGCGTACTCACTGGCCCTTGACCACAGCCTTGAGAGACCCGGGACAGGGACCCAGCTGAGCCACGCCCAGACCCCTGCCCCACAAAAACGGTGAGATAATGTGTGCATGCTGCATCAGGCCATGTGTGGCCATTTGCCTCCCGGCATAGGAAAGCGCACTCAGGAGGGACGTTCACCCCTCTGGGAAAAGCGTCTCCCTATTGGAGGCCTAGGGCAGTCTGTCCTCAAGGTGGGGAAAATCTAGAAGCAGATTCCATACTAAACCACTGCGGCTTTGACTGCAATGACAAGGTGTGGAAACATTCAAGGCAGAGGGCTGATCAGTGTCTGGGAGCTGAGCTGAGTTACGGTGCAGAGGGATATGGGCAGCTTAGGGTCTGACGTGTAGACTCCAGGAAAACATTCTCCCGTTAGAATAAGGGAGGGAGGAAGCCTTTATCCTCTACGATGTTATCGCTGGAGTATCTTCTTAACCTACAATAAAAAGAGGCTGACTCTAGACAGGCAATCATATGGTGTCGCTCATGTGTGGATATAAAAAAATGATTCAGGAGTTCCCTTCGTGGCTCGGTGGTTAATGAACCTGACTAGGATCCATGAGGGTTCAGGTTCAATCCCTAGCCATGCTCAGTGGGTTAGGGATCCAGTGTTGCTGTGAGCTGTGGTGTATGTAGGTGGCAGACGCACCTGGGATCCCGTGTTGCTGGGGCTGTGGGGTAGGCTGGAAGCTACAGCTCCGATTGGACCCCTAACCTGGGAACTGCCATATGCCACAGGTGCGGCCCTAAAAAGTTAAAAAAAAAAAAGATTCAAATGAACTTATTTACAAAACAGAAACAGACTCAAAGAGACACAAAAAACAAACTTACAGTTACCAAAGCGGAAGTGGGGAGAGGGATAAGTTGAGTTTGGGATTGACAGATATACACCACTGTGTCCAAAGTAGATAACCAATGAGGATCTACTGCATAGCACAGGAAACTATATTCAATATCTATGATAACCTTTATTGGAAAAGAATCTAAAAAAGAATACATAAATATTCATAACATGAATATGTATAAGTGAATCACTTTACTGTACACCTGAAACTAATATATTGCAAAATAACTATATTTCATTCATAAATAAACAAGTAAATAAATAAATAAATGGTCATAGGAAATAAAAGACCCTGACCCTAATTAGGGAAACTGAGGGTGAGCTGGCAGACCAGGATAGTGGCCATTTCCAGTCACATCAAATTCGCCCTGGACATGAGCTTCAATTTCCCTGCCTCTAAGGTTTCCAAGCTGTTTCTTAGCACCCTGATCCCCTCACTTTAAGCCTCAAAACCCAGGGAAATAAAAATAACCCAAAAGAAAACAAACAAACCAAAAAATGAAGCGGACAATAAATCAAATGAAACCGTAGCAGAAAGTTTTCAACAACACCCAGAGAGATGCTGAGGCCACGGTGAAGCTGAAAATCCTTGACTAATCAGAAAATGCCACCTGCTCTGGTTAAGCCAGCTGCCCAAGAACCTGTGTCCATGCACCAGTTTAGAATTCTCAGCTCACCCAAATTAAATCTCTGTATCAAGGACACAGCCTGGCAGCCCAGGGGTTGGGCCCAACCATTCTCACCTTTATCCCTCTGTGACAGCAAAGTTAAGTGGGGAGGCCTGTCGAGGACAAGGGCTCTGGGGGTGTCCACAGCCGGGATGGTCTCAGAAGGAATGATGGAAAATGCCATCACCTTCCAAGTGGGAAAGTGCCGGGGAAGGGTGGCACGGAGCTGGGAACAGACAAATGAACCGCCCTCCTCTATACTTTTTGAAGCACTGACAGCCCAGCCTGCTGTTTTACCCAGTCAACTTCACTGCCTTTTTATTTTATTACAATAGGCTCCCGAAGAAAACACATACAAATATAATAGTCTCAGTCAGGACTGAGTTAGACATTATCTGGCAGAACATTATAATAAAGGCAGGGATTATTTATACGCTAAAGCAAACTTCAAAAAAGGTTCCCTTCACAGTCATGGGCACCTTCGGGAGGGTGTGATTGACAGCTGATTTTCACTTTTCATCAAGACGGAATGGAAGTTGCCAAAACGAGGAGGCTGATGCCAGAAAGTACCAGAGAAGCATGGATCTGGAGCAGGAAGGATCCAGAAGCAGTTTCTCAGCTTCAGCTACACTGACATCTTCAGCATGGGGCCAGCCTGTTTTGTGGGATGTTTAGCAACATTCACTGGCCTCTACCCACTAGATGCCAGGGGCACCCTCCTCAGAGCTGTGACAGCCAAAAATGTCCCTAGACATTACCAGATGTCCGCTGGAGGGCCAAATCCTCCTGGTGGAGAGGCAGCGGCTCTGTGATTTAATAGCGGTCTAACCTTTCCTTTCTGAGTCTCACTTTCCTTATTCATAAGAGCCTCAGTGCTGCCCTGCTAGCTCTGAACTTTCCAGAAGGTCAAAAAGATCATGATTCAAAATTGCCTTGAAAGCTCTGAAGTTCTACAGCCACAGCGGTCCTGGGAGTCCTATCACCTGCTACCTGAAAAGTTTCTAACACCTGAAGTCTTTTCATTTTTATCCTGGAAGGAAATGAATTCCTGAGATGAGGTCAGAGTTATTACGTACAGCAGTAGCTGCCCCGATACCCAAGCCCAGTGTCCCACAGGGACCCAGTGGGAACCAGCTGTCACTCTGCATGTGCATGAGTCTGAAGTGCAGGAGAAGAACCCAAAATCACTAATCTGGGAGTATATTCAGGTTAATGATTCCTCCTCTCCGAGACAGAACCTTTGTTTCCCAATGTCTCACAAACCTTTGCAATAGAAACAATTCCTTTAGGAAGAGGGAGAGGGAAGACCCTACCTCAAAATGAAAATATTTAGCTCTGGGGGACAGGAGGATTTTTTCCAGCTTTATTGAGATACAATTGCTATATAATAATAGCGATAATATATATTATATAATAATTGCTGAGCAAGTTTAAAGTGTATAACATGATGATTTGATATTGCGAAATGACTGGCAAAATAACGTTAACAGACCCATCACCTCACATAGTTACCTTTTTTTATGTGCATGGTGAGAACACCTAAGACCTACTCTCTTAGCAACTTTCGAACACACAATTCAGTATTAACTGCAGCCACTCTGCTCTAGCTAGATCCCCAGAACTCACCCAGCTTATAACTTATAGTTGTCTGTACACCCTGACCAGCATCTGTCCATTGCCCCCACCCTGAGCCCCTGGCAACCACCAATCCCCTCTTTGTTTCTCTCAGTTTTCCCGGTTTACATTTCACATATAGGTTAAATCATACATATCTGTCTCTCTCTGATTGATTTCACTTAGCATCATGCCCTCGTTTCACCCACGTTGTAACAAATGGAAGGATGTCCTTCTTACGGCTAAGTGATATTCCACTGTGCACGTGCACTTGCGCGTACACGCATGTTACATATCCATTCATTCATCAGCACTTAGGCTGTTTCCACATCTTGGCAATTGTGAATAATGATGCAACAAATGCTGGGGTTTATAAATGCATTTATCCTATGCCAGAGATAAACCACATTTAATCTTGGTGGATAATCCTTTTAATATTATGTCAAATTTAGTCTGCCAGTATTTTGTTGAGAATTTTTGCATCTGTATTTATCACGGACGTTGTTTTTTCCTTTTCCTTTTCCTCCATGTCCTTATCCAGTTTTGTTTTAGAGTGCTCCCTCTGCTCTGATTTTTGGAAGAGTGTGCGAAGGACTGGCACTCACTCTTCTCTCAATGTTTAGCAGAATTCACCAGCAAAACCCTCGGGCTCCGGGCTTTCCTTTGTTGGCAGGTTTTTGATTACTGATTTGACATCCTTATTTGTTACTGGCCTGTTCAGAGTTTCTATTTCTTCATGGTTCGATATCAGTATGCAGGACATTTCTAGGAATTTATCCAAATCTTTCAGGCCACTCTGGTTTCTGTCACTGAGTTGTTCACAGTAGTCCCTTCTGATCCTCACTTCAGATTAGGGGCTCTTCTGTGCCCTGGGGGACCCTTTTACTCACTAAGTCCTAGACCTCCTACTTGATTACGATGAGCCCCTGAAGAGAGGTTATGCAAATAGTATGTATCACCACCTAAAGCCATCTCATAGATGTCTGCATTTGCTTGTTTATCAACGCTCTTCTCTACTGAGATGTAAATGCTATGACAGCAGACACCAGGTCTATTTTCACCACTGAATCTCCAGTACCTGGAAGAGGGCCTGGCACAAAACAGGCCCACATTACATGCTGAATCCTCTTAAAGTTGCAGTTCTACAACATTAGCGTGACAGCTGCAATGCCATGTCCTCCGCCCAGAAAGCCCTTCCTTACTCTCTTGGAAAACTCGTACACACCCTTCAAGATCCTTTTCAGACATCACCTCCTCTATGGAACCTCGGAGCTCAGTATCCCTCCTTCTATCTCCCACAGCACCTAATATACTGATGATAATAAAACCAACAGTCTGGCTTTTCTGAGCAGTGACAATGCACTAGGCACGTGGCTACGGAGCTGATACACAGTAACTCAGTTACTTCTCATGAAGAACGTGGAACTATGAACACCCACACAGTAACTCAGTTACTTCTCATGAAGAACATGGAACTATGAACACCCACCATTTAACAGATGAAGAAGCTGAGACTCTGAGAGGTTAAGCTACATGCCCAAGACCACAGGGTATTCAGCGATACAACCAGGACATGCGCCTGGTCCCCACTGCTACCCTTGGAAGTAACTGGTCTTCCATAGAGCAACCATCACGGCCAGTACAGGACTGTGGGGTGATCACTGTTGTTCCTTCCTAAGCTCCCTATGCAACAGGAAGCTCCTTGCGAGCAGGTGGTCTTGCGTTCCCCCCTCTTTGTAATCTTATTGCCAGGACAGGGCCTGGTACAAATGAGGCACTTCATTAATGTTCGTGGAGCAATTGATTTTTAGGTTGCTGACTTCTCCTGGGGATTTCTTTTTTCATTTCCAAGTCAATATGAGCTTACAACTGAACCAAAACCCAAAATGTCCAACAAGCAAACATTTATAACCATAGGAGCACAAAGTTCTCAAAGTTGTTTGCCATTTCTGATCTCATCCAAGGACGTCCAACACTGGGAATGGAAATTAACTCTAGACCAAAGTTAGAGGAGAATTCACTGGACTGAGAATGACAAACAAGTGAAAACAACAACAAAAATATAATCTGTCTCCAAGCACAGCATCCAAAATCAGACAGGAAAGGATTAAGTTTTACAGTTGACTTACCTGCCCAGAAATTCAGCCCCTAGCTGAACAGAAAGAAGAAGCCAGACTATTTACTCCTAAATATTTTTTAAAGACCAGAATTTCATCCTATAAAGTATGGCAAGAAAAGATAACAAGTTGATTTTCCACTCTGGTAACTGAGTTTGGAAGAGAACCATTTATTTTTATCGTTTTCTCATTTGCCCGTGATGGTGCTTTTGAAGCTGAGGGTCAGAGCTTATAGATACCCAGTCATGAGGCAGCAAACAGCCCTGGTCACCATCCAACACCACATGAAAATTACAATTACTCCGTTCTGTAGAATTGATATCACCTTGCCTCTGGAGAGCTCTAGGCAGTATTCGAATTACATTTAAACACCAAATTAAAATTTTAACTATAAAAAATAAGGGGATAAACAAGAATGAATCATATTATAAAATAATATTAGTAAAAACATGGCTAGGAGAAGGAAGTGGATTTTCCATACTGCCATTATGCTAAATACAACGTTATTTCCAATAGAGCCGCAGGAAGCACATGGCCCATTTAACATCAGTCTTCATCAGGGCCCTGATCTCTCACTAACATTTATTAAGGACCCATGGATACCAGCCACTCTCCAAGTCAAGTCACTTGGAGAGTAAATTCCCGTACAAGTTTTCCTAATGGTGACTAATGTGGACCTACAATTTCCTATGTTCCAAGAGCCATTTTCAATGAGAATAGAAAAAGGCATCTGGCCAAGCGGCAAACAGGCCACCCATGGACTTGATACTTTGCTTTTCACCCAGGTATTCTGGCTCATGGGGCCAAAGCCTTGCTGGACTGTTGTGCTGGAAAGGGGTCTCCTCTTTCCTCTCAAGACCCTCCTCTGCTCCACTTCCTCCCACCACTCCCCCACTCCTCAAATGCAAAGGCCATAGAGCTATTTCAAGCCACTGTGGCTTTCTAAGCAGTACTGGAAAAGACTGAAGGACACATTTAAAGGAGAATTTGGTCTCAGAACTGCTTTATGTAAAATAATAAATGGTGCCGCTTGGCTGTTTATAGAGTTAGAGATAAAATTAGATTCTAGACAGTCCTTCCTTGTGCACATGGGGTAACTCTGATGGATTACTGCCTTCATGTGACTTAGGGTAACAGCAGCTCATGGAAATTTACAAGGGGCTCCTTGAGAACATGTTTCACAGCTCCATCCAATAATTCAGAAGGATGGTTTGGGTCCCCCAAAATGACTCAAATTTAATTTGAGAATAATACCTGAAAAGAGTAAGCTGATAAAAAGTATCAAGTAGTTAACAATTCTGAGAAGTTACTTCTCTCTCCAAGGCTAAACAGAAATCCTTTCTTCCCAGTTTCTCCCAAGGCTCATCTCTACTGACACACTCTTGGCCCAGCTACGAAAGAAAGAAAAGAAAAGAAAGAGAGAGAGAGAAAGAAAGAAAGAGAGAGAGAGAAAGAAAGAAAGAAAAGAAAGAAAGAAGGAAAGAAAGAAAGGAAAAAAAAGGCAAAAGAGGAGCAAGTAACCACCCTGGGGATTGGAGAGATGAACATTTCATCAGCTGCCCAAGAAAGGAGGAGTCTGGATTTTAGAGCACTAATGCCCTTGACCTTGGCAGCTTAACTCTTTTTTTTTTTTTATAAAAGTTCGGAAATGAGGCCAACCTGAGTGTCAACAGCTACATGAGCTTCAAAAACTTCTTGACCTGAACGTTAGCTGCCCTCTAGCCATACAGTAAACCGTGTTGAATCCACTTGTTTAGGTAACAAATAGCTATGGGCAACTGCTATCTCCTAGGCACTTTGCTAATTGTGGGGATACAAATGGAGTTCAGGAGCAGATGGCGCTCAACATCAGCCTATAAAGCAAGGTGCAAAGTGCTCTTGTTTGGGGGGAGGGGAGTGGATGACAGGAAGAAGCGATAGCTAAACAGAGACCTAACAGAGGGCAAGCATGCCAGGCAAAATCCTCAGGGTGGAGGTGTAGCGTAGGGTGCGGAGAAGCAAGAAGGCTTGGATGGCTGAACGATAAAGTGAGAGAGGGAGAAGCATGCGTACCGAGCCTGAAGAGTCGAGGAGGAGCCAGTGGATTAAAAGCTTGTCAGCCAGCCACACGTTAAGAGCTAGAACTTTATGGAAACCATACTGTGTGCTACCCTCAGACGCATGCATTATAAAGAACAGTCCCGGAGTTCGGTAACGAGCCAGACTAGTATCCACGAAAACTCGGGTGGGATCCCTGACCTCGCTCAGTGGGTTAAGGATCCAGCATTGCCATGAGCTGTGGTGTAAGTCTCAGCGCAGCTCAGATCTACTGTGGCTGCAGCTCTGATTCGACCCCTAGGCTGGGAACTTCCATATGCTGGGGGCGCGGCCCTAAGACCAAAAAAAAAGAAAAGATAAAGAAAGAACACTCACGAGAGTGCAGACTTCGGAGGGACGCCTGCAGGTCGGGAAGACCCTTCCACTCCTTCAGGTGGCGTAGACCGCGACATGAGACGACAACGGAGAGGGCCCGGAGAGGGCTCAGAGGCAGAGCCACAGAACCTGCTGACTGCACGAGCCCCGGGAGGCAGACGGGGTGCGGAGGTGTCCACTGCGTCCTCACGCGAGAGAGGCAGGCCCGGGGCGGGCCTCTGACACGTTTTGGAGACACGGCCCTGGAGGAGTGAGCTGACAGGGCGGAACCACGGGGAGATGCGGCAGGAGTCCCCTGCAAGTGCTGGGAGGCCTCTAGCCCTGGAAGGGGAGGATCATGCTAGACAAGCTGGTGAATTCTGAGGCAACGCTTTCTCTGAAGACTCCAAGTATCCTAGAAAATGACAGCTTCCGGAAGAATCGATGGACGGCAGCCATTGCGCGTGCGCGGTGAAAGCAACTGGGGCCTCCCTCCCAGGGGAGGGGCGGGACTTCCGCTGGGGGCCGGAAGCAGCCTGCTCGGTGCGAAGAGCTTCGGTATTATGCGAGCGCTCGCTTTTTCATGTCCCTGTTTGATGGCGGCGGTGCGAGGCCCTTGTCTGCTCGCCCAGAATTTGAAGCACTTACCCTAGAAACAGAAAGGTTCTGTGTAGGATCCTTTCTCTGGCAGAAGCAGGCGGTGTGTGTTAGTACTGGCCTTTGTGCGGGTCCCTGCGGTCTTTCACCCCAAAGCGGCTTCGCACTTTCCTGCTCACCCCGGGCTCGTGGTCCCGAAGCTCCAGGCGTCGTGCTTTCTTTCCAGCCACTGGGCGGACACTGAGCAATAGGAATTCCATGCAAGCCACGGACGTAAGTTTAGATTTCCTAGTAAATACATCTTTAAGTGAAAATTTAAATGTGCAACTAATGTTAATAATGTAATTTTAGATTTTCTGGTAAGTACATTCTTAACTGAACTTAAATGTGAAATTAACGTTAATGATGAAATTTTAGACTTTTTGGTAACTACATTCTTAAGTGAAAAAAAAATTTCTTTTTTTGGCTTTTTGTCTTTATAGGGCCAAACCTGCGGCTTATGGTGGTTCCCACGCCAGGGGTCTAATCGGAGCTGTAGCCACCGGCCTACACCAGAGCCACAGCAACACCAGATCCGAGCCGCGTCTGCGACCTACACCACAGCTCAGGGCAATGCCAGATCCTTAACCCACTGAGCAAGGCCAGGGATCAAACCCGCAGCCTCGTGGATACTAGTCGGATTCATTTCCGCTGTGCCACGACGGGAACTTCTTAAGTGAAAATTTAAAGATGGAATTGAGTTCCTTAATGGCTCAGCCGGTTAGGATCCTGCCTTGTCGCTGCTGTGGCATGGGTTCAATCCCTAGTACTGGGAACTTCTGCATGCTGCAGGTGCTGCCCAAAAAATAAAAACAAAATAAATGTGAAATTAATTTTAATAATGTATTCATGCTATGTCCAAAATATTTTTTAATTGTCAAGATAGTTCATAGTGAAGTTCCCGTTGTGGCTCCATGGGTTAAGAACCTGACATGGTGTCTGTGAGGATGTGCGTTCAATCCCTGGCCTCGCTCGTTCGGTTGAGGATCTGGCATTGCCGTGAGCTGTGGTGTAGGTTGCAGATGCAGCTCAGATCTGGTGTCACTGTGGCTGTGGCTTAGGCCTGCAGCTGTAACTCAGATTTGACCCCTAAGCTGGGAACTTCTATGCCCCAGGTGCGGCCCTAAAAAGACAAAAAAAAAAAAAAAGATAGTCTATAGTATGTGTGTGTGTGTCATCTTCAAACTGACCTGTATTTGACGCTTAAACCACATCTCAGTTTGCACTGACCACATTTCATTGCTTAGGAGCACATGTGGCTGAGGGATGGTTTTGGCCAGCAGAGTTGAGACCTCAGGCCCAGACCTGCTGGGCCAGAGGGCTAATAATAGCAATGAGAGCTAAATGTGTATTAGAGCACTGGCTGAATAGAGGGACCATGATCAGCACTTTATGTGGAGTATAATGTGGATAAGTGCACAGATTCCCAGGCTTGAGTCCTGGCACCAGCACTTACTAAGTTAGGCCAGTTGCTGATGTCTCTGTGCCTCCATTTCTTGCTGTAAAATGAGAATAATAATGTTATGGTCTAAATGTTTGTGTCCCTCCAAAATCCGTATGTTGAAACCAGACCCCTAAGATGATGGTACTAGGAGGTGGGGCTTTTAGGAGTGATCAGATCATAAGACATAGTCTTCAGAAATGGTGTAAGGGAGTTCCCATTGTGGCACAGTGGAAACGAATCCCACTAGTAGCCATGAGGATGTGGGTTCGATCTCTGGCCTCACCCAGTGGGTCAGAAATCCAGCGTTGCCATGAGCTGTGGTGTAGGTTGCAGTCATGGCTCGGATCCCGCGTTGCTGTGGCTGTGGTGTAGGCCGGCAGCTGTAGCAGCTCTGATTCGACCCCAAGCCTGGAAACTTCCATATGCTGTGGGTGTGGCCCTAAAAAAAGGCAAAAAAAAAAAAAGAAAAAGAGATGGAGTTAGCACCCTTATAAAGAGCCTCCAGAGAGGCCCTTTGTCTCTTCCCACCCTCTGAGGACACAGTGAGAAGCTGGCAACCCAAGAGAGGGCCTTCAGCATTCCCCAACCGTACTTGTACTTTGATCTTGAACTTCCCAATCCCTCAAATTGTGAGAAATAAATTTTGGTTTTTTACGAACCACCCAGTTTGTGGTACTTTGTTATAGTAGCCTGAATGGACCAAGATAGTTAAATTAACAGGTATTCAAATACTGCATAGAACAGAGCCTGCCATAGCATGCTCTGTGTAAGTTTTTGTTATTACTCTTACCCTAGATTGAATTTTCAAGTAGAAGTTCTTGGGGAGCCTCCCAAGGGCAATTGATTTGAATGGTAATAAAAAATCCAAACCAGTCTGCTCTGGAGGTGAGGAGACAGTGACATGAAGATCTCCGTTTTCATTTAGTGTCCATGGTTCCTTTAAAGCCCGGATCCAAAGCACCCTTTGAGCACCTGTCTTAGGGCACTACCGTAAATTGGACGTCTGCGAGCCTTCCAAACACCCTTCAGGACACTGTGAAGTGCTGCACTTCAGTAGCACTGGGTGAATGCCACCCTCAAAGCCAGGAACCAAGGAGGGGTCTCAGGGTGTGTCCCCACTTAGCTAACAAAAGCAGGTGAGAATGGAGGAGGTGGGGAGGAAGAGCTGCTAAGTCCTGGCTGGCTGTGGCTTGTGCCTTTTATTCACCGCCCATCTAAGGAAAGGTTTGCTAATCTTAGTATTGATTACCTCCTAACAACTTTTTATTTGGTAGTAATTTTAAAGTTACCTAAAAGTTGCAAGAATAGTTCAAAGAGTTCCCAATATCGTTGACTCAGATTTACCAATTGCTAACATTATGCTGCATTTTCTTTATCCTTCTCTCCCTGTCTGAACCATGTGAGATTAAACTACATATACCATGTCCCTTTATCCCTAAATACTTGTGTCCATTTTCTAATGACAAGAAGTTACCACATTCAAGAAGTTTTATATTGATATAATGCTCTAATCTACAATTAGAAGTGCGGGGGGGATATAAAAGAAAAGATGGGACCAGGGAGCAGACGAGTAATGAGTAGTGGTGCCCCTGACTCCCGCTCCACCGGCTCTCCCAACACTGTCCTTTTGAGCACCTTTTTTTTTTTTTTCCTGGCCCAGGATCCAGACTGCCATCATGCCTTGCATCTAGAAAGATTTAATTTTTTTCTTTACTGACCTGAACATTTTGGAGTTCAGCACCAAATATCCATTGGCCCAGGTCAACAATGGATGTTGATTTAGCCAGGAATGTAATTCAAATGAATGGAAAACATTCCACTGGGACAGGTGGCATCTTGGGAGCGCTGGGACTCGGGTTCAGTCCCTGGCCTGACACAGTGAGTTAAGGATCTGGCGTTGCCGCATCTGCAGCTTAGGTCACAGCTCAGATCTGATCCATGGCCCAGGAACTCTATAAGCTGCGGGGCAGCAGCCAAAAAAGGGGAAAAAAAAAGGATAGGTTTCCAACAGCATTGACAAGTGTCAAAGTGAGTTCATGCTAGTATGGAAGTTCCAATTGTTTTTTTAAATAAGTGCCCTTTTTCTCTTGAGAAACCAGAAAATTATGAGTTGTCTTTTGCTTTTAGAAAAGAACATTGCTAAAGAAATATTTCAGCCTTTATCTTAGATCTTTTGAGACCGTGTGTGGCATGTGTTTCATGGTGGAATTTACCTCCGCCTTCCTACCAGAGTGAGTCTTCTTGGTGAATCATCAGAAGGAAAGAAGCTGAGTTCTGATGCTTCCTGCTGGCACTCCAAGTCTCCACCACTGAAACAAGTGTTACCCTTGCAGCAGGGTGCCAGGGAAGAGAAAATTAAAAATATAAAATGCCAATACTCCGCAAGTTAATGGTGTCAGTACAAATAACATAATCATGCATCGTTTATCTAACATTGTTCATGTGATGTTCCTTGCTATTTTTCAGGAAGCTAAAGTTCTGTAATATGACAGAACTTCACAAGTCGTTAGCACCAGGAGGGCAGTAACTCTGAAAGGGCGTTAAAGGGACTTGCTCTGGCTGTGAAAATGTTCCTTCTTGATGATGGTGCTGGCTGTAAAAATGTGTCAGGAATCAGGGCACAGGACACTGCTAAAGGCTAAATTTTATTGTTTGTAAATTCTGCTTCAATAAACCTGAGTCTTGAAGGGGAGGGGAGTAATTAGGTCACTTTCAGAAAGTGAAAAGATAACCTGTAGAATGAGGGAAATACTTGCGTATCATATCTGATGAAAGTCTAGTTTCTACAATACATAAAGAAGAGCTCAGAGTTCCATCGTGGCTCAGTGGAAACAAATCCGACTAGGAACCATGAGGTTGCAGGCTCCATCCCTGGCCTCGCTCAGTTTGTTAAGGATCCAGCATTGCCATGAGCTATGGTGTAGGTAGGTCGCAGTCCCGGCTAGGATCCTGCATTGCTGTGGCTGTGGTGTAAGCTGGCAGCTGTAGCTCCAGTTGGACCCTGGGTGGGTCCAATGCCACAGGTGGGGCCCTAAAAAGGAAAAAAAAAAAAAAAAAAACGATAGCTCACCGACAAAAGGCACATCATTTAAAAACTGGCAAAAATCAGTGGTTCCTCCAGAAGTTAAATATAGAATTACAGTATGACCCAGCAATTCCACTCCTAGGTGTATTCTCAAAAGATTTGAAAACAGGTATTCAAACAAAAATTTGTACGTGAATGTTCTTGTCAGTATTCATAATAGCCAAAATGTAGAACCAGCCCAGATGCCCATTAGTGGATGATAAACAAATTGTGGTCCATACGTACAGTGGAATGTTTTCCATTCATTCATTCATGGAATTTTATTCAGCCCTAAAAAGGAGTGAGGCACTGATACAGGCTCAGTGTAGAAGGACCTCAAAAAAATGCTGAGTAAAGGCTGCAATGTAGAAGGACCTCAAAAAAATGCCAGACACAGGAGTTTCCTTGTGGTGCAGGGAGTTAAGGAGTCAGCATTGTCACTGCAGCGGCTCAGATTTGAATCCAGGCTGGGGATCTCCTGCATGCCACAGTTGTGGCCAAAAAGAAGAAGGAGAGGAGGTGGAGGAGGAGAAAAAGAAGCTGGACATAGCTCAGGAATGGAAAGAAACACTTATCCTTTGATAAACAAAACAAGCCAGGGTTCAGAAGGGTTTTCACAGGTGGAAGCTGGATCAATACTAAGAAGAAATTTAGTAGGAGTGAATGCAAAGATCTGAATTTCTTTTAAAAAAAAATGCAACTGAAGGACAGCAGCAGGTTGGCAAATGGTATGAAGTACCCATTATGTGCTGGATGTTTGACAGGCTTTCTCTCAGCTCATCCTCACAGCAGTCCTGCACAGTAGCAAATCGGAAAGCTGAAGCCCCAAGGAGGGCAAGAAATTTGCTCAAAGTCATGTTCTGTACGTGTGAGGCAAAGCCAGTCTAGCCTAGACCTCCTAAACACATTCTCCTGTTTTCCACATGCTTCTGCTCATAGAATAAACCTTAATCTAAGCACAGTTCATGTGAAAAAGATCTGGGGCTCCACCTGCCCATGCATTTATAAAGTCTAGATTGAAGGCTATGTCAGTTAAAATACAGAACCCCAGATTTCAGGAACATAACTATCCCACTGTACTTCAGGGATCCGTTGGCCTATTTGAGGCCCAGGCTTGAAAAGGAACTGAGTGCCTCAGAATTGATTCATCAGTCTTACTGTCTCTCTAAGGATGCCCTTGGATCTTGAATCCAGGAGTCTTAACCAGCTAGAACGACCCCTGGGGAAATGTTAGAAACGAGGCGCCCCCTGGTGGTCCTCTTGACCAGGGACCATGGCCCGTTCCAGTGTATTCTGTCATCTACTGTGATGAGCCAAGCAATTCGTTTTATCTCTGTATTTTAAATTATGTTTTCACCATTGAGGTTTTTTTTTATTTTAACCCATATGATCATTATTCTATATTTTAGGGAATATATATTATATACTTATTTACAGTTGTGTGCCAAGTACAAAAGTTGCTAGAATGCACCTGTAGAATTAAAATTTCAGCTCTTTACCATGAGTTTCTCATAAAAAAACAATAGCACCAAAGCAAGAAAATCCAGGCCCATATCCTACTCAATATAGAACTTTTCAAACTTTATTGAAATTGACATTGTTGGAGTTCCCATCGTGGCGTGGCAGAAACAAATCCGACTAGGAACTGTGAGATTGCGGGTTCAATCCCTGGCCTCGCTCAGTGGGTTAGGAATCCAGCATTGCCGTGAGCTGTGGTGCAGGTCATAAACATGGCTTGGATCTGGCGTTGCTGTGGCTGTGGTGTAGGCCAGCAACTGTAGCTCCAATGTGCCCCTGGCCTGGGAACCTCCATATGCCACAGGTACGTCCCTAAAAAGTCAGAAAGAAAGAGAGAGAGAGAGAGAGAGAGAGAAAGAAAGAGAAGGAAGGAAAGAAAACACGGTCATTATGCCTTTGATGGGGAATGTGTATTTCACACAGAAGAGGGTGAATACATTGCAAGGGAGGTTAATAATTTTTGATGAGTGAGTAACGTTATCTTACCAGCCTTGGGGTGGTCTTCAGCTCTGAATTAGAATCTTCTTATTCACGTTATCCATCATATGTCCTATTTATTCTCTGCCTCATTTATTTTTATGAAAATAACTTGTAGAGTTTTTAGTTCTGATGGATGATTTTGCTTATTTGTTTCTGAGCATTGATCAGCCACAAGTTCTAAAATAAACACGTAACTTATTTTGTGTGTAGAAAAGCAGAGAGAAGCAAAAATTAATTTGCCAATCTACTGTCATCAGTGAATCTTTTTTTTTTGTCTTTTTGCCTTTTTCTAGGGCCGCACTCACGGCATATGGAAGTTCCCAGGCTAGGGGTTGAATCAGAGCTGTAGTCTCTGGCCTACGCCACAGCCACAGCAACGCGGGATCCAAGCTGTGGCTGCAATGTACACCACAGCTCATGGCAATGCCAGATCCTTAACCCACTGAGCAAGACCAGGGATTGAATCCACAGCCTCATGGTTCCTAGTCGGATTCGTTAACCACTGAGCCACAACGGGAACTCCTCATCAGTGAATCTTAAAGTGCATATAAATCATCACAGTTCTGAATGAGTCTGAGACAGAGGTTGTCATACTTTTCTATAAAGAACCAGAGAGGAAATATTTTAGATTTTACAGGCCAGAAGGTCTCTGCCACAATTATAAGACTCTGCTGTTGCATCACAAAAGCCTCCAGACAGTATGTAAATGAACATATGTGCCCAGGTTCCAATAAAACTTTATTTACAAAACCAAGTGTCTGGCCAGGTTCGGCTTACAGGCCATAATTTGCTAACTGCTACTATAGTGAACACTTTTTCTCCATTGATGCCTTCCATTTTGGAAAACAGTTCTGGAATATACATCTAAGAATGTCTAATAATAATATGGAGTTCACAATTCTATTCCTACTATGCTAGTGTTTACTTGGTGTTTTCTTGATTGTATGTTGAAGAATATTTATAAGGAAATGCATTAAATCTTAAATTTATGATTGCACCTGAGTAAGTCACAACAGTTATATACCTTGTTATGTGGTACGTAAGTCATCTTTATAGTTCAGTTACAAAAATTTACCAACTCATTTCTTTTGTTATCATTATTTGGCCAGTCCCCTAACAGACATTAAAATGATGAAAACGTAATTCTCTTCTACTTGTAGGAATTCTTGCTCTCCCAGGCATGGAGTCTGGTTATTATCTCAAAGTTTTAGGCAAGTACATATTTTTTATATTTTTATTCTAATGTCTGTCTTATTCTATATAAAATCTCCTAAAGAACTGCATGAATTTTATTAGAAGGGTTATAAGCTTTCTGGCTGACATATGCTTGCATTGTTTGCATTTAATTTAGTTAGAGTTTTGAAGGGAATGCTGTAAAATCAGATCTAGTTGTTTTATGCCATTTGAAATTTGTTCCCTATCCATTTCATGACACCAGTAATCAAGGAATCTTACTTTTGAAAGCAGTTTATATAGCTGTGTTTTGATGTTTTAAAAACTGTCTAGAGGATAAACTCAAACAAAAAAAATCAAGATTTGTGTCTTTTGCGTTTTTTATTGGTTAATGGATTTTTAGCTGAATCTTCATTTATATAGAAGACTTCCATTTTGAGCCATACTTTTCCCACATAGTAAATTGAAATATCTTTATTTTGAACTTATATACTACTGAGTGATCCAGTTTCTTTATGAATCTTACAGATGGAGTGTTGAAGTAATCTTGTGTCGAGCATATTCATTTTTTTTATTTTTTTCTATTATGTTTGATTTACAATGTTCTGTCAATTTCTGCTGTACAGCAAAGAAACCCAGTCATATATATATATATATATACGTCTTTTCCTCACATTATCCTCCATTACGTTCCATCACAAGTGACTTAGATACAGTTCCCTGTGCTATACAGCAGGACCTCATTGCTTATCCACTCCAGATGCAATAGTTTTCATCTATTAACCCCAAGCTCCCGGTCCATCCCACTCCCTCCCCCTCCCCCTTGGCAACCACAAGTCTGTTCTCCAAGTCCACGAGTTTGTTTCTTTTCTGCAAATAGGTTCGTTTGTGGCATTTATTAGATTCCAGATGTAAGTGATATCATATGGTATTTGTCTTTCTCTTTCTGACTTCATTTAGTATGAGAGTCTCTTATTCCATCCATGTTGCTGTGGATGGCAGATCCCTTTTTAAAAGCAATTATGCGTCTCTTTCTTTCACTCCAGAAAACCGCTGTCCTCACTACTCTTTGACCAGACAGCTGTCAACCTTAGTCTGTCAATAGCTGCTGGAGATCCGGAAGACACAGGTTAAACTATGTTATTCCTAGCTTTTTCTTTCTTCAACAGTTAACGATATTTTGCTGGAAGAAATTTGGAAATGAATAGGATAAAGGGGTAATTTTAATCATGGCTTAGCAGTAAGGAGCCCAACTAGTATACATGAGGATGAGGGTTCAATCCCTGGCCTCGCTCAGTGGGTTAAGGATCTGGCAGCGTTGCGGTGAGCTGTGGTGTAGGTCGCAGACGTGGCCTCAGCTCAGATCTGGCGTTGCTGTGGCTGTGGCACAGGCCCATCGACTGCAGCTCCAATTAGACCCCTAGCCTGGGAACCTCTATATGCCTTAGGCGCGTCCCTAAAAAGACAAAAAAAAAAAAAAAAACCGGAAAGGGTAGTTTGCCCTATCTGTAACTAAAACCTAACAATATGAAGCAGGTCCATACTTTCCCTTTATGTTAGAACTTTATTTCCAGTCTGTGTGTATAATTCACAAAGTTGATTGTGCACCCCATAAATACCCCAGTAGAAGGAAAGGGGTTCTGGAGCTTCACATCTTTTCATCTCTACATGGCAGGTGTTCTTTGGTTTTCAAGAGTTAAGTGGGGATAATTGATTCAACCCAGTATCCCAAGGGAAAACTTATGAGAACCTAAACCTAATAAGAAGCCAGCATTCATCTGAAGTTTCCTTTATGTCCCAGTATCTAGAATCAGTTTCATAACCAGCGAGTCCTCTTGGATGTTACAAAGAGACACAGTAATGTCTGCAACAGAAGGTACCATTTGATTAAAACAAAACAAAACTCTGCTAGTTTGTTGACTCTGCTGCTTAGCTGTTAGAGCAGAGATTTTTTTTCCACTTTCTTTTGAAATGCTCTACAAATATAGAGTGAGATGAAATGATATATGCCCAAGAAGGAACATTAAAAACTGTTTTAATGGAGCACTGAAATAAGGGTAGCTGTTTCATTTAAAAAAAAAAAAAAAACCTACTGCAGACCCTGTTGGATGCACAGCTGCAAATCCACATGTTCCAGCCGGGCTGGACAGCTTCTTCAGGCCATGGTCTCTGCCAGCCCCAGTCTGGAAAACCTGCCAGGGACTCAGCTCCCTCTTCTCTCAGGGCGGGTGTTGGTTTTGGCTGAGATGTGGTACCACCTAGCCAGGTGAAGCAATTAACAGTACCTTTCTTAAAAACATTAAATTTCAAATGATTTTAATTAAGAAACATACTCCTGAGTTCAACATCATCCAGTCTTCCGTCATCTACACCCCATCTGTACCACTTTTGCCACATCCCTGTATTATATATCCCATTATTTACTTTACATTCTCCCTTAGCAGGCTTATTTATTTTATCTAAGTAGATTTATTTTAAAAGGGAGCTTTATGAAGTTACCATGGATGGAAAAACCAGTGTCACTACCTTGGAACAGAAAGTCACCATACGAAATGACCAAGTAGCTCTTAGGGGTACACGCCTGTCACACCTGCTCTGAACCTTTTCTGCTCTTCTCATCTCCTGTCTTGCTCCTGATCATATTGCCTGAAATTTTACTAAGATGAAAGCGTCTTGTAAGTATGATAAGAAACCAGCACCTGAGTACTTCATCCTCTGGGGTTAGGATGGTCTGATTGCAGGGCCAGCACCTTCCCCGTGGCTCCCTGCTACCCTTGGCATAGACCCTCAAAGTCCCCACCTTCCACCTAATATTCTCAGAAGCCTTCTTCATGTACCCGTCTAGGGGGAACAAGTCTCCTCCTTCCCCTTTGCTGAACCTCACACCATCACCCCCTTTCCTCCACATCCTTCTGCCCTCTCTGGCCTGTCTCTCTCCTGACCTTGTCCTGGCCTAGAATGATTCTTCCCTGAAATCTCTTCCCAGGCTGGGACATTCTTCCGTACTCATGCATGCCCTCCACCCCCACTGCTTTTGCAGGGAGCAGCTAGGCGTGGGGGCCCAGGGGCTCTGCCCTGTCCTTCCTTTGTAACTGAAGGTGCTCCCGGGAAATCCCCAACTTCTAAATACCACATGTTTGTGGGCCTTCCTTCCCGTCTCACCCCAGACCTGTCTTTAGCACTTGCCTCTTTGAGCCAGGGCTTTCTGAAGCATCTTCTGCGTCTATTGAACGTCTAGGAAGCCCCTCCTGTGCTCTTAATCCTGCCCTCCGCCTGCTCCCCATCCCCCCTGAAATGAGAAGTCCTCAGACACCCAGCTCTGGTCCTATCGCTTTCCTCTCCCTCCTAACCCTTGACGGGCACCTTCAGTTTTCACCATGTATGAACTCAACCAGGTTGTTTAAACCTCTTGGATCTCAACTTTCGTATCTATAAATTATGGATAATAATGGTCCCTGGATCAATCAGTGAACTCTTTCAAGGAATGAATCGCTGGGTCCATAAAAAGTGCTTGGGGAGTACCCTTTGTGGCTCAGTGGATTAGGAACCTGATGTTGTTTTTGTGAAGATTCGGGTTTAATCCCTGGCCTCACTCAGTGGGTTAAAGATCTGACGTTGCCCACAAGCTGCACCATAGGTCGCAGATGCTGCTCGCATCTGGTTTTGCCCAGAGTTTGGTAGATGTTCAACAAACGTGAGCTCTACCCACCTACCATATGTAACATGTCTGCAGGGCCAGCATTTGACCCTGGGAGAGGCACTCATGTACATTTCCGCACTGGCTCAGACTCCTCCCAATGCCAGTATCCAACACATATTTACCAAGTGTTTGCTGTGCGCTCCTGCTCTTCCAGGCAGGTAGCACCCAAGGGCAGGGCCGGTGGCCTTGAGCACAGCATCAGGGAGGGCCTTGCCTGGAGTGTGGTAGATACTCCCCGTCTCCCTGTTCATAAGAGAGAAAATCAGACATAATTGGGATGGGGGGCAGACTTCATGATAACAAGTAGTGACATCTGACAAGTCATCGTAGGTACAGACAGAAACTTAAAAGAGTTGCAGTAACCCTGTACAAGCAGAAAAACTGAAAATTTCAAAATGCATTGAAAGAGCTCATTCTTTCATAAAATATCTCGGTTTCCTTTAGTAGTGCAGTTACTACTCACATGATCACCCTGTTTTTTGCATTTTTTATCGTTTTTTTAAAGCATGAAAATTTTTCACTCAGATTTCTTTTAACAGCAATCTGAAATAGTAGTAGAAAAACAGTAAAGAAAATATATATTATTTCATTCTTATTAAATTGATCTATTTTGATATACTTTATGAATAAAAGAAAGCTCTTATTAATGAGTAAATTATATTTTTATTCAGTTATGTTTTATTAAATGCGGTTTGTGAATTTCTTTTCTTGACATATTTCTTACAAGGATATTTCTTTGGAGTGCATTCAAAAGCCATGTCATTTAATTGTGTTACTCTAATTGCTTCAATATCATCTCAACGAAGCAGTTTAAGTCTCTGTTCAGAAGCATAGTGGAGCACTTTGGAAAGGCTGAGTGTGTGTACAGCACAATACATCCAGCTCTTCCGTGTGTTAGTGTGTCTCACAGGGCAGAATTTGTCCAGTAATACAAATAAGATCATGTAAAAGTTTTCCAGGTTATTTCTGGGTTCTTTGGAGACATTCTGTGAGTCATGGGACCTAATCCTGATTTTTTTATTCCTGTTTTTATTATATGATCTATAGTTTTTTCTAGTACAAAGTTTTACGTGCTAATTATGAGATATTTGTAAATAAGATAAGAAAATAATTCAATTAGAACCTCATTACATTATCCCCTAAATCCTCTTACCCAGGAATCACCACTGTTGACATTTTTGGTGTAATTACTTACACACATATATGTAATTTTTTAGCATATATATGTATAATTTTTTAGGAGGTACAGCAATAAATTCCTATGTCCACTATTTTCTTGCCTACTTTAAAACTTTTTTCCCCCGCCAAATGTATAGTAAATATTTCCCTTATCATGAGGTATTCTTCCCCATCATTTTTATATTGAGGAAAAAAATCATGTAACATAGAGTTAACCATTAACCACCTACCTTTTTTTATGGCTGCACCTGCAGCATATGGAAGTTCCCGGCCTAGGCCCCAGCCATAGCAGTGCAGGATCTGAGCCACATCTACAACTTACACCACAGCTTGAGGCAACACCAGATCCTTAATCTACTGAGCGAGGCCAGGGATCGAACCCTCATCTTCATGGTTATTAGTCGGGTTCTTAACCTGCTGAGCTACAACAGGAACTCCAAACCACTTACCATTTTAAAGGAATCGATTCAGTTGCATTTAGTGCATTTCCAGTGTTGTGCAACCATCACCTCTGTCTAGTTTCAGAACATTTTTTTTTCTTCTTTTTAGGGCCACACTCATGGCATATGGAGGTACCCAGGCTAGGTGTCGAATTGGAGCTGTAGCTGCTGGCCTACACCACAGCCACAGCAGCGCGGGATCTGAGCCATGTCTGCTACACCACAGCTCACGGCAGCTCCTGATCCTTAACCCACTGAGCGAGGCCAGGGATCAAACCCACATCCTCATGGATCCTAATCAGGTTCATTAACCACTGAGCCATGAAGGAAACTCCCTAGTTTCAGAACGTTTTCATCACCCCTAGGAAACCCTGGACTCTGTGAGCATTCTCTCCCCAATTCCCTCCTCCTCCCACCCCTCGCAATCCCTAATCTGTGTTCTGTCCCTATGCATTTACCCATTCTGGACATTTCACATAAACAGAGTCATGCAATATGTGGCCTTTTGTGTCTGGCTTCTTTCACTTAGCATAATGTTCCCAAAGTTCATCCAGGCTGTAGCATGTATCAGTGCTTTATTCCTTTTTATGGCTGAAGAATATCCCATTGTATGGATAAGACCACAGCCTGTTTACCCATACTCCTCTGTTGACAGACCTTTGGATTGTCTCCACCTTTTGGCTGTTGTGAATAGCGCTGCCGCGAACATTCGTGTTGCAGTGTTTGAGTCTGTTTGCACTTCACTTGGGTAGGATTATTGGGTTGTACAGTAATTCTGTGTTTAACTTTTCAAAGAACTGCTCAACTGTTTTCCACAGTGGATGACCCATTTTATATTCCCTCCAGCCAACAGATCAGACGATTCCAGTTTCTCCAATCCTTGCCAAGTTATTTTCCAACTTTTTGATTATAGCCAGCCTAGCGGGTATAATGGTATCTCCCTGTGGGTTTGATTTGCACATCCTTTCCAGCATTATTTCTGATGTCTGCATAGTCTGCCATTGTGTAGGATTATTTCCTAGTTGTTCTGATGGTGGACCTTTAATTAAGAATAATCTTCTGCTTTTATAAACAGTGATACAGTGAACATCTTCCTAACACAATCTTCATACAAATTCATTATTATGTCTTTAATATATATTTCTAAAAGTGGATTTTTTGGAGTTCCTTGGTGACCTAGCAGGTTAAGGATCCAGGGCTATCAGTGCTGTGGCTCGGGTCACTGCTGTGACATGAGTTTGATCCCTGGCCAGAGAATTTTCACATGCCTCAGATGTGTCCCAAAAAGAAAAAGAAAAGTGAATTTGTTGGAGCAAAAATAAAGCTAAGTCAGGAGTTCCCACTGTGGCTCAGTGGGTTACAAACCCAACCAGTATCCATGAGGATTAGAGTTTGATCCCTGGCCTTGCTCAGTGGGTGAAGGAGCTGGCATTGCCATGAACTGTGGTGGAGGTCATCAGCTGCAGCTCCCATTCGACCCCTAGCCTGGGGACTTCCATGTGCTGCAGGTGCTGCCCTAAAAAGCAAGAAAATAAACTAACTAAATAAATAAAGCTGAAGTTCCCGTCGTGGTGCAGCAGAAATGAATCCGACTAGCAACCATGAAGTTGTGGGTTCGATCCCTGGCCTTGCTCAGTCAGTTAAGGATCCAGCATTGCCATGAGTTGTGGTGTAGGTCACAGATGCAGCTCAGATCTGGCGTTGCTGTGGTATAGGCCAGCAGCTGTAGCTCCGATTGATTAAGACCCCTAGCCCGGGAACCTCCATATGCTGTGGGTGTGGCCCTAAGAAGCAAAAAATAAAATAAAGTAAAAAATAAATAAATAAAACTAAGTCTTTGGAAATGTATCGACAAATTGCCTTCAAAAAAATATTGATGCAGTTTATACTTCATGTTATATCCTACCTCTTTTATGGTAAGTTAATCATTTCTGCCAGGATACGTGACAGGGTTTTAAAAAAAATTACCACCTGTCTTAAAACCTGCTGGTACTAAACCTGTATAAATCTTTGTCACTTATTTGCACATATGAATTTTCCCCATCTTTTTTGCTAAAAAGGACATGCAATAGTGTGCTTT
>PVHT021183544.1:2056060-2142262 GCA_004024745.2 Catagonus wagneri
GGGTCTAATCGGAGCTGTGGCCACTGGCCTGCGCCGCAGCCACAGCAACGCGGGATCCGAGCCGCGTCTGCAACCTACACCACAGCTCACGGCAACGCCGGATCGTTAACCCACTGAGCAAGGGCAGGGATCGAACCCGCAACCTCATGGTTCCTAGTCGGATTCGTTAACCGCTGCGCCACAACGGGAACTCCCAATAGTGTGCTTTAAAAGTATCTGAGAGATATGACACTTTCTTAAATGTATGTGGAAAACCCTTTATCAAGACATCTCAGTTTTTAAATAGCCAAATATAACTACTGTGTTGTTCACGTTCAATAATTTGGTTTGAGCAATAGCTCACTGCTCGGTTAAATCCTAAAACTAGGTATTCCATTTGTACAATCAGATGCTACTTCCTGAAAATTCACCATTTCTATTCCTCAGAGGCAATGTCTGCTCTTCCCTCTGCTGTGTGACCTTCATGATGTTGGACTTGAGTTTTTTGTTAAGTCGATGATGGTTTATGTCCTATCACCATTAGGCTAGTAAAGCACTGCTTTGGTGATGACCTAATTTCCCTTCATGGAAAGTAAAGTAAAATAGTGCATGAGTTGATAACTGGTTGTCACTGTTTACCAAAGAAATGCCATCTCATGCACCTTGAAAGTTCTACATATAATTAGTAGAAGAAAATGAATATTCCATGAACAAGATGAATAGAAATTTTACTTTTTTTATGATTTTATTTTTGTTATTTCTAGGATTTTATGAATACATTACACAGTAGGAATTTGGATGTGCCCACTTCAAGTAAAACTTAGTAACTGTGAATTGGTGGTATTTTTTTACAGCATGCGACTTTATCATAATAGGAGTTTTCTTTCTTTCTTTCTTATTCTTTTTTTTTTTTTTTTTTGGCTTTTTAGGGCTGCACCTGTGGCATATGGAGGTTCCCAGGCTAGCAGTCAAATCCAAGCTACAACTGCAAGCCACAGCCACAGCCATAGCAACGCCAGATCCAAGCCGCATCTGTGACCTACACCACAGCACACGGCAATGCTGGATCCTTAACCCCTTAAGCAAGGCCAGCAGCTGAACCTGCAACCTCATGGTTTCTAGTCGGATTTGTTTCCACTGCACCACGATGGGAACTCTGGAGTTTCTATCTTTTCAAAGCCTGACTTAATAAAGTTGATACTCCGTAAGCAATGGCAGGCCCTATTTCTAAAGGAAAGTGTGTTATAGCTTGAAGAATGTGCAGAGGTAGAGATAGCATCGGCTGGACTATTTGGGAACATTAAAATAACTAATTCATGAAGACTGGAAGAAACTGGAAGATATTAAAGGAGCAATTTTTAGCCTAGATGCATGTCACAGACAGTCATTATGGTCATAATGAACAAATCATTTCTGCCCCAGGAAGAACAGTTTTGATTTAGAGGGAGAAAATGATTTATAATTCATACTCCCAATATATTAGCATTCTTTGGGAATATACCTACTTCCTGGTGTCACAAATGGTCTTTTCCTCAGAACTGAGATATCCCAAATAGAGCTAAAATACAAGAATATTTATTATATAGTTCATTAGTTTCAACCACTGGGACCTAATTAAAAACTCTCTAGTTAATAACTAATTTTCTGATTTCTATTCCAAAACAGTTCCTTCTTTATTAGTTATTGAAATAATTAACAATTTTCATTCTCTGCATTTTGTTTTTATTCAGTGTTTAAAGTTTCTAGTCTTTTGTGTTGTTAATATGGAGTTTGTCCCTTGGATTGTATAATTACTTCAACTGTTTCTACTCAGACAAACCATTTAGATTTTGGGTCAGTTTATTCATAAAATGCTGCTTATATGTTTTTGAAAAGAATGTGTTCAATCTGCTTTTAAAAAATTGTCGTTGGGGAGTTCCCTTCATGGCTCAAAGGTTAACAAACCCGTCTAGGAACCATGAGGATGCAGATTCAATCCCTGGGCTCGCTCAGTGGGTTAAGGATCCAGCAGTGCCGTGAGCTGTGGTGTAGGTTGCAGACGCAGCTCAGATCTGACGTGGCTGTGTCTGTGGTGTAGGCTGGCAGCTACAGTTCCGATTCGACTCCTAGCCTGGGAATCTCCATATGCCGTGGGTGTGGCCCTGAAAAGCAAAAAATTTAAAAAAAAATGTTGGAAAAAAGCAAAATTTTTTTCCTAACCTAGTGGACCTTGCCTCCCCCTTCCTCCTCCTCCCCTCTTCCCCTCTTCTTCCCCACACTCTCTCTACTCTGATAATATCCTTTATTCTTGGTGAAATTCTCTACCGTGAGGTCCCTGCATCTCACTCGGGAGCCAAGGCAGGGATGCAGATGTGCCCTTTCCCCATTTCCCGGCAGCCAGGATATGGGCATGTGCCTAGGCTCAACCAGTTGCACACTCCTGTCCATGTCTTTTGAATTTTATGAAGTGATCCTTAGAAACAGATGCACCCTTCAGGTTATTAAGCATGGTGGCAGCAGAGTTGGCCCTGAGGAGTGGTGGTGGCCAGCACACAGACAGATGGATGCCAGTGGGGGAGACCCAGCCACACACTCCTTTCGGGGGATCTGGGTGCTCTTGGCTCCCTGATCCTGCACACCTTGATTACATCCCAAGATGTCCCCAGCCTTCTCACTGGTTCTGTGAACTGTTAATATCCTTCCAATAAAGCCCTGTCCTCTCAAGTTAATCAGAATCTATTTCTGTTGTCGACAGTCAGAAACCTTGATTGATATAGTGTATATCTCAGCTAAAACATGAGATTCAGGGTTTTTCACTGATTGAATCTATTAATAGAGAATAAATTTGAAATTCAAATTCAATAAATATTTGTTGAGGAATCATCCTGCTTAAGGCTTTATTCTGAGGGATGAAAAAAGGCTAAAAATGGTTTTCCTTTTTGGACCCATACTACATGGCACATCACACAAAGTCTTGCAATTGAGTTAGAAACCAAAACTGGAGACTGGTGAGAAAGTGAAAAATCACTTCCACCTGATTGACCCAGAAAGACTCTCTGGAGTTTGAAGGAAAAGCCTCTCCCTCACATAGGAAGCTTGAACTTTTGAGAAGCAGAGTGTGGAATTCTTCATTCTTGGCCTTCCATTTGAAGGGAGTTATGCACTTCAGACTCAAGATCACTTTTTAAGAACATTGTAGGTTTTGTAACTTGTTCAAGGTTGTTCTGTGTGACAACCTGTGGCCCAGTACAGAAAGCAGTTAATCCTTAATGTTAAATCCCACGTGTGTGTCTTCTGGGCCAGCCAGACGGCTCTCCTCAGTGCGAGCGGTTGAAAATCTCCAAGGAGAGAAGCACTTTTGCTAGTGACCAGAGAAAGGAAAACAAGCTGGAACCATTTTCAAGGAGGCAGCTTGAGAGAGCAAGGTATTGAGACCATTTCAACTGTGGACATGACTGAACCCAGGGAAAAACTTTTTTTGAATACCTACAGTGGAATGCCCTGACCTCTGATAACCAGGTGTACAAGATAGGCTTTTGGGGGCACAATTCAGGACAAACTCCATCCTAATCTCCGACCCCTGTGGAAGAAGGGTTGGACTGTCCCAACTTATTTTAGACAAACCAAAGAATTGATCATGGAGGTAAGCATTTTGACCAGAGATGCAACCAAAGATGAACTTTCTTAGTGGGAAGTTTCATCATCTGCAAAGTAGAAAACCAATAAAAACTTTCTTGGAAAAGAGCAGACAGAGACAGGATTAAGATGATGAAATAGAGGGACTGGAGCTCAACTTCTCTCAAAAACAACAAAATTACAACTAAATGCTGTGCAACCTTCAACCAAATGGACTGGAAACTTTCAGAAAGATATCCTACTCCAGAAGACAAAGAAGAGGCCACATCAAGAGGTGGGGTGACTATGCGATATAAGCAATGCCATACCTCCCTGGTAGGAAATTCCACAGACTGGAAAGTACTGTATCATGGAGACTCACCTACAGCACTGAGGGTTCTGAGCCCTGCATCAAATCCCCATGCCTGGGGATCTGGCACTGGGAGAAAGAGCCCCCAGAGCATCGGGCATTGAAGGTCAGTGGGGCTTGTGTGCAGGAGCTCCATGGGACTGGGAGAAATGGAGATCCCATTCTTGAAAGGTGCACACAGGCTTTCATGTGCACTGGGTCCCAGGGCAAAGCAAAGGCTCCATAGGAATCTGGGTCAGATCTGACTGCAGTTCTTGGAGGACCTCCTGGGAAAAGAGTGGGTGACTGTGTCTTGTTGTGGGGGAAGGACATTGGAGGCCAAGCTCTTTGGAATATTCATCAGCAGGCATTTCTCTGGAGGTGGCCATTTTGGGAAAATCTGGCCCCACCCATCAGCACTGAGAAGCCCCTGGCCAAACAATAATCCAGGTGGGATCACAGCCCCACCCCTCAGTAGACAGGCTGCCTAAAGACCCCTCAGGCACACAGCCACCTCTAATCTTACCAAAGAGAAAAAGCCCCACCCACCAGAGGGAGAGGTATTAGCCCCACCTACCAGTGGGCAGGCACCAGTCCCTCCCATCAGGAAGCCTACAGTAAGCCCCCCTACCAACTTCAGCCACAAGGGGGGCAGACACCAGAAGTAAGAGAGGCTACAATTCTATTGTCTGCAAAAAGAACATCACACCAAAAACCTAAAAAAGTGAAGAAGGCAGAGAACTGTAATTCACGTAAGGGAGAAAGAAAAAAAATAGAAAAACAGCTAAGTGATCTGGAGATCATCAGCCTCCAGGAAAAAGACTTTAGACTGGTGATGCTGAAGATGATGCAAGACATTGGAGATAAACTGGAGGAAAAAAGATTGATAATTTACAGGAAACACTGAGCAAAGAAATACAAGATAGAAAACTTAAGCAAGCAGAGATGCAAAATAGAGTAACTGAAACAAAAAATTCATTAGAAGCAGCCAATAGCAGAATACAGGAGACAGAAGAACAAGTAAGCGAGGTGGAGGACAGACTAGTGGAAATCACTGATGTGGAACAGAAAAGAGAAAAAAGATTGAAAAGAAGAGAGTCCCGTAGAACTCTGGGACAACGTTAAACGCACCAACATCCATATTATAGGGGTGCCAGAAGGAGAAACAGAGAAAGGGACAGAAAAAATCTTTGAAAAGATAATAGCTGAAAACTTCCCTAATGTGGGAAAGGAACCACTCACTCAAATCCAAGAAGCACAAGTACCATATAAAATAAACCCAAGGAGGAACACTCCAAGACACATACCAATCAAACTGACCAAAGTTAAAGACAAAGAGAAAATATTGAAAGCAGCTAGGGAAAAGAAACAAATAACATACAAGGGAGCCCTGATAAGGTTATTGGCAGATTTTTCAGCAGAAACTGCAAGCCAGAAGAGACTAGCATGATATACTTAACATGATGAAAGAAAAAAAACCTCCAACCAAGATTACTTTACCCAGCAAGACTCTCACTCAGATTTGAAGGAAAAATCTAAAGCTTTACAGATAAGCAAAAGCTAAGAGAATTCAGCAACACTAAACCAGCTTTACAACAAATACTAAAAGAACTTTTCTAGGCAGAAAAGGCCACAACCAGAAAAAAACCTAGAAGAAATGGACAAATTCCCACTGAGATCAGGAACAAGACAAGAATGTCCGTTCCAGCCACTACTATTCAACATAGTTTTGGAAGTCCTAGCCACAGCAATCAGAGAAGTAAAAGAAATAAAAGGAGTCCAAATTGGAAAGGAAGAAGTAAAACTATCACTATTTGCAGATGACATGATACTATACCTAGAGAATCCTGTAGACTCTACCAGAAAATTGTTGGAGCTCATCAGTGAATTTCGCAATGTCGCAGGATACAAAATTAATGCACAGAAATCGACTGCATTTCTATATACTAACAATGAAAGATCAGAAAGAGAAATTAAGGAAACAATCTCATTTACCATCGCATCAAAAAGAATATAATACTTAGGAATAAACCTACCTAAAGAGACAGAAGATCTTTACTCTGAAAACCAAGAGATGCTGATGAAAGAAATCAAAGATGACACAAACAGATGGAAAGACATACCATGCTCTTGGATCAGAAGAGTCAATATTATCAAATGACTATACTACCAAGGTGATCTACAGATTCAATGCAATCCCTGTCAAATTACCAAGGACATTTTTCACACAACCAGAACAAAATATTTTAAAGTTTGTTGAAGCACAAAAGACCCAGGATAGCCAAAGACATCCTGAAAAAGAAAAATGGAGCTGCAAGAATCAGGCTCCCTGACTTCAGATTTATACCACGAAGGTACAGTCATCAAAACCACATGGTACTGGCACAAAGACGTAAATACAGATCAGTGGAACAGGATAGAAAGCCCAGAATTAACCTCACACACCTACAGTCAACTAATCTATGACAAAGGAGGCAAGAATATACAATGGAGAAAGACAGCTCCTTCAGTAAGTGGTGCTGGGGAGTTCCTGTCATGGCTCAGCAGAAATGAATCCGACTAGGAACCATGAGGTTGCAGGTTTGATCCCTGGCCTCGCTCAGTGGGTTAAGGATCTAGTGCTGCTGTGAGTTGTGGTGTAGGTTGCAGGCGTGACTCAGATCCCGCGTTGCTGTGGCGTAGGCTAGCAGCTGTAGCTCCCATTATACCCCTTGCCTGGGAACCTCCACATGCTGCAGGTGCGGCCCTAAAACAACAAAAAAGACAAGAAAAAATGGTGCTGGGAAAACCGGACATCTGCATGTAAAACAATGAAATTAGATCACTTCCTAGCACCATACAGAAAAATAAACTCAAAATGGATTAAAGACCTAGATATAAGATATATAAAGACCTAGATATAAATACTGTAAAACTCTTAGAGGAAAACATGGGCCAAACACTCTCTGACATAAATGACGGCAACATATTCTCAGATCCACCTCTTAGAGTAACAAAAATAAACAAATGGGACTTCATTAAACTTAAAAGTTTCTGCATAGCAAAAGACACCCTAAACAAAACGAAAAGACAACCCATAGAATGGGAGAAAATTCTTGCAAATGAAGAGACTGACAAAGGATTAATCTCCAGAATTTATAAACACCTTCTGCCACTCAATACCAAAGAACAAATAACCCCATCAAAAAACGGGCAGAGGATCTAAACAGACAATTCTCCAAAGACAAACAGATGGCTAAAAAACACTTGAAAAGATGTTCAACATCACTAATTATTAGAGAAATGCAAATCAAAACCACTATGAGGTACTACCTTACACTGGCCAGAATGGCCATCATCAAAAAGTCTACAAACAATAAGTGCTGGAGAGGGTGTGGAGAAAAAGGAACCCTATTATACTGTTGGTGGGAATGTAAATTAGCACAGCCACTGTGGAAAACAGTATGGAGATTCCTCAGAAAACTAAAAATAGAATTACTGTTTGATCCAGCAACCCCACTCCTGGGCATCTATCCAGAGAAAACCATGACTCGAAAAGACACATGTACTCCAGTGTTCTTTGCAGCACTATATACAGTAGCCAAGACATGGGAACAACCTATATATCCATTGATAGAGGAGTGGATAAAGAAGATGTGGTACATATACACAATGGAATATTACTAAGCTACTAAAAGGAAAGAAATAATGGCATTAGCAGCAACATAATGGACCTAGAAATTGTCATGCTAAGTGAAGTCAGTCAGACAATGAGACACCAACATCAAATGCTATCACTTACGTGTAGAATCTTTTAAAAAAAGGACACAATGAACTTTGAAGAACAGATAGTGAACTCACAGACTTTGAAAAACTTGTGGTTTCCAAATAGACAAGTTGGGGGGTGGGGGGATGCACTGGGGGTTTGGGAGGGAAATGCTGTAAAATTTGGTTGTGATGATTGTTGTACACCTATAAATGAAGGAGATGAGGCCCAAGTTGGCCACAGCCCTCTAGGTTTGTCACAGAGTAGCATCACATTTTCCGTTTCTTGTTGAGGACAGTGATATGCCAAGAGCTAATGGAGAGTGGTTAAAAGAATGGTAACTTTTTTTTTTCAGGTATACAGCAAAGTGACATACACACACACACACACACACACATCTATATATTCCTTTTCAGATTCATTTCCATTATAGGATATTATGAGATACTGAATATGGTTCCCTATGCTATATAGTAGGTCCTGCTGTTTATCTGTTTTGTATATAGTAGTGTGTATCTGCTAACCCAAACGCCTAATTTATTCCTCCCCACCCTTTCCCCTTTGGTAACCATAAGTTTGTGTTTTTATGTCTATTTCTGTTTTATAAATAAGCTCGTTTGTATTGTTTTTTTTTTTTTTAGTTTCCACATATAAGTAATATCATATGATATTTGTCTTTCTTTGTACAACTTCACTTAGTAATCTCTAGGTCTATCCATGTTACTGCAAATTGCATTATTTCATTCTTTTTTATGGCTAATATTCTATTGTGTAGATACATATACCACATCTTTTTATCCATTCATCTGCTGATGATATTTAGGTGGTTTCCATGTCTTGGCTGTTGTAAATAGTGCTGCAGTGAGCATAGGGGTGCATTGTCTTCTCAGATTAGAGGTTTCTTCCTTTCTGGGGTTGCTGGATCACATGGTAGCTCTGTTTTCAGTTTCTTGAGGAACTTACATGCTGTTCTCTATAGTGGCTGCACCAATTTACATTCCCACCAGCATTGTAGGAGGGCTCCCTTTTCTCCTCATCCTCACCAGCATTTGTTAGTTGTAGGCTTTTTGACGATGGCCCTTCTGACTGGTGTGAGGTGGTGCTTCATTGTAGTTTTGATTTGCCTTTCTCTAATAATTAGCCATTAAAAAGTGCTTTCTTGAAATGGCAGAACAGTACATCAGGAACTCTTGAGCTGAAACCCTGGTCTCACTTGGAAGTCACTGGAAACAGGGTAGGGTCTGCCACACAGTGGACACCACAGTCCTGCGTCCCTGCTTCCTCAGAAAAGTGCCTCCTCCTAGTCCCTGCCTTCTCTGAGCTGAGGGCAGAAGTGCCCAGTGAGACCAGCTGTCCAGTGATACCCTGTGAAGACATTCTCTCTGTTGAAAGATGAATGAAGCTATGAACATGTCAGTGGTGCCACTAAAAAAATATTTAGTTGGTTTAAAGGCAGCTCTCACCGTGGGCTAAAGGTTGAGTGGGTCATTCTTGTGCCATTAACTCCTGTTTCCTGGTAGCACTGCCATTGTTTCCCGAGTTCCTTCTCCCAAAAATCTAAGGACTCTTTGTCATGCTTTCTCGGCTCCAAAAAAAAATTGAAGACATAAATGAAAGAATCAGAAAAATAGAACACGAGAAGTTTGAGTTTCGTTCTGGCTACTCTCTACTTTTGGACCATCTCATTTCAGCTGACCATTTTATATTTGAACAAAGTAAAAATGAAGCCATTTCTCAACTCTTACTTCCTATAGCAAAGGACAGAAAATTTTGGAATAATTTGCAAATGGTTCCCATATGTTACATGGACCAAGAGGAGGCATTGGATAGTCTGTACTTTAAAATATTAGCTGTGCCGCATTAAAAATTCATTTACTGGGAAAGTCTTAGATTTCTTTTATAAGGATAAAAAAGTAAAATTTAAATGTTTACTGTAAAGAAACGCCCTTCCAACTGAGAACATGGGTCTACAAATCCAGACACAGAGGCATTGCAGAGTACTAGAAAGCCGGCTCCTTGAATTCACAGAGACCTAGGTCCCAGCCCGGGAGTCTCCTCTTATTAGTGTGTGACGTTCCCACTCTGCAGATGGCAGGGTCGAGACTCAGAAGGTTAAGGGACCTACTAGGTGGCCAGTGGCGAGCCCAGCAGAAACCAAAGCAGCCTGCCCCCCGACCTGTGGATTGAGCGCTTCTTGTCCCCACAACAGCACTGGAGCTCCCAGTCTCTCGGGCTTGCTCTTGGGCTTCAAAGGTAAAGAGATGAATCAAGACTGCATGTTGCCCCTGTGGCATTTTGCATTATGCAACTGGAAAAAATTAGCCACATAATAATAGGGAGAGGGCATTCTCCATCTGATTCTTTGTCCTCTAGCTGTGCCTCTGGTGCTCCCTCTTCCCCTTCTGCTTTGTCCTCTAGTGCCCCTGCCCTTGGTAATGGCACAAGCCAGAGCCCTGCATTAGCTGTGATGCGCTCTTCACCCCGAGGGCAGCTGTGCACCAGTATCCAGGCTGTGCACTGTCCCACTGCTAAAGGGGTGCCATTCACATCTTAGCTTAACTTAGATGAGGACACACAAGGTGGCACAGAGATTCTGTGCACCTCAAATAAGTCTTGGTACAGAGAGTGGGCACCCCGGGTAAGCCCACCCTTGGATGCACTAACGAGCACATGCCGGCTTGTGTTCTCTGAAACACGACCTCGGGGCTGCTCTCAGCCCTTCTGCATCGAGTCCCCACTCCCTCACCAGACTGGAACCTGACTCGGCTCCCTCCTAAGAGTGATGGGGGACCAGGGGGGAAGGAATGTGAATGCTGCCCCTCCTTTTTCTTCCCTCCTGCGCCATCACACACTCCAGCCGTTCAGACCCCCGCCCCCTCTCCCGGAAACTGCATCCTTTTCATCCTTCAGATCTCAGGTTAAGTGTCACCTGCTTAGGTAGCCAAGCCAGTCTCCCTCAGCAGCCACCCACCTCTCCCTCTCTTCTCACGGGGCGTCCTCGGTGTTTGGATCATGCTCGGCTCGCTCATGCTCTCCCACGCCTTGTAATGAATAAAGTGTTTGCTTGTTAAGAATAATCTGTCTCCCCCACCAGAGCGTAAACTCTGTTAGGTCAGGAGCCATCTCATTTTTGTTTTTTACCTAGTGGGCATATAGTAAGTACCAGATAAATACTAGTAGAATGAGTAGATGAAGAGTCTTAAAAAAATCAGCTCTTCAGGAGTTCCCGTCGTGGCTCAGTGGTTAACGAATCCGACTAAGAACCATGAGGTTGCGGGTTCGATCCCTGGCCTTGCTCAGTGGGTTAAGGATCCGGCGTTGCCGTGAGCTGTGGTGTAGGTTGCAGACGCGGCTCGGATCCCGCGTTACTGTGGCTGTGGCGAAGGCCGGTAGCTACAGCTCCTGTTAGACCCCTAGCCTGGGAACCTCCATAAGCCGCGGGTGTGGTTCTACATAAAGGCAAAAAGACAAAAAAAAAAAAAAAATCAGCTCTTCAGAGATTCTTAGTATTTCTTCAGAACTGTTAAATTCTTTCATAGAAATTTCCTTTGGGAGAAAAAAAATTAATGGGTGCCCTTTTCATATGGAAAGGTGTTTATCATGACAGTGAAGCCAAATGATGTGAATATAGGCCTTGAATACAAGCTAATCTGCTAACCTTTCTCGAATAAATGCATTAGTCTCTCTCCTCTTTTATAAATGAAGGCAGAATACAAGGAGCACCAGTCCGTTTGTTATGTTTTCCCCCTTTGAAGTTTCGCCGCTGAGGTACCGTCTCCGTCTTCCGTATTGGAACAGGAAACCGAGATGGAAGAGGTCTGATTCCTCACAGAGGTGTCGTAAGTCCGTCAGCAGGAGTCGGCAGAACGGGGTTTCGAGCCGCAAGTGTGAATCAGTCTTAATTACTTAGGGCTCTGCTCTTGTGTTCTAATGCCCTGTCATTGAAGAGGCACCAAAGAGAAAAACCCATTGTATGATCTCTTCAGGCTCTGTCGGTGCAAAGGGAGATGAAACAAATAAAGCCACCCCATTTTTTCCCTTCCCAGACACTGACATTTCTCACACCGTGTTTGGAAGAAATACAGTATTCTTAAATTATCCAAAATGTCTTGAATGTTCTTGGAGAATAAATGAGGCCATTTTCAAAATTATAGGCAAATAAAGAGGCTTACTTTCTCATTAGAGCTTGACAATAGACTGCATTTAAAAAGACATTTAAATGTATCCCACTGCATTCTGTTAAAGTTCTGAAAGTGGTTCCTGTGGAACTTCCAGGTGGAGTTAGGTAATTAAGTGCATCCTCTTGGGGTAGTATCGCTTGCTTGAATGATTGATGGCCTGATCATTCATGATTTGTTATGGTCAGGATAACTCTTTGCAGTGCATACGTTGGGTCAACATTTTGTTATTATAGAAACTCTTTTTCTAACTCCAGTGTCAGTGTTATTATGAGTCAGCCAAGTTGGATACTTTATTTCCACAAGTTCTGTGAGTCATTTGAAATTATGTATCATTCATAAGCAGAAAACTCATCAAATTCTGTTGTATCCCACCTACTTGTGACATTTTGATTCTTTATAGAGTGGGAAAAAACAGTATACATTGTAATTTGGTGTCTATTCTTCAGGTAATTGACTTAATAAGTTGAAATGAAATCGTGTGCCACCCAGTTTGCATAAGAGATGCGGTATTAAGCAGTAACTTTCTGAGAGCAGCACCCAAGTTCAGCATGGTAACTTTGAAAGCTGTTTTTCACCCTTATAAGAGCTGGAAGGAGAGCTGGCAAGTTTTTCAATCTCAGAAGAGCTACTGAGTTGATCAGAATAAAGTACATTTAATACATTTATACTGAATTTCAGGCATAAAAGTACATATCCAGAGGACTCACTAGACAAGGTGCACAAGGGCGGGGTCCTGCCGCGTGTTGAGAGTGAAGTGGGCATTTTCTGTGACCTTTTATTTTAATGCATTTCAGTCTTCCCTTTGTGATGCATTGACGTACCACTTCACTGAAACCAGCTTGATTTTGATTCTCATTTCTTAAGAATTCATAGAATCCAGTAACAATGCCTTCTAGGCAGAGGGCATGAGGGAAAGAAGGCCATTTTTTCCGCGGAGTGTTTCTCCCTGCACTCGTTTCTGAGGAGTGGGGAGGTGCGTGTGTTCCGTTCATTTAGTCTCTGTGACCAGGTGACTTGTTTGGCTTGGTGTCTGTGTACTTCATCATCACTGCTACCGGTTCAGGAGCCTTCCCGTGCCACGTGCTGCTTACTCTCCTCGAGGCAGGGTGTGAACTGCTGGCCCCTCTCCCTGCTGTGAACCAGTGCTTCCTCCCTGACCTAAGCACTGAGTGGCCTAAGCTCCTTTCTCCTTGACCTTCCTTCTCCCACCCACCTTCCCAAGAAAAGACTTACGAACTCCTAAGAGCAGTTCCATGTACTCCAAAGGTCACTGTGAAAGTCCACCTGTGCCCTTGTTTCTTCAAGATAGCAGCATAAAGCAGGAGGGTAAACAGGCCCTCTGTGCCCAGACAGCAGGACAGCCCTCAAAGCCCAGAACGTCCTGTTTGCAAGAAGCTGCTCAGTGAAATTGGGGGAGAAGATAGTATTCTTCCAAGAAACACTGAGGCAGCGTTGCTCTGGTCCACGAACTGTGATGGCTTAACCGTTCCTGGACCAGCGAGGAGGCCTGTGCTGTCAGGAAAGAGGCGTGGGGTTCTGAGCCCTCACTTTCCAGTGATGAGCTAGCTCTGTGACCTTGGCTACACGTTTGCTAGGGTCTCTGCACTGAACACTGGCTGCAGCAGGGGTGGTACTTGAAGGTCGGAGTTTTGAACTGACTGGATGAAGGTGGGTGAAGGTGAGGGAGAGGAGGGGGTCCCAGAAACCGATGTCTCCAGTCTGGGTAACCGAGGGCAAGGCAGCTTGCCGGAGGAACAACAGGACTTAGCACCTTGGTTAAAAACCTAGGGCAAAGTAAGAGGTAACTTCAAAGCTGCACTTCGAATAAGCGCTTTGCATTACCCCCCCCATGCCACCCACAGCCATTAACATGTCCCCATCCTCTCGGCTGCCCCAGTCCCTGTTAACTGCCCTCCGCTTTATTCTGAAACTACTCCCTAGGCAGTTGTTCTTGGTCAGTAGCACCGTGGCAGCCAGTCAGTGGAGGTGGTTTCTCTTTCCTACACAGCGAAGAGGGGGAATTGTCTAGAAGCCCTGCCAGATCTTCTTGCACCTCTAGCCTCCATGAGCATGAGAAAAGTTTCTACTGTTAAGCCACTCGGCAGGCGGTACTTTCTCATGACAGCCCTAAAACACTGACTCCTGGTCTAAGATCATAAACGCCATCCCCGAAAGGGGCTCTGAAAAAGTTCTTAAGAGTGTCTGACTTCAACAGAGCCCCGAGGCGTCCTCCCGTCTCCCCCCCCCCCCCCCCCCCCCCCCCCCCCCCCCCCCCCCCCCCCCCCCCCCCCCCCCCCCCCCCCCCCCTGCCGCTGACCGAGCCTCTGTCTTGGTCCTGCAGCTCCTCCGCAGCCCTGCTCCCCTCTGTGCACTCTCAACCACATGTGACACATACCTGATTTTTCCCAATAACAAATGAATCAAGAACTGTCAGTTAAACTCCCACCTGAACCAACTTCTCCTAGCCTCCTATTCAAAAATTAAAATTTTTATAAAGAGGCTTTCTTTTAAAAGATAAAACAATGATGACTGCACGTGATGTTCTTTCTACCAGTATTTTTGAGAACATTCACCAGTGGAAGTGCCCAGTAGAATCCCAGGACATTGGGAAACTTTCAGCTTTGCATTTTAATATCCCATATAACAAAACAAAGAAATAAATGTTTTGGACTCCTTTTAAAAACATTTTAAGGAACCAAACCTGCTTTCAAAAGAGGTTTCAGTTTAAATATTTGAAGACAACAAAATTACTGCTAAGAATAAATAATAAACTCTCCCCATCTATGTTCTACAATTAGTTACAGTTTTTTAATGTTTAAATCATTTTTGGAAGTCATTCCAATACAAATATAAGCTGTTAAGGTAATATAATATGAACACTGAGATGCATGAAACAGATAAACTACTATTCATTTTAACAACAGGGCTTTGAGATGCTTTTGTAAATGATTAAGTTTATAAATGTTTGGTTTTACATTATTTTACAGCATATCTATTGCAAAAAAAGAACCAAATCTCCAGTTCCTAATCAAATCAAGAATTTACTGAGAAAGTTCTAGATGCCCAGTTCTAAATTTGGTGCTAGGGGGAAAAATATGCTGAGACATAAACTTTGACCTCAGTACATTTATGGAATTCCTCTTTAGTCTGCTTGTAAAGATTAGAAAATTTATACAGTTCAAAGCTAAATGGATAGAAAGGTTCCTATGTGCAGTCACTGGTCCAAGAGGACTGAAGTCCTGGCAGCCCTGGCGAAGCCACAGGGGAGGAGGAAGCGGGCATTCATTCAGCTGCACCTGGAGGGAACGTGGTCTGCGTTCCATGAAGGTCTCCTTTCTCCTCCAGCTTCCTGGGCCTGGTGCCCGCTTTGGCCTCTTCAGCCACAGAAGCACTGCCCCCTCCCTGCCTTCATCCTCACGTGGACTTCTGCCCTGTGTGGCTGCGTCTGCATCCAAATGCCCCCTTTCTATAAGGACACGCCGGTCATCAGGTTCACCCTAATGACCTCATCTTAACTTAATCATCTACAAAAATTCTGTTTCCAAATAAGGTCTCCCTGTGGGTGGGGGTTAGGGCTTTGGCATCCTTGGGGTTGGGGGCATAATCTCATCTGTAACAGCTGGCAGTCTTTTTCTTCTGTAAAGAGCCAAACGGTAAATATTTGAAGCTTTGCTGGCCATGAGATCTCTGCGGCAACTACTTCGGTCCGTGGCCACGGTGTCAAATGTGTGGCTGACAATAGGCAAACGTGTAGGCGTGGCACCGTTCCAGTGGAACTTGATTTATGGACAATGAAATTTGAATCTCATAATTTTCAAGTGTCACAAAGTATTATTTTAATTTTTTTCCCAACCATTTTAAAAATACAACGATCTTTAGTTCACGGGCTGTACAAAAGCAGGCGGCTGGCTGGGTCTGACCCTCAGGCTGCACTTCTGTACACCCTCTTCCCCCAGGAGTTCTGTACCTGGAGGTATACTGACTGCAAAATATGCCTGTGGCAAATCGGGAAGCAGTAATCTAATCCCTGTCTATTGTGAGAAAGCAAAACAATTTACGGAGGGTCAGCATCCCAGGCCTGCAGCAGCCCTGACAGTCTTTTAAGAAGGAAGGATCAGTGGAAGCCTCTGAATGCTCAGAAAATTGAAATGCTGGAGACCACGCTGAAAACCAAGGAAATCGGCTCCCTGCTCGAGTTGAAAGAATAGGCCATCGGGTTTCCCATCAGGTAGCTGAAAATGTCTGGGTGTGGGGGCAATGCTTGATATCTTCCGTTTAAATGCCCTCCCAGACAGCAGGGTCTGGGATGAACAGGAAATTTAAACAAGTGGTGAAATGGCCACGAGGAATCTTTTGTGAAATATTTTTTGCAAGTTTGATATCCTGTGCTTGAGTCTCTAATGAAAGCAGTAAATGAAGAGTTTCATTGCTCCTTAGGTTACAAGGGTGAGAGATGAAGATACCGCTGTCTGCATTTGAGGGTGTTTTGCTTCCCCTGGGTTCATTTTCTTTCTCGCCTGGGCGGAGAAAGAAAATGGAGATGAAGTCAGTCACTGAATGACATGGATAACACACTAAATTGTTAACTTTTACCAGTATTTGGCATCATGGTGAGACCAAAAGCCAACTGCCATATCTTGAAACAATAACACTGCAGTAAAATATTGTGATCAGGAGTTCCCATTGTGGCTCAGGTGTTAACGAATCCAACTAGGAACGATGCGGTTGCGGGTTCGATCCCTGTCCTTGCTCAGTGGGTTGAGGATCCGGCGTGGCCATGAGCTGTGGTGTAGGTTGCAGACACGGCTAGGATCTGGTGTTGCTGTGGCTGTGGTGTAGGTCGGCAGCTACAGCTCCTATTAGACCCCTAGCCTGGGAACTTCCATATGCCGCACGTGCGGCCCTAGAAAAGGCAAAAAGACAAAAAAAAAAAAATTGCGATCAGAGTAATTTTATATCAGTTTTGAGGTTTCCAAGCAACTGTTTCCTGTATTATTTATAGCTGATGTCCCTAATAATGTAGGGAGACCATCAGGATCCTAAAACTGCAGTTCTCAATAACTGGAAAGAGATGATTCAGCATTTTAGTATTTTTTAAATAAAAGGTAGAGGTTAGACCGCTGTGGAACAATTTAACACACGAGTGAAAATACCTCCCAGGATATTTATTTTCCTTTTTCATTGTGGTATAACTTACAGACAATGCAGTGCCCAGATCTTAAGGGTCTTTCAGCTAACATCACACTCAAGGTCAGGAGCAAGATACAGATGAGCATTATGACCCCAGCCAGTCAACATTCTGTGGGAGATCATAGCCAATATATAAGCTTTTGGATATATTCTAATTCATCTTAAAATACTTAATCTTCTCATCCGTCCACATTTGTCTCTGTTTTCCTTAGCATATTAATCATAATTATTGTGAAGTACTTTTTTACTCACTACAACATCTGGATAACCTCTGGGTCTGTGTCTCTTGATTCTTTGAGCTTCTTGTTTAATAACCACATCTCTTTTCTACTCTCTTTTGGGTTTTTTTGTCTTTTTGCCTTATCTAGGGCCGCACCCACGGCATACGGAGGTTCCCAGGCTAGGGGTCTAACAGGAGCTGTAGCTGCTGGCCTTCGCCACAGCCACAGCAACGCGGGATCTGAGCCGCATCTGCAACCTACAGCACAGCTCATGGCAATGCCGGATCCTTAACCCACTGAGTGAGGCCAGGGATCAAACTCACAACCTCATGGTTCCTAGTCGGATTTGTTAACCACTGAGCCACGATGGGAACTCCTTTTGTCTATTTTTAAATCAGCTAATTTCTTATTATATGTCAGACATTGTGGACAATACTTTGCATCCCTGGATTATGTTGTATCTTCTAAAATGTGTCTTTTAAAATATTTGTGATCAATATGTTGTGATCATGAAAGTGAAAGCATTCCTCTCTCATGAGGGAGCATATTTAATTTTTTTACTTATTCTGAGCCAATATTCTTGCTCTTTATCCTTCAGCAATATTAAAGGCTGAAAATTTTTGTCCAATCTGTGGAATCAATTGTTCAGAATATCTTGGAAAGAATGCAAGAGTGTTCTTAAACGTATTTCATTTCTAAACCATTCTAAATCATTGCAGACTCCAGATTCTTTCAATATAATAGCTGCCTACTTCTTATAAATGTGTTCTGTGCTTCTGAATCCTTTTAGAAAAAAAAGGCAATGACTGTCTCATCTACAGTGTGACAGAGAATGTGGCTTCCCTCTGAGAAGTCCTAAGACTTCATCTGAAGGAACAATTATCTTTATCATCACCCTGGATCATGATACATTATCTTGGTGGGAACTGGAGAATTAGAGTCATAATGTCCAGTTCTATAGTCACAATCTTTACCTTTCTTGATATCCACATAATTTTCTTTAAAACATCTAATGCAGCCTGAAAGTTTTTGTTTTATGCTCTTTTCATTTTGTGACCCCAGCTCAGGTTTCCATGATGTATTTCTGCCTCTCTGGAGATGTACCTAGAGCTCCCCGCACCATTTGTCATTGGCCTCTATTGAGATAAATTACTAGAATGGTGCCCAACAGCACAAACTGATACTTGTAGCAACCCATTGATAGTACTAAGTGCAAGGGGGGAAAAAAGGTAAAATAAAACACCTTTACTTTCTTCCTTTTTTGCTAGTGTAATATTTAATTCTATATTGATGTTTTGGCATATGGATAAAATGTACAAAAAGAAAGCAGGAAAACTCAAGTGTACCTTGGTAAGACCACCATTTTTCCCACATCTTACAATTTATGGCAGCAGCAGCTTGATGATATATAAAGAGTAACAACAGAAACTGAAATTTGGAGTTCCCATCGTGACACAGCAGTTAACGAATCTGACTAGGAACCATGAGGTTGTGGGTTCGATCGCTGGCCTTGCTCAGTGGGTTAAGGATCCGGCATTGCTGTTAACTGTGTAGGTTGCAGACGCTGCTTGGATCTGGCATTGTTGTGGCTGTGGCTGTGGCTGGCAGCTACAGCTCCAGTTCGACCCCTAGCCTGGGAACTTCCACCACATGCCGTGGGTGGGGCCCTAAAATGACAAAAAGGCAAAAAAAAAAAAAGGAAACTGAAATTTGCTTGTTTGTATTTGTTCCTAAATTGCTTCAGGTTATTTAAGAAGAAATATGCCTTCTAGCCTCCTGTACTATTTATCATTTAAAAAATTAGAACTAATTTTATTAAAAGACTAAAATTTTAAACTATACTTTAAAGAACTACAGTGTTTAATTATCAGCCTTGGTTAGTTTTTATAAATAGAACATTTTTTATTCAGTAGGTAAATCCTATTTTTGCACTTATTACCACAGGCTTGTGAATCACTAAAGGAAAACAAAAAATCTAATTCCCACAGGTGATTGTTTTTATTATTAATGTCACAGAATTGATTTTTAAATTTAGAACTACTGATGTGGTCTGACTAGCTATTTGGTATTTATTAAATGCCAGCTGTGTGTCAGAAATATTATTTTTGTGATTATATGCTTGTATAGAATCATTCAGTAAGGGATTGAACCACCTCGTTGTACAAAATTCAGAAAGACTTTCCGGGGAGAGGGGCAACTTGGAGAAGTTACTAATATATTTCTGTTTTCCATCAAAAGAAGAAAATCATTAAATTAATTAAACTTGGCACTGCTTAAGTCTGGTTGACTCTGGCATGCTAAGCATATACCAGTAAACAGCCCAGGCTATTCAAGTTGGGGCAGGTTATGTAATCCTAAAACATACCTGGGGCCTTTCTGCTTTGGGGTTACCTTCTGCAGTGCAGGCTCTGTCACCCACGCCCATTGATACCGTGACTCTGAGTTCTCTAAGGACCCACCAGAGACATGTTATTGGTCCTAAAGCAGAAGCCACTAGTCTCACCCGCGCAGGTGACAGCAAGGGGAAAGGTGGCCAGGGATCAGCTCCTCATGGTTCTCGAATCCTCGGTTATTGCACAGAACATTGTAAGTTCACTCCAGCTCTGATCAAAGTTTCTGAATCCTTAAAGCACTTCGGAGTCTGTCTTGATTTGTAACTTTTGCTTGTCCTGAGGTCGAGCGTAAATTACTTTTACGAAGCAGTATAGCCTTCCATCCCATTTAGTTTTCTCCCCATAGAATCATTTTGATTCACAGTGCACTTTCACTATTTTTAAGCCCGGCCTTGGGCCTGACGTCACGATGCCTGACCTGCGTACGTCTCCCGCGGTGCCAGAGCCCTTTTCATTTTCACCCTCCTCCACACTCTCCCCCTGCCTCTCGGTGACTCACTCTGCCATCGCGGAGCCCTCATTCAACGCCCACACGGACGCGGGGCCTTGCTCCGGCCGCCTCGGAGCTCCGCGCCTCCAGAGGGGTTGGGATCTGCTGAGGCAATTCGGGAAAGAGACCGTGAGGGGAAGGAGAGAGGAAAGCAGCCAGGCGGCGCGCAGATGAATTACCCCCCGCAAAGAAAACACTGTGACATTGCAGAAGGCGTCAGTGTGTGTGGCTGGGGAGCTGGGACGGCTGCGAGGGGAACACAGACATGCGTGTCTGCCTTTGGAGGGGCCGCAGAGGAAGGACGGGGGCGGAAAAAAGGACCGGCCTGGGCTTTGACGTTGTTTGCGTCCCAGTCCCGAATTGGGGGGGGGGGGTGGCATTGAGAGGCGTATTATCAGACGGATCTTTCCATATTGCTGTGTTTATCCTGCTGGAAAGGAAAACCAAGGTTATGCATCTTATTTTGGTGGTATCAGATTGTACTTATGCATATTATATGTAATCATTCTAAAGTGATTTTCCTCCATTGGGGCCTTTTAGTGTAAAAGGAAAGTCTGTTCCCATTGTTTGCCTTGGAAAACCTGTCAGCTTCTGAACTCCCTCTGAAAACGGGCTCTGACTCTCTGCTGGTTTTACACCTTCTAACATTTTATCTTCTCATTGGTAACACAGCAATATCTTTCTGCAAAATAATACGGCCTGTAGGTTTCTGTCCACCCCCACAGTATACACAAAAACGGGTTTTCTCTTTTAAAATCAGCCACTCTTAATGTTCTGTAATGACCTGGCTGGAGGTTAAGAGGTGTATACCTATGGGAAAAAAATACATATGTAAAAATACTTAGGGGTTCCCAGTGTGGCTCAGCGGATTAAGAACCCAACAGAGTGTCCATGAGGCTGTGGGTTTGATCCCTGGCCTTGCTCAGCGGGTTAAAGTTCTGGCATTGCCACAGGCTGTGGTGTAGGATGCAGGTGCTGCTGGGATCCTCAGTGGCTGTGGCTGTGGCCTAGGCCAGCAGTTGCAGCTTGGATTTTACTCCTAGCCTGGGAATTTCCATATGCCGTAGGTGTGGCCATAAAAAGGGGGTGGGGGGGAGGCTCTTAAATGCACTCTACTCTTTGTAGGTCATACTTCAACAAAAAATTAAATAAAATCACCTATTTTTCTCTCCACGGCAGCCATTTTCTTTCTTGTTATTCTAGTGCTACGATACTATTTTCATATAATTAAAGGAATTTAAAACATTCGCCCAAAAGCTCCCTACTGTAATAAAAATATTTGTCTTTCAGTATCTGCTCTCACTTTGAACCTATAGCTGTAATTGGGAAGTGTATGCCATTTTGTATTCTGCTTTTATTCCCCCTATAATATTATATCAAATATTTTCCTGTCTTTCGTGACCCTCATAATTTTCCATTTTAATGGCTGCAAAGTTTTCTGCTAAGTGATTACAACATCATTTGCTTATCCACTCCTCTTGTATTGGACATTTAGGTGACTTCAGATTATTCATTAAAATAAATTACCCTCCTATAAACATTTATGCATGCATGCATGCATCCATCCGATGGATGGAATATTAATTTAAGCCCCTGTTCTATGCAGAGGGCACAAAAAAATGAATGCAAATGTGTGATTTCTGCTGAGGAGCAGTGAGCATGGTTGCACAGCGCAATTAGAACTGCTCACTAATTACAGTGTGTCCACATTTGTTGAGACCTTGAGGCATGATGGTCATAGACAGACCCATCCCTGGACTCAGCTGCAGCTGGACATGGAATGGTGGATTGGGCTTGCCTGGTTCACACAGTGTGGCCAGCACTGGTCAGCACCCTGTAACTACTCCAGCCTAGTGGCCGAATGAATGAACTCGTCATCTGATTTCACTGTCCCAACAAGCTTGTGAGATAGGCATTATTATCCCCAAGTTGCAGATAAGGAAAGTAAGGCTCATGGACAAGGGTACAAAGTGTCATGGAAACACAGAGGCTTTTCAGTCGGCTCGCACTATCGCATCTAACCCTTACCCAAACCCTCTGATGTGCAAATGATAATCCCAACTTAGCCAATGGGGAAACTGAGGATCAGAGTGGAATTAAACAACTTTCCCAGGATCACTCAGCTTGGAAGTATTAGAATCCGTATTAAACCTAGAATTTCCAGCTCAAAATTCCATATTCTCTTCATGTATTATGCTTTTTCTCAGATGCGGGATTATGGAATAAGAAGGCAGAAACATTTTTTAATTCTGTTTTTAACATTGCCAATGTTCTTTTTATTTCTGTTATTACAAAATTATTACTTGTAACACACACAGTTATCAGTGTAACTACAGCTGTAGTAGCAATAGGTGTGTCTTTTAAAAATATTTTTGCAAATGTGAACTGTTTTAATAGTACCTCTTGTACATTATTTAGCCTTTCTTTAATCCACATGGCAGCCCAGCGCTGTTTCATGTTTGTTTACTCTCTGTTCCTGTGTACATTGTCTGCTTAGGAACTCTGTCTCTTACTTTATTGGACTCTTCATTTTACCCGTGTATATTGAAGTGGTATCTTTAGATATTAACCATTTGTGGTATTTGATTCCCACATTTTCCCCCAAATGCCTGTTTTCTTTTTTTATTTTGTTAATTTTCATTTTATAAGAGTGGTCCCCAGTTTCAAAGGCTTGGTTTCTTCTATTGCCTTAGTCCTTAGAAAGTTGTATCACTCTTCCAGTTACCTGGTTAGCATCAAATATATTTATCGCCACTATTTCCTTTTTTTCTTTTTTTTTATGTCTTTTTGTCTTTTCCGGGGCCTCATCCATGGCATATGGAGGTTCCCAGGCTAGGGGAGCATCAAGTATATTTAATGTGCTAATGCATCTGGAGTTCAATATAGTATAGAATATGGATCTAAAGTGTATCTCCCAATTTCCTAGTTTAAGCCAAGGCTGAGTTAAGTTCACACCTACCTGTACTGCAGCACCTGGTGGGAATGGCCACCATCTCTTCTCATACCTTTCCATACTGTTGTTAATATTTTGAACATCACCTGGATTATGACCCAATACCATATATTAAATTATTCATTCTTTCATCACATTTTTGTGGCAATTTCTCATAGATTTCTCAAAATCTCATATATGTAGATTTTACATATCAATGGATTATTTCTATCTTTTTTTCTGTTCTAATGATTTATTTTCCTACACCACTTGGGTAACCTGTTAATCATTGTAGATTTATAACATAGTTTTGTATCTGGCATGGTAGAATCTAGTATCATGGCATCTGGAGCTTAAAACAATTTTGGAGCAGGGGCTCAGAAAGAAAATGTATTTATGGGAGTTCCCTTTGTGGCACAGCAGAAATGAATCTGAATCTGACTGGTACCCATGAGGATGCAGGTACTAGTGCACCCCCAGTCTCACACAGTGGGTTGAGGATCCAATGCTGCCGTGAGCTGCGGTGTAGTTTGCAGCTATGGCTCGGATCTGGCGTTGCTGTGGGTATGGTGAAGGCAGGCAGCTACAGCTCTGATTCCACCCTTAGCCTGGGAACTTCCATGTGCCACGGGTGCGGCCCTTAAATATATATATGTACTTCATGTGAGATTAATAAAATATACATATATTTACTTTTTGTGAAATTAGTAAAAGCAAATGACCATGAGAACACATTGCGAGAACACCTCCCAGGACATGGGAAGGTCTACACAGAGGAGGCACGGGAGCTTAAGCATCATTAGCCTCATGGTAAATCCACCTCTGCCATCCAGGCTATGCTTCACTTACTTAAATTATTTATATTTTCTTATGGCCATTTTTTCCCTAATAAATTTTATAATTATTTACTTCAGCTGTTTTCACTTGTTCTGTTTAACGTCTTCTAGGGATTTTAATTAGACTTGCAGAGAATTATTCTCAGAAAATGAATTTCTCTTCTAGAACACATTGCTCTAAATTCCACCATCTCCCTTTGTTATCTAGTAAATGTTTCATTGTTTCCATACATCTATCACTTGTCAAGTTTGTTCCTAAGTAATAAACTTATAATTAATTTTCTTGTTATAATTTATTTCTTATTATTAAAGACAGGTTAATACTGGTACATAAGAATATTGATTTTACACATTTCTTCTATGTCTGGCACCTTTTTGCAGGTTTATTTGTATTTCCCATCACCTGAAATTGAATATTATGTCTCTGTGGGCCCAATATGTATTCTTGTTGTGTCTTAATTTTGGTTTCTAACTTACTGAAGCAAATACAACAATATTAAACTAAGGCAGCACCTTAATTTCATTCTGTTTTTAAAAGAAATGTCTCTAGGATTGTCCATTGATATAATTTTGTCACAATGTTATAATGTATTAAGTTCTTCTAATAAAAATGTAGTTGGAATGTATGTTGATTTTTTTCAAATTGCTTTTTAGCATCTATGGAAATGACCATATATGAACATTCATTTAACTCATTGATGTCTTAGAAGACTTTGCAGTTGAACCATCCTTGAATTCTAGGGGTACAGTTTACTTTCTAAGTCGGGCCCTTTTGAAGGGTTTTATTTAAGATTTCTTCATCTGTATTTAGAACATTGACTATTTTTCTGGAGTGCTTATTAATGTTATTCAGTACTATATTAAGTGTTTCTAGTCAAGAACACCCTGTAACTTAGTATTATCTATTTCTTAATATACTTTTAAAAAATATTTTAAAAGACTCATATTCAGAGCCTTTTTCTTGGAGTTGTAATAGTTCCTTGATGACTTTCTAATTTTTTCTTCTCTTATCAATCTGTAAAGTTATCTTCATTTTGCACCAACTCAAAATTTTTAATTTTATATGAAACACCTTTGAGAATTACAAATACAGTAACATACTTATAGATATTTATTTCTTATAGTTTTTTTATTTCTACAATGTTTTCTGTTTCCTTTCTGATTTCTATTTTTAACTATTTTTTGTTTTCTTGATTAGACTTATCATAAGTTTTTTTTCTATATTATTAAAGCTTCAAGGAATCATCTCTTGCTTTTGTTGACTTTATTTTTTGCTTTTTTGCTTTCCAGTTTATCACTTTTATCTTTTATTTCTTTCATTGTGTTTCTTCTCTGAGATATTAGGTTGAATAATTTATTTACTTTCTCTTTTTAATTTTAGCAATAAAACATTTAAAACTCATTAATGTTTTCTCTAAGCACTGATTTTAGTATATAGGACAGTGTTGTTATTTTCTAAGTTGTCTTTTTTTTGTCTTTTGAGGGCTGCACCCATGTCATATGCAGGTTCCCAGGCTAGGAGTCTAATCGGAGGTGTTGCTGCCAGCCTATACCACAGCTACAGCAATGCCAGATCCAAGCCACGTCTGTGATCTACACCACAGCTCACAGCAATGCTAGATCCTTAACCCCCCGAGCGAGGCCAGGGATCGAACCCCTAACCTCATGGTTTCTAGTCAAATTTATTTCTGCTACGCCACGACAGGAACGCCTCTAAGTTGTCTTTTATTGAGTTCTTGATTTTCCCATTGTCCCTGTTGCTGTTTAGGAGATTATTTTTAACATATCAGAGTAACTTACAGTTTTGTTTCTTTATTCCTAGGGATTCTAATTTTAAGTCGTAGTTGTGTTTTGGTTAGAATGTAGCCTATAACACCTCTGACGAAGTTTATTCATTTAATTTTATGTAAACTAGCGAGAGATAAGATTGATAAGTGTTTTTTGAGTAATTCTAAAAAAATTGTATCTCGTTTATAGGCTACAGAATTTTGCCTACTTGTTATGGTTTTGACTATAAAGAATTTAATTCTCCCGATAATTGAAGTTTTGTTTGTTTCTACTTCAAATTCTTATATTTTTTGCTTTGTGTGTTTTGTTGCTATGTTATTTGGTGCATATGAATTCACAATTATTATATATTATGTAGGTACTATGTTTATTTCATTTAATATGTTTTATCTTGAATTATTTGAACTTATTTCAACCTTTGCTTTCCTGAATTTATTATCATTGCTATATCTTTGTAGAAACTTTCAATTTTAGGTTGTCTGTTTAACTCTTTATAAGTATGTTACTCATGAGTAGCACAATGCTGAAATATTTTTTAGAATCCCTTTTGGGCATCTTTACCTTTTAGCGATGCTTTTATTTTTATTTTAGTTTCATTCTTTTTCCTTCTACAAAAGTTTTAAAACTTTTGATTGAATTGGATTCACCTGAGAGATCATTTTCATAGCTGATATTTTCTTTTGTTTTAAGCCCTTTTATAAACATGTTAAAGAAACTGAAGGGGAGAAGGTCTCTGGTGTTGCCTATATCATCATTCCAAAAGGGCACAGCATTGTCTAATAAAATGTGGGCACGTTCAACTTTCCAAACTCCCCACCACCACAGATAGTTCTCTTTTCCTATTCAGGCTATGATTTCTTGAATTCTGTGGTTGTTCATTTGTCTTCCATCAAATGCTAATTCCTGTTTCTTATGTTTTGATCCCAAGACTTACTATTCTGGTACAATAAGTTTAGCTATAGTCTTCAAATTGTATATATGCCATCCAAGTTCCTTTTTGTACCAAAATACCATATACAAACCTCACTATACTTTCTTCTCAGTTCTTCTACACGACTCCAGTAAAAATTTCCTTTTTACTGAAAAGTAAAAATTTCCTTTTTACTGAAAAGTAAAAATTTCCTTTTTACTGAAATTTAAATAAATCATAGTGTTTTATTCTGTTTCATGAATAACTTTGAGAAAGTAATGCTTCAAAAGGGAATTCCTTTTTTTAATGAACACTTTATGAAATATTCTTTCTCTAAAGGTCACTGTTATTCTTGTTCCAATTATAGGATTAGTGTTCACATGGACTATTAGAATATCACCTCCATTTTTGTCTAGTACTTTCTTACCTATTCTGATGGAAAATTTGTCCTGAGTAAATGATAAGCATAATTTAAACTCTTCTCCTTATACCACTATTTTTTTTTAAGTTACACATACCTGTTATAACTATAATAAATAGCAGTGTTAAGTTAACTCTTTAAAACCCAGTTTTGTAACTGGCGGTTTTGAGGCATTATTATCTACCAGTAGTATATGTGTATAGTAGTGAGAAAAATTATGAGGGTAGAGAGCGGGAGACGGGCACAGAGGAGATAGAGAATAACCAGGCTAAAGAAACCTAGGATTAATAAGTAAGCGTTATTCTGTATTAATATTAGAATTTCCAGATTCGGTGCACCCCCTACTGACTGAAGTCCAAATAAATTTATTTTAAAATATTGTTTACTGCATGTCATAAAAATGAATCGGTAGAGTTTCTTAGGAAAAGTCTTTATGGATTTTCTCCGTAAGAAGCTTCTCTGGAGAAAGAGTAACATCACAGCTCAACAACACAGAACTCAAAGTCACTCACCATTTGAAAGACATCTGTTTATTTATTAACCAACAGACATTTATGAAGCACCTAATAGGAATGTGGGGGGATATAAAGATGACCTACACAGAATCCCTACGTCTTGAATCTCATGAGGGCAACAGATGACTATTACATCAGAGCTTCTGAGCCTCACCTCTTCCTACTCCCCCTAAAAGCCCCACATCAGCCATGACAAAGCACATTGCAGTCTCCAGACCAGCCGCACAGTGAGCTTTCTCAGACCCCTAAAGCCAACCATGCTCTTCTTTCCCCCTGGAATCCCCTCCTTCCTCGTCTCTCCCCTTGAAAGACTTCTGTTCCTTCCTGACCCAACCAGGGAATAATTTTTTGAACACTTAAAATTTTCCAATTTCACATTATTGCGAATAACTCTGTGATCTAGATCTTTGTCCAATCTCAGATTATTTCGTTGCAGTAGATTCCTGTATTAGGAATCTGGCACATGTGCGCACACACAGGTGCACATACACACACACACACACACACACACACACACACACACACACACAGAGAAAAAATAAATAAAATCATGGAGAGTTTTTAAGGCTCTGAAGAGATGTGGCTAAACTGGCTCCCCAGAAAGATAGTACCATTTTAAACTTTGAACAGAAATGTATAAAAGTGCCTGTTTCACTTCACACTCATGAGTTCTGGTTAAGAGCTATAGTTTAATCATTGCAGTTTGTAGGCCAAAAAAATTGTATATTGTTTTAATTTCTATTTCTTGGTTTACCAGTATGATTGAGCATTTTTTCACATCTGTAACCATTTTTACTTTTTCCACCAATTGTCTGTCCATGGAATTTTTATTTTCTAAAAGATTTTAGTGGATTTTAATAGTTTGTATGAGTTTTCTTATGTGTTAAGAAAATTAGGAGTTCCTGCTGTGGCACAGCAGGTTAAGGATCTGGCATCGCCCTGCATCTGTGGCATAGGTTGCATCTGTGGCTCAGATTCAGTCCGTAGCCTGGGAACTTCCATTAAAAAAAGAGGCGGCGGGGGGAGAGAGAAAGAGAGAAAGGAAGGAGAAAGAAAGACAGAGAGAGAGAGAAAGAGAAAGAAAGGAAGGAAGGAAGGAAGGAAGGAAAGAAGGAAGGAAGGAAGGAAGGAAGAAAGGAAGAAAGAAAAGAGAAAGAAAGAAAAATGAACACTTAACCCACCATATTTGTGGGAAATATTTTCATATGATATTTTCCTTTAAGTTTGTTTTTTGATGGTTTTTATTTTTGTGAGCCAGTCCTATTAGTGCAGTTGAATCTGTATGGATAATTAGATTTTTAACATTTATCTATTGAGTTAATCTAGAATTGATTTAGGTGTATAGCCTGAGATTATATAATTTACTGTTCTTTCCAAGTACTAAATGGACTGTCCCAGCACCATTTTATTGACTAATCTATTTTTCCCCTTAGATTTGAAAGACTGATTTAAATCAAATGCTAAAATATCATATATACTAAGGCTAATTTTAAGGCTATGCATCCCTTTCCACTAATTTCAGCCCAGTAGCACACTGTTTTGGCTACTGTAAGTACATGATATACTGTAATACCTAATACACCAAATTTTCCTATTTGCCTTTTCAGAACTTTCTTAGCATCTCTCACCTCTTTATTCTTTTAAGTGAACATTAGAATCACTGTCAGGTTCCAAAAGCATACTGTTGGGGTTTTGATTGGAATTTCATTAAGCTAATTTGGAGAGAACTGACAACATCAAAACATTCAATCTGCCTTCCCAGAAGCATGGAAGCTCTTCTTTTATTCAGATTTTCTCCTGTATCCTAATGAAAATTTTATGATTCTCTTTTATATAGGTAGGTCCTATACATCTGTTAGGATCTCTTCCTAGGTGTTTCATATTTGGGATTGATTTTAATGGAAATTTTTCATTATTGCATGTAGCTGATCATTGCTGGTGTGAAAGAAAGCTATGGATTTGTGTATTTTAAAGTTAATTTAAAATTAAAAATTTTTATGTTAGCGTTTCAAATAAATCAGTTGTGCAATGTATAATTTTAGTAGATCTACAACCAATTCTATATGCTGACTGATTCTGTTAAAAACGTAAATATCCAGGAGTTCCCTTTGTGGCTCAGTAGTAATGAACCTGACTACTACCCACCTGGCCCCCCTCAGTGAGATAAGGATCTGGTGTTGCCCGTGAGATTTGGTGTAGGTCACAGACGTGGCTCGAATCTGGCATTGCTGTGGCTCTGGTGTGGCTTTACCAATTCAACCCCTAGTCTAGGAACTTCCATATGCCACAGATGCAGGCCTAAAAAATAAATAAATAAATATCCAGAGTTTCCTGGTGGCTCAGCGGGCTGGGGACCTGGCATTGTCATTGCTGTGGCACAGGTTCCATCCCTAGCCTGGGAACTCCCACATGCTGTGGGCATGGCCGGGGTGGGGAAAAAAAGCACACGTAAATATCTGAATGTATTTGTGCTGAGCACCAGTTGGCTGATGGAAATAACTAAAGCTATAAGAGGATTTTGTCTTACTCAGTCGATGCCATTTGAAGACCTGAGAAACCACTGAAGTTACTTCTTACGGCAGCCTTTTCTACATTATTATTGAGTGAACAGACAAGGCAGAAAAGGAAAAGGCGTGGGCATGCCGGCATGGTCTTACTCACCATATTCCAAGACCCTCTGCGCAGGGCTTCCGGTGCTCCTGCTTCCCCATCTGCTGGGTGTCTGAAGTTTTTGGAAGGAAGGTCTATGTAAATTTAAAATTCCATCATGATATATCAGCCTGGAAGTACTCATAAACATTTTCGTCTTGTTTAATGTAACACATAATCCATAAAAGGGCATGTTTGCTGTTAGAGCTGATGCTTCACTTTGCCATCCTAGCCCTTAAGAAAATTTCTTACTTTGCTCTCTTCTCCAGTGGTTACAATACAGTACAGTACTCTGTCAAGTATTTCTTTGATGAAAAATGGAAGTTTACAGGGCCGGGTAGATTTTGACACATTTTGACATTAAGCAAACTTGCAGCACAAAAGTAAAGCAATATGCAGGGGTTGGCTGATTATTTTCTAATCAGTCATTCAGGCACTTTTTCTAATAGGGCTTCACACTGATTTCCTAAGGTCATCTGGCTCAGCATTTTTTTTTTACCAAGCTTAGGCCCAAGCAAACAGCTGTTGTCTTAAGTGAAGGCCGTTTGGGCTATGGGCACATTCTTTGCTCCAGGCCTGCCCTGAGCCACCAACCAGGGTCTTGTGCCCATCCCTGCTTCTCGCTGCCCTGGCCTCCCAGATCAGTCTCCCTAGGGTGACCCATAGAGCTGTTGGGGGCACTGCTCAGACTCAGGCACCTGCTGGTTCACTCCCAGTTCCCTTGTGTTCTCTCTGGCTTTGAGATCTTCATGTTGTGCCTTGCAAGTTCCAGATTCTGGTAATTATCCAGCTTCATAAATCTGTCAACAATGTTACTGACCCCCATCAATACCTAAAGCACAGTGTCACCTAATGCTGGGACTTGGTTTGCTTTCCATTCATTCTTGTATTCACTCAACAAATGCTTATAGGGCAGCTCCTGCGTGCCTGGCACTGTGCTAGGTCATGGGTAGGCACCGGGGACATAGCTGTGACCGAGACAGACCACCTCTCTGGACTGTTCCTCTCTCCGGGTGGGGCACTCAGAAGCCAGATTTCTTACAAGCCTCCAAACCCCTCCATGCCTGAGTGCTGGAGTTTAGGTCTGCTCATAGTCTAGAGTGGTTTGAGTTTATACTTCAGGGAAAAATCTCTTGGCAAGTCTCCCACATTATATTGGAACACTCAGATGTGAACAGACCTGTTTTCTCAGCCAAGAAGCTAGCATGAAGATAGAAACGACCAGGAGTTCCCATCATGGCCCAGCAGTGACGAACCCAACTAGTACCCATGAGGACAAGGTTTTGATCCCTGGCCTCGTTCAGTGGGTTAAGGATACAGCGTTGCCATGAGCTATAGTGTAGGTTGCAGATGCAGCTCGGATCCCATGTTGCTGTGGCTATGGTGTGGACTGGCAGCTGCAGCTCCGATTCGACCCCCTAGCCTGGGAACTTCCATGCATTGAGGGCACAGCTCTAAAAAGAAAAAAAAAAGGGAAGGACACTGTTACATCTTGTTTTGTTTTGTTTGGGAAGGCACAAGAACATACAATGGGAATGGAAGCTGACATCTCTGTATCGTCTCTTGGCAAATGTTTTCCATGCTGACGGTCAAGGTCATCAAGGCTGAGCCTACACATTACCAACGAGGCTGGCCACCCAGTGTTCTGGTTTCCATCTTGGATGCCAGTAGTCCAGTTCCACTTTTCTTTCATGAACTGCTTGAACCACCTAATCTGGGCATCACGGCAACAAGAAAAGCAGCAGACTCATAGGGAAGGGCTACCTACCAGAACCAGTCACCTGCTGTCAGTGCTCTTGACTCTCAGGGCTTTGGAAGAGAACTAGTGAGTACTTCCTGTGGATCCACATTCAAGAACATTCTACTCACAGGCTGTGAAGCTCCTCCACGTGCTCCCCAGTATCAAGCCATCCTTCTGTGCTAGGGACTGAGACTTGGTGAAGTCACGCATCTTTTAAAAAATGGTCCCAGTCTGTCTACAAGACGTTTCATGGCAGAACACTGACTTCCCCTCCACCCTTCCATCCTTTTGTGCTTGTTTTAAGGAAACTTCCTGAACATACATAAAAGTCCACCCTTCTGCAGAATGGACCTCTTAGGAAGACCGTAATAGAGCAAACAGCTGGCTCCACCCCGAATTCTGTGAAGAGAACGCAGCGAATATTTACTGGACTTCCACTCACGTTCAGAACATCACAACGCACCCCCTTCTTACAGGATGAGTGAGGGTGACCTGGCCGAGCAGACCCTGATTCCAAACATCCCAGCTCTGCTCTGGCCTTGCCGCCTGCGACCTGGAAAGCAAGGCAAGTACACTGTACAGGTGCTGTGTGGTTGTGTCACCCCCCTGCCCTGCTCTGGTCCCCACACCATCTAGTGATGAGAGAGTAAGGCTGGGAAGTGGAAGGCACCTGTGACAGAGAGGCACAGCCAGGTCTTTGCCTCCGTTTTCTGGCTGTAAAGCAGGAATAATAGTCCCTGCTTCCTTTCTTTACAAATGTCACACTGGACAATGAGAGGACATGTGTGACGTGCTCTGAGGGGCCTTGGAGGAGATAAGAATTGATTAACCCCAGAATAGTGCCCAGGCATTATTTGTTATTGAATTATTTGTTACTGAATGGGTTGGACCCCAGGAGGTTGAAAGAAGTGTGGGTTTGATTCTTGGAAACCACGGTCAGCTGACTGCCTTGGGAAAGTGGATTGTGGCTGTAATTGTTCACTCCCTCCGCATTCACACTGTCGGCCACTGAAATGTTATATCCAAAAGGTCATCTAGACAAAGGCCGCGCAGATAGGACTGTCTGACTCTGTCCAGGGCCAGTGTGCGGCTGCATTTGTAATTCCCTCCTTCCAAGGTGCCCTGTGGGCCAGGTGCTTGGAGTGGGTCCCATGCACGGCCTGGCAGGCTGCTGGGTCGGCCTGTTTGCCTCCAGAGAACTGGAGGAAATGGCCAGACTCCAGAGACAGTGAAGAGCCAGGCTCCGTGGGTCCTCTTGTGGAAACCTAGTTCCACATCTCACCAAGAGGGTGGCTCTCAGCCCCTCCCTCAGTGGCACAGATGCCACCTGTGTTGGCCTTGGTCTTGCTGTGTAGGTTGTTGTCACTAAACAGCAGGGCATAGGCTGGGTGACTTCAAATAAGAAATGTCCATGGAGGGAGTTCCTGTCGTGGCTCAGTGGAAACGAACCTGACTAGCATCCATGAGGACACAGGTTCGATCCCTGGCCTCCCTCAATGGGTTAAGGATCCGGCGTTGCCATAAGCTGTGGTGTAGGTCGCAGACGTGGCTCAGATCTGGCATGACTGCGGTGTAGGCCAGCAGCTACAGCTCCAGTTCAACCCCTAGCCTGGGAAACTCCATATGCCACAGGTGCATCCCTAAAAATACAAAAAAAAAAAAAAAAAAAGGGAAATGCCCATGGAATTCCTATTGTGTCACAAGGAAAGAAACCTGACTAGGATCCATGAGGATCTGGGTTCAATCCCTGGCCTTGTTCAGTGGATCAGGGATCTGGCGTTGCCATGAGCAGTGGTGTAGTTCACAGATACGGCTCAGATCTGGTGTTGTCGTGGCTGTGGTGTAGGCTGGGAGATGTAGCTCCAATTGGACTCCTAGCCTGGGAACTTCCATATGCCATGGGTGTGGCCCTAAAAAAAAAAAGGGAAATGTCCTTTACAAGAAAAAAGGAAAATGCAGGTGGATGCTGCCATGAGCCTTCTCTGATCTTCAGATACTTGGTGGTTGGCCAGGTGCCTCCTTCCACCTTTCCACCTCCTGATGGGGTCACAGGGGCCAAAGTAAATGACCATGGAGGAAAGGACTGCTGGAAATGTCCATCTCAGAGACGCAGGCAATGATGACACTTTCATCATCCCGGGAGAGGCCCCTGGCCGGGTTTTAACCTCCCGTGTGGGAGTGTATGTGACGGAAGATCTCCACGGTAGAAGCCTTCAGCGCAGGAAGAGAGTGACGCCCCTTTCGACACGGACTGGCTGGTTATGGAAGACGGCGCATAAGACACACTGACGTAGCTTTAAGAAATTGCCCTTAATTTCTCAGGATGAGGACTTCCTGGAAAAGTCAAAGTCCTTCCCGGAGAAGGGATTCGTTTCTCATGACAGGAACTGAGGGATAACTCAGTTAGATAGTTTGCTAAACAGAGAGCAGGGGGAATCATACAGACAGCAGGCTCTGGACCGTCACCCCAGACCTCCTATCACTAATAGGAGCAAAGCTGAATTTGACTCAAGGTACTTGTTGAATTAGAAGCAATGTGAGATTCCTGAGATGGAGAGTCCCCGTTATAGAGACGAGAGAGTGGACCCGGTTTCAAGTCCCTGCAGGCCTCCGAGTTCCTCCCGCTTTCTGGTCTCCTTGCAGGCCAGAGAAATTCCCTAGGGAGGCGAGGCCACAGGGTGTAGAAGGCTCGAGCTTGGCATGCAGGTTGCTTCTCTCTGGCTCATCCCACGGCCACACAGATCCTGGATCTCCATTTACAAAAGGGCCTTTACAAAGGCGAGGGGTATGTACGGGCTCTGCCAGCAGGGCCTAAATATGCCCCTGGCCTCCCCCTCCTTCCACTGCTCTCCTTGCTGTTTCTCACTCTGAGCTCTACTTATTTGTGTGTCTTCCTCCTAAATGGTCTCCCTGAGTAGTCCCAGCACTCGGAGTTTAAGAAAGCCCTCACCGACAGTCCCTGGGGGCCTGGAGAGTTAAGGATCCAGTCTTATTACTGCTGTGACTCGGGTCGCTGGTGTGGTGTGACCCTTGGCAAGAAAGGAGGAAAAGAAAAGAAGGAAGGAAGGAAGCCTTCATTTTAGTGTATAGTCGATGCCCAGTAAACTCACTGAATCTACTTACAACCAACACCAAAAATTCATAGTAAATAACCAAAAACAAAAAGTGTAGCTAGAACTTTATCCTGCAAATGAAATAGAAAATGACAGTGGTAAGTTTATAGACCCTCACAGGTGCATATATACATATGTATATATGTTATGAGACCCCCCCCAACACACACACACACACAGTTTAGGTCAAAATTGTAACTCTATGCAAATTATTTTACATAGGATGAAACAAATGCTGGTTTTGCCATCATTTTCCCTACCAACAGGAAAAAGCGCTACACAGTATGTTTGAATTTCACAGCCAGCCACAGTGGTGGAGATCTTTGCAGAAATATTCAAGGACTTGGTTAGTTTTCCCTTGGGTCCCTCCCACCCCTTAGCTATTCAGAGCATTGCCTTCTGACACGCTTTTACCTTGGAAACCATCTCTTGTCAGTTTTCTCCTCTCAGTTGTTAACTGCCTTAATTGAACAGGAAGTCATCTACTGGTGGTTTCCTGTGTGGTGGAGGAGGCCTTGCAGGACCCCTGCTCAACCCGATGAGATCCTGCATCTTTTCCCAGTTTCCATTTCCCTCTCCAACCACTGGTAGTGTATTTCAGCCACGGACAACCAACGAGAGACTAACTGGAAGACACCGGGGCTCAAAAGGCGCGGGTCAAGCACAGTGTTCTCAGCAGGTGCCCAGTGTCCAAGAGTTCAGCTCAGTCATAAACATTTCCATGGTTTGATAATTCTCAGCATGGCCACAATTACAGCAAGGACTCAAAAAAAGAATTGGGTAAGAAGGCGCTCTCGTTCTTCTAACACACAGGTTGCTATGGACTTAATGTGGTTTCCCCACGAAATTCATGAGATCCTAATGCCCAGCATGATGCTACTAGAAGGAGGGGCCTTTGGAGGCCCCCAAATGAATGACATCAAGAGTATTCCCCTGTCCCCTTCCACCACGAGAGGATGCAGCGAGGAGTCAGCACCCCAGCCGCATGGCACCCCGATCCTGGGCTTCCAGCCTCCAGAAATGTGAGAAATACATTTCTGTTGTTTTTAACCCTCCAAGTCAGCGGTATTTTGTTATAGCAGCCCCAACACACTAAGACAGTGGTCATCACTTTGTACTTCGCATTGCAGTTGTGGACACACACACACACACACACACAACGATGCTGCTGTCTATATAAAATGCCCGCGGCACAGAGCAATAACAAAGGCTTGTGCCGCGCTGCAGAGGCACTCGGGGCAGGGGCGTATTTGCAGCCTCAAGACATGAGCCCTTGACTTAAGTCTCTTTAGGGCAAATAAGGGGAGAGTGCTTTCTGGGCAGAGTACACTATGCACAAAGTTCAAGGGTGTGGGATGTGTGGCCTTTGAAGGGACAGCTAGCAATCCACGTAGCGTGTAGGGTTCAGCTGAGCTAGTGATGGAAGGTGAAAAAGATGGGGTCCAGACAGGTAGACCTGTCTGACTATAAGTCCAAATTTTAAGAGCCCGTCAGCCAAGGCCCAGAGTTTCTACACCGGGACACTGCAGACCCTTGGGGCCAGGCACTTTTTTGATGTGGGGGGACTGTTCTGTCCTGTGCACTGCATCTGGCCTCTGTCTGCCCCGTAGATGCCAGTAGTACCCCGCTTCCCAACTGTGACAATCAAAAAGGTCTCCAGACATCGTCACGTGTCTCCTGGAGGAAATTGCCCCTGCTTGTGAACTGCTGGTGTAGTGCAAGCTCCATGAGCTTGGGGCGGGGAGCGGGACACCTAGAACAGGTGATCTGTGGCTACCTGGTGAATAAATAAATGAGGGGAGCGAAGGCAAAAAGACCGGAAAGGGGAAAGAATCAGTTCTCTGAGTCCAGAGGATTAACGAGATCACAAGCCATTTTAAGGAGGGGAAGGAAGTTGAAGAAGCTCACAATAAATTCAGAGACAAAGGTCATGGCTGAGAGGTTCAGAGGAAAAGGTGGGTTTGAAGAGAATGAATAAATGGTAAAGAGCAGTTAGGAAGCTTGGAAACTGACTGCCCTCCAACCAGAGACACCCCACACACACACAGGAAAAATGAACAGTGCTGGGGGGCCCACCGGCTCATTGCTTTGCTTTCATAGTAATGTATTTAGTGAAATTCAAGGGGAAAATACCAAATTTTCTATTGACGGTAGTTCCATAAAGTTTCATTTAAAGTGTATTTGTAGGGAGTTCCATTGTGCCTCAGCAGTAACGAACCCAACTAGTATCCATGAGGACTTGGGTTCGATCCCTGGCCTTGCTCAGTTGGTTAAGGAACCAGCGTTGCTGTGAGCTGCAGTGTAGGTCGAAGACACAGCTCAAACCTGGTGTTGCTGTGGCCGAGTCCATAGGCTGGCAGCTGCGGCTCCAATTTGACCGCTAGCCTGCGAACTTCCATATGCCATGGATTCAGCACTAAAAAAGACAATAAATAGAGTGCATTTGTAGGTGTTCCTTGGTGACTAAGCAAGGTAAGGATCCAATGTTGTCACTGCTGTGGCACAGGTTCAACCCCCGGCCCAGGAACTTCCGCACGCCAAGGGTGCAGCCAAAAAACAAGTGTGTTTGTAAAAAAGCTGATGTAAAAAACTTAAGTAATATGGAACCGATGGTATGAAGATGGGGCAAACCATGAGGACGGCACAGAGTAACTGAAGTTTGGGAATGAAAAGAGCTGGCGCCCACTTGCCAGGCCTGTCTGTGTGCTCAACAAGCGAGGGCCACCACAGGTGCTGCTGGCCTGCCTCCCCAGTCCCGACCCCCGACCCCGCCCTTCAGCCAAACCTCCCCTGTAGTCCTGGAAGAGGAGCTGCTTTATGGCCCTGGGTCCCTCTGCTCTGAACACCTGACTGCTGCTCTAAATACCATCTAGTTATTTCTTGACTTGTTTTTGATTCCTTACTCAGATGCGAAGTTTCTTGCTGGGCAGGAATCCTATCTGCATACTCTGCCCCGCCCCCTCCACCACCCCCAAGCACAGGGAAGGGCGTGGTGATGCGGGGGCTGTGTGTCACCGTGTAAGTGCCAGGAGAGCCAGTCACCTACTTAATTTCAAGTCAAATTAATAACCTGCTAATAACTTCCCTATTTCCGTGAGAAGCACAGTCAGTGACACAAGGCTTAGGTATCTAAAAACCATTAATTTGTCTCCTCTGTGTGTTTCTAAGTGAGCCTCCAGGAGATAACCTGTGTAAAGGTCCTGCTCTCCAGACCCAAGTACAAGGTCCTATCACTTCCACTCCGGAAAGATTCTTGGGCCTGGGAGTTCCCATCATGGCTCAGGGGTTAACGAACCCAGCTAGTATCCATGAGGATGTGGGTTTGATCTCTGGCCTTGCTCAGTGGGTTAAGGATCCGGCATTGCTGTGGGCTGTGGTGTAGGCCATCAGCTACAGCTCTGATTGGACCCCTAGCCTGGGATCTGCCATGTGCCTCGAGTGCGGCTCTAAAAAGACAAAAAAAAAAAAATACTTGGGCCTAGATCTCAGGCTTCTGTGCTCCCATTCCCAGCACTTGAGGTGTAGGGAGTCAAGTTGATAGACTGATATAGTATGGCTGGGGGTAGATGTCATTTCATTTTCACAACTTTAAAAAACAGAAATCTTGAACTAGGGGGCAGAATAACATTCTCTAAAATAAACAGAATAGAAATCCTGGATGGTGAACAGCTTCAGGGAGCTCCAGGAATAGCAGGGACAAGCTGTTCTGTGCTGATGGTTCCTGAACTAGTGTTTTTAACAACTAGCAACATTAAATTCGCATCTTAATCGAGGTTGAAGCACTCAGCAGCCCTTAAAGCATTAACTCCCCAAGAATTCACTCTAAGTACTGTAGGATTTGTTTTTTTTTTAAGTCCTAGGCACCACAAATTGCACTTAGCAACTACCCAAGCATATTATTTCCTTCCTGCCTAATGTAATTTTTGTTTCTTTATATAAAGGTCTTCGGCTATTTTAAAAAATTATCCTCCCTCCTAAATTAATCTGGCTTTTATTTGTTTTTAACAATCAAAGGAGCTAAGAACAAGAATGAGGCAATGCTTCTAACTAGCTTCTAAGTAGCCAGATGTAAAAATGTTCCTCCATAGCCATCATTTAAAACAGCAAATTTTTCTCTTAGGGGGTACAGTTTAAGGGTTGTGGTAGGGACCGGGGGAGGGAGGGCTTATCCTGAAAGCTAGGCCGGTTTGTCCACTGGTCAGGGCTCTTTTGTGGATGAAGTCACGTGCTATTCCTTCCTGCCCCTTACATCTTAGTCATTCACTCATGTATGCAACGAGCATTATGTAGGTGCAGGGGATCTTTGGACCGGTCTGGCAGGGGCCTCACCCTCAGGAGCTTAAAAGTCTAGTAGTGGAAGCCAGACAGATAAAGAAGGTGAGTCCATTAATTCATTCACTCTGCAAATAAGTATTATTTCATTTTTCAACACATAGCCATTGAGCCTTTACTGAGAATCATCTTTGACCACGACAGGCAAGATCCTTGTCCTCAAGAGCTCACATTCGAGTGGAAGTTAAAGAAGGTGATCTCAGGGAGCGAAACGTGCTAAGAAAAATGCTACAGGATGTTGTGACGGAGGCACTAGGGGTTGGAGGAGCTGCCAAGGAAGGCGACACGGGAGCTGAGACCCATCCCGTAGACCCAGGGCCAGGGAGCTTTCCATCTGGGCTGCTGAGCACTCGTGCTTCCGAACCACACCCCCGCCGGGCGCCAACGGCCCACGGGCAACATCTGTGGGAGGATGGGTGGAATGAGCAGAGGGCTGACTGCTTGGTTGGTTGGTTGGTTGATCGGTTAGTTGATTAACTGGTTGACCCAGTCCCTCCACTGCCTGGGTTAAGACAGGCGGTAACAAATTTTCTAATGGGGCCCCCGTGAACATCTGCTTAAAGGAACACCGAACGCCACAGGGACTGTCAGAGTAAGTGGGCCGACTGGAACCATCCACGGACCTCAACGCAAGGCGAGCACAGGCCGGCCGGTAGAGCGAGGAGGAAGAAGCCCGCCGGGCCCGGACCAGCTCCGCTCAGAGTTCAGCGCTCGCGCCGACGCCCGCGAGGGGGCGGGCCGCGGGCCGCGCCTGCGCAGCACGGCACCCGCGAAGGCAGCCCTGGGCCCTGCCCTCGGAACTGCGCCGGCGCGGTGCGCCTGGCGCTAAGGGGCGGGGCTCCGTTGCGCCGCGCGCAAGGCTGGGGCAAAACCCTGGCCGGGATAGGGCGTGGGGCAGCGCGTCGGGACGTCCCTCGCGTCGGGCCCGAGGGCGCGTGCGCACTGGGCGGCCGGTGGGGCGGCTGAGGGGCGGGGCGGGGGCAAGAGTGGCTTCCTTGCCTCTTTGTGCCCTATCGCCGCCCGGACACCGCGGAGGCCGCCGGCACCATGAAGATCTGGACTTCGGAGCACGTCTTCGAGTAAGTTGGGGGCGGGGGCGGGGGCGGGGGCGGGTCGGCGAGGGGCGCGGGGGAGCAGGGCAGGGCGGGCCTGGAGTGGCGGCGGGGCCGGGGCGCCCCTCGGGGAGCTTCCCGGCGTCGGGCCTAGTGGGGGAGCTGGGCGCAAGCGCCTCGGAGCCCTGGGGGGCGCGGGCCCAAGGTCACGACTCCGGGGACGCCCGGGGCATGACCCCCAGAGCAGACGGCCCGGGACAGACTCCACTCCGGTGGTGGCGGCGTCGCCGGGCACGAGGTCCTTACCTGCCCTCGGGGTGGGAGAGCCCCCTCGTTGTCACCTCAGGCCTTTTACAGCCCTGTGGGAGGTGACCCTGAGGATCCCCGGGGAAGGCGGGGGTGTCGAGGTCTGGTCGCCAGCTTTGGGTGGAGTTTCTCACCCGGAAAGTGGATTTAGGGTGAGCCCGGGCGACCAGGAAGCAAAACTTTTCCGGCAGCTCCTTGACCTGAGGATTGGAATTTACGGCCTTGGAATTGGAGTCCAGGATCCAGGTCGGGCTCCGTCAAGCTTTGTGACCTTGGGTTACCCGGTTTCGGCTGAGACGTGGGAGGTGGTGGTGTCCTCGGGGCCTGCCAGCTCTAAGATGCCTTCGAGGCCACGTTCGTTAACATCTTTTGGTTACTGAGAAATACTTAGGAGTAAAAGTAGGCCTTAAACTAGTCGCGTGTTGGAAATTATGTTCCCTTCCCGTTCCATGAGTCTTAGGACAACAGAAACACACATTTAGATGGCTGGATCCTTTTTTGCCTAAACAGTTTGTTGGCAATCTACTTTTTATTGGGTAACCTTTTTTCTTCTGACTGACTTGAAATGCCACCTTTCTCCTAAATACTGTTGTAATTTGTTTTAATTCATTTCTGAGCTAACTGCTCTGCTGCACTGATCTTGCTCTTGTTGCCACACTGTTCTGATTTTTACAACTTGGTAGTTTGTTTTATCCTGACCATTTGATTTTGTTTTGAACAGTGTTTCCAAGGACAGTTTCTCAGAGAAGTTGTAGACTTTTTATGTACTTGGTGAGTCAGATGCGTGCCAGAGGTCGCGGGTCCTGGAAAGTATAGAATGTTGGAGTCAGAGAGAAGATTCCTTTTCTCCCTAATGTTTACAGTCTTTCCGGGGGGAAGACCCTAAAGTTGTAGTCTTTAATCGGGTCACAGTCTTCACTGCTGCATTTCAGCCCTTGGGATCAGAAGTGGTTTCTTCTTTACAATTCTCATCTGGGTTTAAATGCTTAAGAAGTTTTTGGTACTGTGTCTCCTTAGAATTTTCTTCCTTAACACTCTTCTCCCCAGCTTGTTCCCCATCCTCCCCATGCATTCTGCCCTTTTCTTTAATGTTTCCCTCTTTTCTTTACCTTCAGTATGAATGTCCAGTGAAATTCTCGCATCTCATCAGGGATTCTTTTTTTTATTTTTTATTTTTTTTGTCTTTTTGCCTTTTTCTAGGGCCACACTTGCGGCATATGGAGGTTCCCAGGCTAGGGGTCTAATCGGAGCTGTAGCTGCCGGCCTTCGCCACAGCCACAGCAACACGGGATCTGAGCCGCATCTGTGACCTGCACCACAGCTCATGGCAACGCCAGATCCTTAACCCACTGAGCGAGGCCAGGGATCGAACCCACAACCTCATGGTTCCTAGTCGGATTCGTTAACCAGTGAGCCACGATGGGAACTCCTCATCAGGGATTCTTAATCTTCTTTTTCTCTTTCTGTCACAAACCTCTCAGAAATTGGATGAAAGCTCTGAGACTCCTCCCAAAAGACAGATGTATTCCCATATATGCTGTGTATGTCCTGGGAGAAGAAGCCCTGACCCTGACTCTCCCTAGATAATCTAGGCTCTTGGATCAGAATCCCGGCCATTGCACATTTATGGCACCCAGATCTGTACCTTGGGCTCCAGCCTCTCTTGAACCTCAAATCTTTGTTGTCAGTGCATGGGGGTGTCTCTGCTCATGTGCCCTGCAGGTTTCTTCAAACTCAGTGTACCTGAAGCTGAAGTCTTCTCTCCCCTCACAGATCTTACAGTTTCCCTGTGTTTCCCATCTTCTCTGTCTTTCCATCTTTGATTTTCCAACAGTTCCCTCTGAGGTGTAACCTGTAGTTGGTATCCAGTCGAAGTCATTCGTTGATTTCTTCCACAAATGTGAAAGCCCACTATGTGCCAGGCACTGTTCTTTGGGTTGGTTACACTTTGATAAATAAATCAAGACACTGTCGCTGCCTTGGTGGAGTTACCAGTGTTCCCCCATCTTGTTTTGTAGGCGAAAAAATTGGACAGCTCTCTCAGCCACCACAGGGTTCCGCTGACTGCCCTTGGTGCCAACTTTGACTCACTGATTCAGTTAATGTGAATCGCTGGAAGATCGTTAATTGTCAATGTGCATCCTTTGTAATTCTTGAGCTGATTATGGTTTCATCAGTCTGTCTTGTCCAAGCTAAGTCAGCACCAGCGTTTTCAGGTTGGCCCAGAGAGGAGAGGACTAAATTACAACTAATGCGTTACCACCCTGAGGCCCTTCGGTTAGGAGTTTGTTCAGAGGAGGTGAGGGAAGAGCTAAGTGTGAGGACGCCAGCCAACCACGGCGAATGACTGGATGGAGACGGGGAGGGCTCATCCTGTTTTCATTTTAGATCGTTTCCTTGGTAACAGCCCGAGTGTTTGGCCTGTGTCACCTCTGCGGGGAGAGTTGATGAAGTAGCTCTGCTTCTACACCTGCGCTGATTGCTGATGGGGCTGGAGGCTGGAACTGTGCGGGGTTCATTTACATATGACATTACAGCAGAAATGAAACATTGCAGAGACCGACACTGGTGGTCCGGGGTTTTGCTGCGTGAGCGGGATTTAGATTTTCCTTCTGTCCACAAGAAAATTGTCAGACTTAGTTCTCTGAGAAGTTGGAGGAGATTACTGCCTACCTGTTGTGCTTTTAGAAAAATGAGAAGTAATGCGGTGGGGTTTATCGGTTAGTGTCGTTTGAAACGTGACCTCCAGATCTTGTCTTTTTCATTTAGAGAGGACATGCAGAATCGAACTGCAGGTGGACTAAGGCACTTTTAATACTCATTGTGCTTACTAAGAGGCGCGTTTGAAAAGGATAGCTTTCACACGCATCTTATTCAGATAAGCTGTGAAGAGAACAAGTGTACATCACATTTTGAGTCACTCAAGTGTGTGTGCTTTTTCAAGAACGTAAAGATGCTGCAAGTTCCATGATATTGTTAGCATTTCAATCCTAGATGATCAGCAAATGCTTATTAAGGGAGAATGTTAGAAAAGAGCGCGCTAGGAGCATCTTAACATTTTGTTGTAGTGAGTGACCTTTTCAAAACAAGTCAGAATCATTCCTTTTAGGAAAGTAATGGCTAAGGATTGACTGGAGAGGCCACAGTTATTTATTACATTAATAGAGGAAAGTATATTTTTAATACATTTTTTAAGTCAGTCATGCTTTGGATCTTTTTCTAACCCCCGTAAGAATCTACAGTGCCTATAGTTTACTCTACTCCAGTTACTTCTTTATAGCTTCACAGAATTGGGGTTAGACAGAAGAATAAATGTTATAATAGTAACATTTTTTGTTTGTTTCCATGGAACATAATTTTTTTAAAGTGTTGTTGATTTACAGTGTTGTGCCAGTTTCTGCTGTACAGCAAATTGACCCAGTCATACATAAATATACATTCCCGTTCTTAGAATATCTTCCATCGCAGCCCATCCCAAGAGACCGGATATAGCGTAGAATGTAATTTTTAAATATATCGTTATGAATCAGTGATCCTTAGAAACCAGATTTACATGTGGGACTGGCCCCTGGTAAGTAGAGATGACTTAAAATACCGTGATGCTCTCTCTCCAGGTTACTTTCACTCTTTGGGCAGCCACTGTACCGTGTGGCCTGTGTGCTGAAACAACACGGAAAGCTGTATATGTTCAAAATGTAGGTGGGGCCCTGCCCCCAGTTATTCAGTCAGTGTTTCGGAAAATCATTTTCCCTCGGCAAATTAAGAATAATGATGGCTTATAAAACGGTTTAATTCGTATGCATATTTTAAGTGTTTGATTTTGGGTTCCTGTCGGCAGCCACCCATGGGAAACCGTCACAACAGCTGCAATGCAGAAGTACCCCAACCCCATGAACCCCAGTGTGGTCGGAGTTGATGTACTGGACAGACACGTAGATCCCTCTGGAAAGCTGCACAGCCACAGGCTCCTCAGCACGGAGTGGGGGCTGCCCGCCATTGTGAAGTCTGTGAGTGTGTCTTTCTTCCTGGAGAAATGTGACTGCGGTAGAGAAGTTTGCTAAACCACATTATAATTTCAAATAGGTTGTGGGAGCCGATTCTGAATGTCATTTTTGCATCAGTTCAAATTGTATTATAATAAACTTGAGTTATGCGTGTATAATGAATTGGAAATATTATTACAGTCTTCATGAAGCCACCTGATAAAACCTGAAGGAAGCCAGCTAATGCTCTAATCTCAGAGTTTTATTCTGCTCTTTCTACTTTGCCAGCAACCTGAGACCTGCAGTGAGCCGTGGCAGTAATGGTGGGGGCTGGCGGACACGGACCACTGCTGGGTCGCGCTGGGCCCCGTGCGTTCAGTGAGGAGCACGTGCCCCCTTTGCCCCGTTTGTCCCGAGATCTGGTCCTGCTGCCTGTGTTGAGAACGCAGTTCTGTGACCTCATTAGGGAGCTGGCTTTAGTGAGCCTTCGTAGCCAGCAGGAAACTGGAAAGCCAGTCTGTCGTGATGGGAGAGAACCCTGCTGTACATGCATCAAGTTTTCTGTAGAGATTCTTTCTAGAAGGTGGCCCACTCCGAAAAGTACACATTTTTCATCAGGAATGTACTGATTGCGTCCTTTGTACGAACCCCTGCACTGGACACAGAAAAGAGCGAGACTGAGGCTGGCCCGGGGTCAGCCCAGGGAGTGACACAGGGTGGGTCATGCCATCCTCCGTGGCAGGGGCAGGGGCGGGGGCTGCGTTTCTGTCTGGAGGTTGGAGCACAGCAAGCTCCCCCTCGGACCACAGATCCAGGAGCACTCCTTTTTGTAGATGCTGTGTTTACCCGAATATTCTGATTTCCATGTTTTCGGCTCACTGCTCCACTGTCATACGTTGGCAGTTTGGGCACCCTGCGTACATTCTCAGTGGGCAGGTTGCCGATGGCCTCTGGGGAGGGTTTTTATGTCCGGCAGTCTCATCTTTCCATGGTGTGTGAATTCCCTTTACCCTGAAATGGGCCTCCATTCTGAACTTTGTCTGATTCCTCATGTTTTTTTATGACATAGATTTTTGGTTCAAGATATTAACACATTTTTACCTTCACATAAAATATTGATACACTTTTAAGAAATCCTTCCTCTTCTGATTACTAATTCTGAATGTTTTACTTAGATTATTGGTGCAGCAAGAACCAAAACATATGTGCAAGAACATTCTGTAGTGGATCCGGTAGCGAAAACAATGGAACTTAAATCTACTAATGTAAGTCAAACGGTTTGGCTTAGTCTCTCTGTCTTCGGGAGTTGAGATGAATGTGTGCTCCTCCCGGTGCCCTGCCTGGGAAGTCGGTGCCCTGCCTGGGAAGTCGGTGCCCGCGAGCTGCCTCCTTGCTCTGCCTCCTCGCAGCTGGGCCTCCCTGCTCCTGGGCTCCTGCTCCCGCTTCTAGGAGACGGAGCCGGATCAAATGTATTTGGATCGTACGCATATTATTATTAAATGTTTTTGTCAAATTTACTGTTTTTTTGTTCATAAAAAGGAACCAACGAATAGTGAAAGTTCACCTTATACAGTAATATCTTTTGTATATTTAGCTAACAAGATTTTGGTTTGTGAATTAATTTTCTAAATGCTTTTAATCTTGATTTTCAAAATGCTTTTTTTTAATTCTGTAGATTTCATTTACAAATATGGTTTCAGTAGATGAGAGACTTATATACAAACCACATCCTCAAGATCCAGAGAAGTGAGTGAAAAATGTTTTTAAACTTATTTCACAGTGTGTTTTAATTTTTTTAAGCAGACATTTCTTTAAAAAGTAAAAGGTCATCCTGAAGTGCTGTGGATGTGTTTTGTTCCAGGACTGTGTTGACTCAAGAAGCCATAATTACCGTGAAAGGAGTCAGTCTCGGCAGTTACCTGGAAGGACTGATGGCAAGTACGATATCTTCAAATGCTAATAAAGTAAGTGAGGCTGTTCCCAGCACGCTTTAATCTTGGTTCTCAGGATGATGTGACTTTCTTGGAGGAGCTGTCTTTGTGGGCGGACTCTGAGCCGGTGCAGTTCCCAGCCACATGGGCAACTACTGATGCGGGCTCTGGGATCCTGCGCACGTGGGTTCCCGTCCCAGCGCCAACTCTGACCAGCCTTCCACCGTGGCAGTTAAGGGAGCCTGTCTCTGCCTCAGTTTCCTCTCTATGAAGTGGAGGTTAATTACCCAGCTTACGGGGTCGGGCATGAGGAGTAAACGAGATGACATGGGAAGCATGTGGCCTAGGGCCCAGCTCGTGTGATGCATAGCTGGTGTCATTGTTGAACGCATCAACTTGCAGCCTTTTTTCATTATCATCCCCTCACCGCCAGATCCATTATAGATATTTTTCCTCCAGCTAGCCCGCCCCATGAAATTGTTTAATACCACAGGTTGTATTTGTTGATATAGGTGTGTGTGTATATCTGTGCTTTACGCATTAAGAGAGTAAGATTTTTCTCTGCCACCCCCTCAACTAATTTTTGCCCCATTGAGAATAAATGCTATTTTAAAAAGTAAGCTTAGAGAAATAGATACCTACTATACTGTTTGATAACACGTTTAATGTAATTATTCAGCAGTAAAAGATATTCATAGATGCCTTCTCTGTGCCAGGCAGAGTGCTAGGCTAGACTGGGGATACAGCGGGGAGCAAAACAAACGTGGTCCCTGCCCTCGTGGAGCTAAGAGGAAGGCGCCATTAATCACACAGCACATCATTAGGAAAGGAAAAGTACAGAAAGGTACGAGAGTGCTTAATGAGTGTTAAGTAAGTGATGTTGCTGCCGAGTCCTGAGTGAGGGGTGGGTAGGCTGTGAGGGGGAAACTAGGAAGCACTGCAGGCACAGGAGCTGTGTGTGCAAAGGGCCTGGGGCCAGGAGCAGGAGATGCTCCTCTGTCTGCTCCTCAGGGAGCTCCATAGTGCCAGGAGAGGGTGGCTGAAGAGGAAGTCAGGGACCAGACCTCTCAGAGCCTTGTCCAGGATTTTGATTAAAATATGAACCTAAAAAAGAAGCTTGACCTCGCCCCCAAAGGGGAACCACTGTACTCATAAAGTAGGTGAAACGTCACTGTCATTGGATTGTGGGTTCTTTTGAGAACATCTTTTTCATACGAAATAAAAACCAGTGTATAGATAAAGCCAGTTGCTCAAGGCAGTTGGTATTTGGTAAATAACATTAAAGAAGAGGAGTTCCCTTCGTGGCTCAGTGGTTAACGAATCCGACTAGGAACCATGAGGTTGCGGGTTCGATCCCTGGCGTCGCTCAGTGGGTTAAGGATCCGGCGTTGCCGTGAGCTGTGGTGTAGGTTGCAGACGCAGCTCGGATCCCACGTTGCTGTGGCTGTGGCGAAGGCCGGCGGCTACAGCTCCTGTTAGACCTCTAGCCTGGGAGCCTCCATGTTCCGCAGGTGCGGCCGTAGATAAGGCAAAAAAAAAAAAAGAAAATTAAGGAAGAAAAACCAAAGATGAAAACAGTCTATCCTGGTGAGGTTTAGTTCCGCTTGCACTGCTCCTTGTTACTTCCCAGTGTGCCAGTTCTTTGATATGTGCTGGTGCTCTCGCTCGGTAACAGTGAATGTATTGGATTTTTTTAAGGGCCGAGAAGCAATGGAGTGGGTAATACATAAATTAAATGCTGAAATTGAAGAATTGACGGCTTCAGCAAGAGGGAGCATCAGGACACCAATGGCGGCAGCAGCGTTTGTGGAGAAATGATCATCAAAGGTGATACACAGCACCTGGTCCCCCAGATCTCTACAAGCTGGCAGTGTATTTATTTGTTATTTAAAAAATTCAACTATATTTTAGGTAGAATTTTTTTAATAAGCTGAAGGAAGGCTGTGCGACTTGATCAAAACAAAGGTGCAGGATTTCTAAATAAAAGGGATTGACTGCAATTAGTGTTGTTTGACATGATTGTCTAATTTTGAGGATTCTAGTATTTATGTGAAAATTTAACAGTATTTGAAAAGTACTTGTAAATTGGTATTGGCTTATTAAATCTCCTTCTGGTAGAATTTTAAAGCTTCCGTGCATTAGAATTCTACCTGGCTTTGGACCAACCCCGAAACAAAGCAGAGTCACCTCTGACACACACACCGTTGCCCTGCTGCAGTAAACTTCAGGGACATGCATGTGGGAACTCACCTTAAAAGAAGAAATTGTATAGTTTTTAAAAGACACTAATTTGCACTGCTATAAATCACCATTGAAAGCCACAGTGTTTTAATTTGGAACTCCACATTTTTGGAGGAAAAATTATCACAAAAGTAATAAATGACTCCAACCAAAACACCGTTTTATTGTGCTGAAGAGTGCTGTACTGATTTGCCACAGTTCTGTAACTTCGTAGAGGCACGACCTCCCTTGGATTTGTACCTTGTGACTTGGCGCGCTGTACCGTGGGCTGGTTGTATTAACTGAAAAAATAAAGTCATTACCGGGATCTTGCAACGCTCTAAACTTAAACAGAGGAACAGCTGTTCACATCTTTTAGCATTTCACATTTGCCTAACTCATAAATTGCCATGTGTCAAAATCATGGTTCTGTAATTGCTAAAGCATGGTATGTCAGGTTATTTGAATATAATTACCTTTTGAAGTAACTGTGACCACAAAAACATCTTTTTTACGTGAAGAGCTGTACATCATTTGAAATTACTCAAATGGTGTCTTGATCTGAAGCATAAATCCCAGGTACTTACTGTTTTTAATAATAATATGGTGTCACTGCCGGGTTGAGGGCAGTGATGAAGAAAAAAGAATAATTGGGTGGAAAAAAAAGCATTGACCTAAACTAACCACTACATGAATTGCTTTGCAGCTTTTATTTATGGGAAATCCTTGCTTTGGATGCCAGAGGGCAGCTGCAATCTGAAAAACAATCCAATGAATGCATTTTGTTTTGTAGCTTGTACCAGGCAGTTAATTAATATCAACCACTAAATAAGAATATCTTTGATACTTGGAACTGTTGCATACAGAGTATTTTTGTTAAAAAGGTGATTAGCTCTTGCCTTTATTTCACAGTGCTTAATGTGATCAACTTCTGGTCAGGTTTCCTGTAAAATAAGCCAATTAATATGTGTACATAAACCACAAAAACTGTATACCAAACTGGTTAAAAATTAGTGTTTTTCTACTTAAAATATTGTTAGTTTAAGACTTAGGATATTTGTAAAAGCCAGTAAGGTTTTCGATTATTTTTTGTAACCAGATGATTTTCACAATTAAAATCACATTTCAGCTAAACAAAACATTGCTAAATATCGATACGTTAAGTTGCCTTGTGTAATTTCTGAAAATTATACTTATTCTGAAAAAAATGTGATAATACCCTAAATGATAAAGACTTATGAACAGAATTTTTCCTGTTTTTTTTTAAATTATGATCTTATGATAAAATTCCATAAATTTTCATTTTCCAGTGTAGTTGTTTTAGTTAAGTAGCTGGTAGCTTATGGCTTTTACTTGTTAAAATATAACAAGCATTTGAGAGGGCTAAACTGGAATAAAGTGTTCATGGATTAGAATTAGACTCACGGATTGTGGAGCATATTATCCTATTTAATATTAAAAATGGGTCTTATGTGAATTAAATCATTGTTAATAAAAACTTATTTTTAACTATGTTTTTCTTGATTATAATTTCCTTTTAATAACTGTAAAGAGCAAATGAACACAATTTGAGCAAATGAGCTCAACTGCCTCCGGCTACAAGCAGCTCAGCGCGGCGACGTCGACCCTTGCTGGACCCAAGCGAAGGGTTTACGCCCCGTCCTGCCAGGCCAGTCACGGGCCACATCTCGGCACCCACCCGGGGTTGCCCAGAAACCCTAGGGCTTGTCACGGGGGTCGGCTCGCCTCGGTCAACTGCTAACTCGGGGTGGACGTGCCCCCGGAACCACGCGGTCTCAGGTTCCCTGCAGTTCCCTCCAGCTGCCCCCTCGCCCGGCGGTCTCGGCCGCCCCGCCGAGGTACTACGGAAGCCCGCGGGGCACACAGGCGGGCCTCCCGCGGAGCCAATAGGCAGCCCGGGCCGGCCAGCCCGCCCGGGGATTGGTGCCTGCGGTCCGGGCCGCGGGTCCTCATTGGCTCCGGCGAGGGTTCTGCGGCCGGGCAGCAGAGGCCGACCGGGGGGGCGGGGCAAGAGGCGGAGGGATTGGCAAGTCCGGAGCCCCGCCCCTTCCGCTTCTCGGGCCTGACCTTCCGGCAGCTGGGCCCCGGGCTGATCCGACATTGAAGGGTCCTCGCGATTCGACCCGAGGCGCCCACTCTCGCGACATCATGGTGGCCTACTGGCGACAGGCTGGACTCAGGTAGGCCCGGGCCTCGGGAGGCGCGGACTGGTGGGGCGCGGGGAGGCCCGGCGCGGCCTGGGGTCGGAGGTCACGCCGAGCGCGCCGTGGGTGGAGGTCGGGCCGGGCTAGTGCGGCCCTAAGATGGCGGCCTCCGCGAGGGGTTTGGGGCTGCGGGCCCAGGGCCGGGGTCCCAGCGGGGAGGTGCGGGCGCGGAGCCCGTGGGCCGCCACTTGCCCGCACCTGCGCGCCGCCATGAACGCCTCCGACAGGTGCCATGCCTTGCCGGAGACGGCGGTGCCCACGTACTGGACTTTGACCTTTCTGGTTGCACTCAGTTTACGCCGTAGAGGTAACACCATTACATAAAGTTTGAGAACCAAGGAGCGGAGAGAGCTCTCTTGGTGTGACCAGTGTCACCATGCCTGGCCTTTCTTTCCAGCATCAAGGTGAGGCCTTTTACGCTGTCACACACATTGTTTTGGTTGTTATCAGCCCCTGTTGGTCTCATACTTCCTTATGGGTAAAAGGGGTGAAAGCCCTCTGCGAAGCGTAAAGAGCTATGCACAAGGTGAGCGGTGCCTCCTGGGGAGCTCAGATATGGAACCCATTGGAGGACATGGCTTTGGGTGAAGTGGTGTCACACCTGATTCCTTTCCCTGGGCACCCACTTGAGCTTCTCACCTGGCTGAGGCTAAAGCACCGTGTAACTCGACCAGATTAAGTAGCACCTTCTAGTGGTGACATTCTGGGAGCATGTGACCCAGGAGTTTCCTGACTGTTAAGGTCAAGCCGAATTTCCTAGGACTGGTAGGATACTGATCCGAGTCACAGGTACTGTTTATCAAGCACCTACTAGGAGACAAGTGTGGTGAACCCTGCTTTCCAGCAGTAGGACCAAATATTATCTGTCTCTTTCCTCCCACCAGTAGGACCAGATATTATCATCCTTCTGTTCTTTTTTGTTCTGCTGATTTGAATAGGTGAACAAATTAGCCAAAAAGATAGAACAGCCTGAAGGTCAGCAATTAGTAGGAGTGAAAGCAGGAGTTAGAACTCCTTCCTCTGGCCCAGAAAAACAAATCTGAAACATGAGAAAATAGTCAGCAGCACCCTCCCCCCACCTTCCTGTTTTCAGAAAGTGTAAAAAGTGAGCTGACATCTTTCGGAAAATAAGATGTTGATGGGCGTCCATCTACCAAACAGGAAGCAGGCTGTCAGATATTTTGCTAGGCTTGGTGATGCTCTCTAAGGACTTCTCAGTTTAATTTAGAAACCTTGATTGGAAGGTGTTTTCAATGGCAGACTTGTTAAACAGAATCCAGTATCCTCAGGAAAACCTTTAAATGATTAATCAGAAGTAGAAACGTTTTAAATCAGAGCAATTTTTTTTCCCTCTCTTAATTGTACATACTTCACCTTGTAAGAATAGTAAAAGAAAGGCATTTTAAGTAGGGGGGGGGAGCAGCCCACTCATGTTGTAGCCTCTCTGAACATTTAGGACTGTTTCCGGTGCTGGGCGATTTTTAATATCTATGCATCTTTTATTTTAAGTTAATATGTGTTAAAGAGAAAAAAACGTTCAAAGAAGAAAAACCAAAAATCCCCCATTCTAACAGCAGTTAAGATTTCGATACATTTCTTTCTGGTCTTTTTCTTTGTATAGACTGCTTTTGGCATTTGTCATTTTTAAGTTCAGTGCTGCAGTAATGTGCAAATCAAACCCAAAGTAAAAGCCTAAGAAGAAAAACAAAAACACAGTAACCTATCTAGTTTGGTCGGACCGTTGATACTTAGCTTCATGTTGTCTGTGGTTTTCTCTCAGCTACATCCGATACTCCCAGATCTGTGCAAAGGCAGTGAGAGACGCACTGAAGGCGGAATTCAAAGCAAATGCCGAGAAGACTTCTGGCAGCAGCATTAAAATCGTGAAAGTGAAGAAGGAATAATCTGTAAGTTACTGATTTATTTAGAAACAGTTTTTTGAGCCCTTCGGAAAATCCAAGTAATTTTAGATTTGAGTTCTGTCCGTTTTGGGTCAGTCAGTGCATTTAGAAGTTAGTTAGTGGGGGGAGATCCCTTTGTGGCTCAGTGGTTAACGAACGTGACTAGAGAACCATGAGGATGTGGGTTCGATTCCCTGGCCCTGCTCCGTGGGTTACATTGCTATGGCTATGGCATAGGCCAGTAGCTGTAGCTCCGATTCGACCCCTAGCCTGGGAACTTCCATATGCTGCCGGTGTGGCCCTAAAAAGTTGGGGGGTGGGGGTTGGTGAAATAATCATTTAAAGCATACAGGTCATAGGATTCCCAGGGCATAATCAAAGAATGTCATTTTGGGGCCCTTACAAGCAGAAGTAATTGCCACATTGATTTTCAGTTCATTTAGCAGTGCTTAGGTAGAGAGCCATCTTATTTTAATAAATCTGTCTCATTTGTCTGCAGAAAGTCAAATAATTCGGAGAGTAAACTGCCCACATTTATAGTTGCTGCCCATATATAATAGTTGAGGAGCAACAGTTTTTGGGGTTTTTCTTTCCTCCACATCTACTAATGTTCTCCCAACTTCCTGATCATAAAGGCTACACGAACAGGCAAGGGTCCTGTTGTTTATCAGGCAGCAAAATCAGCAAGACCTGCAGTGAAGACTGCTTTGCTAAATTTATCATGCTTTCAGAGTTTGGTTCATTTTACTTCTCAAAGGATGTTGCCGTGCAGAGTTAAATTCTGTGCAGTAAAAGACGGTTTTGTGCAGTAGATAAGTTCAGACTTTTGTGCTCCAAACAACTAGAGTGATTTGATCTCTACACCAATTTCTGACACTGTTCCTTCAAAGGTAAGCGAGGCAGATTACCGGAGAGATATTTTTCAGATTTAGTTTTCTTGTTTTGCCTTAAAATAAGCTTCAGACCCACAGTAGCAAGGAAATGTGATAAATATTAATCCTTTGGCAGCTTGTGGTTATGAGTAATTTTACTTATTGGAACTGTCTCCCCTGAGCACTTTTCATTTTCATTTTGAATTAGTAAATATTTTATTACAAGTCTGGAGATGTGAGGTTTTGAATTTAGCCCTTTTTCTAGGGCTCTCTGTCTATAATCTCATAATTCCGAGGTTGGGTTGTTTTGTTTTAACAATGAGCTAACTGGGAAAAATCACTCGGCAGCCTCTGTCTGCAGCATATATGCGCCAAACTCTGCATCGAACTCCCTTGACCTTGCGTGTCCTTGGGGCTCTGGTAACAGAACACTGACCATGCTCTGTCTGTCTTGCAGTAGACAGAGTCCCCACCGCCTCAGTGCACAGCATTTAGCATCTTTTAAAGGCAGTGATTCTTTATTGCCGGGAGAGTGTTGGGTCTACCACCCACCCAGGGAACCAAAGCCAGTTGTATCATGCAGTTCATTGGGAGGAAGTTACTTCCCCTCTTCAGGTGGGGTTTTTAAGAAAAGACGAAGGACCAGCAACTGCATTTTCTCTTTTCCTCCTAGACCCTGATTACAGCTTGAAATGCTGCACGTTCAAGGTGAAGACCTGTGAGCACGTGTTATGGCAGATTGAAAAGGATCTCACTTCATGGGGAAAATACATATATATACACACCCATCTTGTTCATAGGTTGACAGTGCCAATAAATTGAAGTATGGTTCACTGTTGCTGTTGGCTTTTGGTTTCTTTCAGACATTTTCTTTGTAGGAGCTGGCCGCACAGCTGCAGTACTATGACCGTGTGGAGTGGGTTTTTTTAAGGGGAACAGGGGGCATGTCTAGTGACCGAAGGTGCGGGAGACATTTTGGAAATGCCGCAAAATAGAAAGTTCTCTTTTTCATGACATTAATTGACAGGATTAGGCTCTGTCACTGAGGCTCTCGGGCCCCTTATCTTTGAGTCGCAGAAGTCATGTCAGAGCGGCGGGCAGGGGGTTGTCACTGCCCTCGTCCTGTGCAGGAGCAGGGTCTGGGTGGTGCGGGTGGGCTGAAGGGGTGTAGTTACCCGGAGCCCCGATGAGGAGAAGCGTTAAGTTGTAGTCCTTGTCTCGCTGTGTAGTTAGACGTGTGGACGGTAACGAGCAGTGATGGACTCACTCAGCACATGGTGCTTCTCCCGTTCTATAAATCGGTCTATTTCTCGTAGGAAACAAGGCAAAGCTGCTCAGTCACTCACCAAGTGGATGGCTGAGCCGAGATGAAAATCTAAGATTCCCTTTTTTTTGGGCCTTTTTTTGTTGTTGTTGTTTTAAGGGGTCGAATCAGAGCTCTAGCCACCAGCCTACGCCACAGCCACAGCAACGTAGGATCCGAGCCACTGTCTGCAACCTGCACCACAGCTCACGACAGTGCTGGATCCCTGACCCACTGAGCGAGGCCAGGGATCGAACCCACATCCTCATGGATACTAGTCAGATTTGTTTCTGCTGTGCCACAAGGGGAACTTTTTTATGCTTTTTAGGGCCACACCTGTGGCATATGGAGGTTCCCAGGCTAGGAGTCAAATCAAAGCTGTAGTTGCCGGCCTACACCACAGCCACAGCAACACAGGATCCCAGCCACGTCTGCAACCTAGACCACAGCTCACAGCAGCTCAGTATCCTGGATCCACTGAGCGAGGCCAGGGGTCAAACCCACATCCTCATGGATACTAGTTGGATTTGTTTCTGCTGTACCACAACAGGACCTCCAAAAATCTAAGGTTCTTGACTGTAGCTCTCAGGTGTGATAATGGCAGCAGCCAGATGGTATTTGCCTGGGTGATTCACTTACTGGTTAGATAGGGGTTAGGAATTGTTACGAATGCTGTTTTTTCTTCCTTTGAAACTTGGAAGCAGTCGGCTGAGTAAAACATCACTGCAGAGTTAACCGCTTGATTTTTACTGTTCCTGGAGAATGGAGAACTACGTCTGGACGGGAAATTCTCAAACACCATTTAGCTGCTGCCCCAGGACCAGTTCTTATCTTGGCACCTAAGCACCACAATAATTTATCAGGGCCACTCAGCAATGCCCAGGACAGGCCCAAGAAGATGTCTTTTTCCTTGGCCTGTGGAGGGTACTTTCTGCCCTAGGACGCTTGGCCTGTGGCTTTGATCTGTCCTCAGCATAGCGCTCTCGCGAGGGGCAGGGGTGCTGGAGCGAAGCAGCTTACAACCTCTTGGGCCCTGCGCCTCACACCCTGGGCTGGTTTTGAAGTCAAGGCCCTTCAGAGTCAGTGCTGCGGTCCCAAGGTCAAGGTACCAGGAGGCATCTTTCTTTACAGGGACAGTGTTAAATGAATCACAAGGCCATCAGGCCTTTTTGATAACAGACAGAGTAGAGTGACTGATAGGCAAAGGGCTAAATTATTTCCAGCCAAGTTAATCAGAGATAAGTCGTGTATTATGGAGGCAGATGGGGTGATCAGAGGTGAGACTTAGGGACAGGGCTTGGGAATAAGGAAAGGATTTGAGTGAAGGACAAACTCACTGCTTGATAAAGAGCTCTGAGCTTCTCTGTGATTAAAAGAATCCTAAACTGATGCTGCAGTGTCCTGCATCATGCCCTGCTAGGTAGCTGGCCGGACTGCGGTGCCCAGATTCCAAGGGAACCCAGTCAAGTCCGGTGGTGGGTATTTATCACTAACCACCTGAGTGGTCTTTGAGGGGGTCCACCTCTTCATTCACACAGTGTGTGTTTGTGTGAAATGAAGGAATCGGACAAGCTCTGAAATTCTAACCTACTGTCTCAGTCTCCGAGAGACCCCTGTCGCTGTGGCAACCGTACGGCTAAAGGAACAGGCTCCTCGCCATCAGAGGGGACAGATTTCTTTCTTTCCTTTTTTAATCTCTTTCTACCATTCCAAAGAGTAGGATGGTGAGATGCGTTTTGAAATATTTTTAACTACTCAAATTAATCAGTCTGGGTGGTTAGGCTCCAAGAAAAGGAATTTATTGAGTCTGAAATAAAGCATTCTGGCCATTTAAAATGGAATTTCTTTGTACTTTAATGACTATTGAGCAAACAAAAATCTTTACAGTAATAGAAATCAGCAGGTTTTTTTAAAATTAGATCTATATCCTTTCTCGCATCTACTGAATTGCCTTTTTAGATTTGAGAAAGTGAAAAAAGGGCTAGAGGAAGCCTGTGTATAAACTCTTCCATAACAACAACTTCTGAGTCTTTTTAGCGTCTAAGGAATTTAGAAATTTCGAACAAAGAGTAGGTTAGGTGCAGTTTCTCATTAAATCTGCTTTTGTTTTTTAGTGCTTGAATCACAAGTAGAAAACCTTTTTTTTTTTTTTAATTCTGTAAATAGAAGGCAGGTTATGATACCAAGACTTCGTTTTCTCTTGGTGCAGATTTTAGTTATTTCGTCATGACACATGCATGAAAAGAGTGATGTTTGTCAAAATGAGCTACTGCCGGCCGGCCACCAGCTACCTCCTTGCTGCAGATGACAAAGCAGATCCCAAGGTGAGAACCCAGTTGCCTGCAGGTAAATGCTCCCTGCAGCGAGGGTCACAGCGTCCACCCATCCCCAGCTACCCATGGATCAAAGAGTAAAACTTGGTGGTAATTCTAGAAGGCCATCAAAACCCTTATGGCGCTGGAAGGGGTGGCAGTGCTGTATGTCAGAGACAGGTAAAAAAACTGTAATTAACAAGTTATGGATGATTAGATTACGCTCTTGTCTGTCTGGTCCTGTTGTAATATGAGCGGATTAAAGTCGTGTTATGGTCAAAGCTATGTCACCATGCAAACATTTATGGGCAACTTCTGCAAATTGATCTGAACTGTAAAAGTTCCCTGACGAGACAGTGTCCTCCGTGACCACGAAGGACATTGCAGCCGCCACTGCCTAATTCCAACATTCGAATGGTTGCCGGGCGTGCCTGTGCCCTTTCCACATAGCAGAGTGGCTGCAGAGCGTTTTCAGGAGGTGACTACTGAATGAAAGTGAAAAGCACAGTTCAAAATAGCCTTTACCAGGAAGACCGAAGGTGATGATTAATGAATTCCCAGAATCAAGCATTAATAAGAAACTGGAAGTGTGTGTGTATGTGTATATAGAGAGAGCTGGCACTTCGGACAGGATTGGAGTTCTCGCATTTTGCATGTCAATTTTGGTTTATTTTTTGCCCAGGATGTTTTGGGGGGAAGGGCTGCCTCTCTTCTTCCCTCCCTTTTCCCCTTTGTAGTTAGTACTCTGAAGTGCACACGGCCTCCACAATTTACCGGTGGACCCCGACTCACATTTTCCTTGGTAGCTCCCCACACCAAGCAGGCACCTGGCTTTTCCAGAGGCTGGCAGGTGTGAGCAGGTGGGATACGAATAGAACCTGCAGCCCTGGGCTGCCACATAGAGACTCTAGGCTGCAGCCAGAGTGTTTAGAGCCTAACCTCACTGCAGTGGCTCCCGCCATCCGCCCCTATGGTCCTGATGCCTGACAGAGCTGGGCATACAGTAAGTACCCAATCCAGATCTTTCAACAAAGGGATCGCTTTAGGAACAATTCACCTGGCTTTTAAAAGCAAATGGTTCAAGTGTGCAGGGACTACCCCGCTCACCAAGGCTAGCATATGCCAGCAGAAGGCTAAAGCCATAAAGCCACCCGTTGCTCCCCCCAACCCCCACCCCCCGCGACCTGTGTCAGCTCCCCCGAGGCGTGTGCTTGGCGGTGCTGCGGTGCCTAGTGGGCTTGGGGTTCCTGCGGGGACCGCTCACCGCAGCCCCCCTCACACAACTGCTCTCGCCCTTAGTGTCCCTCTGGTTCCCTCTCGGCCTCCCCCACCGCCTCCTCGTTCTCCTCCAGGTCCGCTTTGGCCTCTTGAAACTGCTGGTACTCTGACACCAAATCGTGGATGTTACTTTCGGCTTCGGCAAATTCATTTATGTCCATCCCCTCGCCCGTGTACCAGTGCACGAAGGCCTTCCTCTTGAACATGGCCGAGAAGTGCTCAGACACCCTGCCGAACAGCTCCTGGATGGCCGTGTTGTTGCCGATGAAGGTGGCCGCCATGCTCAGCCCTCGGGGCGGGATGTCGCACACGGCCACCTTGACGTTGTTGGGGATCCACTCCACGAAGCAGCTGCTGTTCCTGGTCTGCACGGCGAGCAGCTGCTCGTCCACTTCCTTGGTGGACATCTTCCCTCGGAAGATGCAGGCCACGGTCAGGTAGCGGCCGCGGCGGGGGTCGCAGGCGGTCATGGTGTTGCGGGCGTCGAACATCTGCTGGGTGAGCTCGGCCACGGTCAGCGCGCGGTACTGCTGGCTGCCCTGGGCGGTGAGCGGCGCGAAGCCGGGCATGAAGAAGTGCAGGCGCGGGAAGGGCACCATGTTCACGGCCAGCTTGCGCAGGTCGGCGTTGAGCTGGCCGGGGAAGCGCAGCGACGTGGTGACGCCGCTCATGGTCAGGGACACCAGGTGGTTGAGGTCGCTGTAGGTGGGCGAGGCCAGCCTCAGCGTGCGGAGGCAGATGTCGTAAAGCGCCTCGTTGTCGATGCAGAAGCAGGCGTCGGCGTTCTGCAGGAGCTGGTGGACGGACAGCACGGCGTTGTAGGGCTCCACCACCGTGTCCGACACCTTGGCCGAGGGCATGACGCTGAAGGAGTTGAGGATGCGGTCGGGGTACTGCTCGCGGATCTTGCCCATGAGCAGCGTGCCCATCCCGGACCCCGTGCCGCCGCCCAGCGAGTGCACCACCTGGAAGCCCTGCAGGCAGTCGCAGCCCTCGGCCTCGCTGCGCACGGCGTCCAGCACGTCCTCCACCAGCTCGGCCCCCTCCGTGTAGTAGCCCTTGGCCCAGTTGTTGCCGGCCCCGGAGTTGCCTGCGGCACAAGGGACTCGGTTACGTCCCGTGGGGCAGGGGAGAGGCGGGGAGTGGGAGGGGAGGCCCCACCAGGAGGCACGCCCATCTCCTCCTAGTGGAACCTTCCAGAAAAACCCACCGTGGACAAAACTGTCGGGCTGGAAGAGGGCTCCCAGTCTGCTGGATCGGATGCTGTCCATGGTCCCAGGTTCCAAGTCCACCAAGACTGCTCGGGGCACGTATTTCTTACCTGAGCAGAAGAGTAGGAAGAAGTCAGCAAACGGGTTTTCCTGAAGGTTAATGTTTCATCGAGATAGAATTTTGTGAACCCTGTCCAGAAAAAAAAAAAATTCTGGGCATCTTTGGTAGAAAGACTTGAAATCGTATCTTTGACCCCGGCAACAATCATGCAAATCTGTAAACTGCCTCACCAGTAACTTTTTCCATCCTTGGCTTGTTTGTTGTCTTGCCAATGGCAGAGCTTTTGCTCCTGTGGGAAGTGATTTCTGCTTTTCACTGAAAAACCAGAAAGGGAGACAGCATCCTACCGTGGGCTTCGTTGTAATACACGCTGACCCTGTCCAGCTGCAGGGAGCAGTCCCCACGGTAGCTTCCAGCCCAGTCGATCCCGTGCTCCTCGCCGATCACCTCCCAGAACTGAAAGCAGAAGGAGAGGAGGTCACTGTCCAGAGGGACCCCGTCCAAGGCCACGTGGGCGCCAGGAGTGGGAACAGGGAGGCCTGCTGCCCTGGCCAGACAGTCTGGGGCCGTTTCCTAGCAGCCCTCTCCAGGCGCAGTTTACTCTGTGCCTCTGCTGCCCATGAAGATGAAGACTGCAGAGTTCTCGTCGGGGCTCAGAGGAAACGAATCTGACTGGCATCCATGAGGACGAAGGTTCGATCCCTGGCCTCCCTCAGTGGGTTAAGGATCTGGCATTGCCGTGAGCTGTGGTGTAGGTCGCAGATGTGGCTCAGGTCCCGCATTGCTGTGGCTGGGGTGCAGGCCGACGGCTACAGCTCCTGTTAGACCCCTGGTCTGGGAACCTCCATATGCCACGGGCGAGGCCCTAAAAAGACCAAAAAAAAAAAAAAAATGAAGATTGCATTCTTTATCTGCCTGAACTACCTCAATAAAATGGCAACTTAAAAAATATTAAACTGGATTTTGCTCTTGGTAAAGTCAGGCCTCTATATACATTAATGCTGTTCTTTTAGAATTTCACGTCAGACAGTGTCTCTCTGAGTTTTGCCTTGGACTGCTTCCAGCCAGCAGAGTATGGATCCCATTACATGGAAATAAACTGAATTCTTCTCTGATTTCACAGTAATATCTCATTTCACTTTGCAGGTTTATTTTTGTGCAGTTTTCCGAAAAGTGCGTGACTGGGACACCTCTGCACAATTTTAAAGGGTGTGCATTTTTGATGATCAGGTGTGCACACAATTCAAAATTTGGCAGAGCTGTTCTCTTGTAACTGTTAGAAACATGTTACACGTTCAACCATATGTACAATATTTATTAATCTAGATAGGTGCCAGGCTCTTAATATGGAAGCGGTTACTGAAATGGCCCCTTTTCATTACCTGGAGAAGCACATACGAAAGTACTGTGAAGGGGTTCCCTGGTGGCCTAGCAGGTTAAGGATCTGGCCTTAATCATTGGCTCGCTTGGATCACTGCTATGGCAAGGGTTTGATCGCCGGCTGGGGAACTTCTGAGGGCACAGCCAAAAACAAAACAAAACAACCACCACCAAAAACAAACAAACTGTAATGAAAATATACTCATTTACATTAAAATCCCTAATCGTGTTTTCCCGATCACATCTTGTAGATGATGGATCTGCTTTGGCCGTCGTCTGGTTAACAAGACTATTTGATAGTAAATTATCAGGGCTGTTCAGGGTGTTGAGGAATAAATTTAAATGCTGCGACATCAGACTAATGTGTCTTAAAGTTCTTCTGGCCCCAAATAAAAAGCGGTTGCTGGGGCTCGAACCCAAGACGACACAGCCCTGGAGTAAGACTTGACCCTGCGCTAGCCCCTGCACTCCCTCTTGAGGGGCCTGTTCCACATTATCTTCCACCTCCAGCGGTTGGGGCCCGAGCCTCCCACTTCTCTGTGTGACGTAGTTTTGGACGGCTTATCACTGCGGCAGGGGGAGGACGGCAACTTCCTTTCAAGCGGTAATTTTCTGCGCCCCAGGTTTTGAACGCCTGTATTGAAGGACTCATTTTTTGTCAGAGCGGCATTGTTTCGCAGCAGCCAAAGCTGAAGACGATCCAAGTGTCCGCTGACAGATGACGGAGCAGCAAAGGTGTGCCGCACCACAGACTTATTATCCAGCCTTGAAAAGAAGGACATTCTGGGAGTTCCCGTCCTGGCGCAGTGGAAACGAATCCGACTAGGAACCATGAGGTCGCGGGTTCGATCGCTGCCCTCACTCAGTGGGTTAAGGCTGCTGCATTGCCGTGAGCTGTGGTCGCAGACGTGGCTCGGATCTGGCGTTGCTGTGGCTGTTGCGAAGGCCGGCAGCTGTAGTTCTGATTAGACTTCTAGTCTGGGAACCTCTATATGCCGCGAGTGTGGCCCTAAAAAGCCAAAAAAAAAAGGAAATTCTGACGCAGACTACAGAAGGATGGACTTTGAGGAGGTTATGCTACGTGGAAAAGGACACATCCTGGGAGGTCCCTGGTGGTCTGGTGGTTAGGGTTCAGCACTCTTACCACGGCAGCCAGGGTTCAGTCCCTGGTCTAGGAACTGAGATCCCACGCCAAACCCCTGCACACCACAGCCAAAAATAAATAATAAGCAAAAATAATCAAACGGAAAGGACAAGTACTATTACATGGAGTAACAAGAGTTGTCGAACTCATAGAGACAAAGGAGAGTGGTGGTTGCTGGGGGCGGGGGAGGAAAATGGGGCGCCGGTGTTTAAGGGGTGCGGAGTTTCAGTCTGGCAAAAAGGAAAGCGTTTGGGGGGCTGTATGCACAGCAGTGTGCGTTAGACTTAGCGCTACTAAGCTATCTACTTAAACGGTTATGATGGTGAGTTTTAGGCTATGTTTTACCACAGTTTAATTTTTTTGTTTTAATATAATTAAATTTTTAGTGCAATTCGTACTGGTAAAAGTAATTTCAAAATAGCAAAGGGAACAACCAGACATAGTAGAACCTGATGACATGGTTGAACTGAGCATCTTAAAATTAGGATTGGAGGCCCGGGGCTCTATCATCTGTTTTTGGCGTTAGCCAACAGAACTAGGTAATTTATAGAAAATTTAGGGGGGGAGGACACATTTCTATTCCAAAGGATGTATTTTCTTTTTTGTTTTTGCCCAAGTCCATGGCATGAGGAAGTTCCCAGGCTGGGGACTCATCCAAGCCTTACAGAGGCGACAATGCTGGATCCTTAACCCGCTGAGCCACATGGGAACTCCGCAACATATTTTCTTTTTTCTTTTTCTTTCCCTTTTTTTTTTTCGGTCATTTTTTTTTTAGGGCTGCACCCATGGCATGTGGAAGTTCCCAGGCTAGGGGTCGAACGGGAGTTGCAGCTGCCGGCCTGCACCACAGCCACAGCAACACCAGATCCGATCTGCATCTGCCACCTACACCACAGCTCACGGCAACGCCAGATCCTTAACCCACTGAGCAAGGCTAGTATTCTCATGGATACTAGCTGGATTCTTAACCCACTGAGGCACAATGGGAACTCCCTCCAAAGGCTATATTTTCATTATTTTTGCAGCTAGACACACAAAAAAACTTAGATTTACCTCGAAATTTCTGATGCATTCTGAATAAAATGGTAGTTGATCTTTTTTAACTTTACAACATAAACATGGGAGAGGAGGGAGGATACCTGATACAACGTAGAAATTTTCCCAAGAAACTTGGGCAAACTGTTTTGAGTCAAATTACTGTTTTTAGATATGAAAACGTCACTGCTAAGGTGACAGAAAGTAAAAATGATTGACAGGCGTATTATACACCTGTGACTGTCAACAAAATTAACAGGAATTAAACTAACCCTTGAAGCCTTTCCTATTTCCTGTGTCTCTCGAACAAAAGGCGCTGCTGAAAAAGTCAGATACTCAGCGGGTGTAGCAGTTGGCTGGGCTCGTGGCGCCGGCTGACCGCGGGTGTCGCCGTCAGCCGGGCTCTGGGCCGTGGAAGGCCGGTACTAGGAATGGGACAATTTTCCTTACCTTGGACCCGATCTGGTTACCACACTGGCCGATCTGAATGTGGACGATTTCACGCATCTTGCTTTGTGTCCGAGTCTAGGATCTTGAGAGAGGGCTCGGCCTCTGAAAGACCCCCTTCACTGCCGTGAGCCCCACACAGCTCTGGTCATCACAGTGATGGGACCAGGGACCAAGCCACCCTCCCAGGGTGACCCAAGGGTGTGTCCAGCCCGGAGGCCCAGCCCCAGCCCTTCTATCATCCTTGCAGAGGGGGTGGGGGCTTTTCCTCTCCCCACACAGAATATCGCCCGGTCATTTCCTAGAGTTCAAGGCCGCAGCCTGCCTTTGCGCATGGGCGCCAGGTCCCTGTTGGTGAGGCCCCCAGCTCCCTGGGGTGACCAGAAGCGCCTCCAAGAACTTGCCCTGTCCAAGCCAGTTGTATTATAAGAAACTTTTTTGTCTAAACACCTTTCTGGACAGGTGAGGCCATGGTCTCAGAGCCAAAGTGAGCTCAGGACCGCCAGACAACCAGTAAAAGAGCTCCCCACCCTCCCTGGGGAGCCTGTCATGCTCCCTCGTCCTCCGCTGTGCTTCCCAAGCCGTCTGAAAGCCACCAGCGCCGCCGAGGTGACTGGGGGGGAGGAAGATACACAGGTGGACAGTTTTTATTTTTATGTTGGATACTTTAATGGTAATAGAAAAAGATAATGATCGTATTTATAACAGTAAAATGATAAGAAAAAGCTTTTTTTTTTTTTTTGTCTTTTTGCCTTTTCTAGGGCCGCACCCGCGGCATATGGAGGTTCCCAGGCTAGGGGTCTAACAGGAGCTGTAGCCGCCGGCCTTCGCCACAGCCACAGCAACGCGGGATCCGAGCCGCGTCTGCAACCAACACCACAGCTCACGGCAACGCTGGATCCTTAACCCATTGAGCAAGGCCAGGGATCGAACCCGCAACCTCATGGTTCCTAGTCGGATTCGTTAACCACTGAGCCACGACGGGAACTCCAAGAAAAAGCTTTTTGAACTTAGCCAGATTGGAAAGGGTGATTCTCGAGTTTGGGGAACCAGAGTCAAGATATAACATTTACACTCACCACTGGCTTGGGGTTCCCGTCGTGGCGCAGTGGAAATGAATCTGACGAGGAACCATGAGGATGTGGATTTGATCCCTGGCCTCGCTCAGTGGGTTAAGAATCCAGCGTTGCCCTGAGCTGAGGTGAAGGACGCAGCTACAACTCCGATTGGACCCCCTAGCCTGGGAACTTCCATATGCCATGGGTGTGGCCCAAAAAAAAAAACAAACAAAATGAATGAATAAATGCATAAAATAAAAATGTATATGACCTGCTGTACATACCAAACAGGGAAATCCACCTGATGTTCTGTGCTAACCTGTATGGGAGTGGGTGTGTGTACCTACCTGTATAACTGAATCACTTTGCTGTACAGCAGAAATTAACACAACATTGTAAATCAGCTATACTTCAATCGAATTTATCTTTATTCTGTATTTTTTTGCCTAACCCATGGCATATGGAAATTCCTAGGCCAGAGGTTAAATCGCACCTGTACCTGGGACCTACACCACAGCTATGGCAACACCAGCATCCACTGTGCTAGGCCAGGAATTGAAGCCGTGCCTCTGCAGCAATCTGAGCTTAACCCACTGTGCCACAGTGGGAACTCCTATTTATTTTTATTTTAAAATGTATTTTTGAAAAAGAAAAGGAAAAGGAGTTCCCGTCGTGGTGCAGCAGAAACAAATCTGACTAGGAACCATGAGGACGCGGGTTTGATCCCTGGCCTTGCTCAGTGGGTTAAGGATCCAGCGATGCCATGAGCTGTGGTGTAGGTCACAGACACAACTTGGATCCCATGTTGCTGTGGCTGTGGTGAAGGCTGGCGGCTACAGCTGCTGTTAGGCCCCTAGCCTGGGAACCTCCACATGCCGCATGTAGAAGTTCCTGGCCAGGGATCGAACCCCTGTCACAAAAGTGAGAATGCTGGATCCTTAACCCACTGCAAAACCAGGGAACTCCTCAATAAAAAATTTTTAATTCAAATTGTTTTTAATTTAAAAGCAAAAGAACCACAGAAGCATACACAGAATGAAGATTTTCCACTTCCATGGAAGTCGCGGTGATCCCCGTCCCGCGCTGCCTTGGCCTCTTCCTTTTCCCCTGGCCCGCACCCACCCGGCGGACCCCTGCAGCTCCGAGGCTGGAGCAGGTCAGCCCCTGGGGACACCCCGGGGACACCCCCGCCTCCGGTGGCCCCAGCACTTTGGTGACAGTTCCCTCACCCGGTCTGTTTGCTAATTACTCGTACTCCTGGCTACTGCTCCCAGTTCACTTCTGAGTCCCAAAGCGCCTGACACCCAGCAGGGCCTCGGCCAGTGTTTGCTGAGTGTGAGCCAACAGCTGGGCGGGTTGAGCAGGCCGCTGCGGGCGCTTCTCAGCGCCTATAATGTATTTATTCGCGGCTGCGTCCCCTGGGGGCGGCGGGGCGCGGGCCCCAGGAGGTGGGTCCGGGCTGCAAGAGTAAACTGTGCCGAGAAACCGGGAAGTGGGGTCGGACACGGAGGCCCCGGCGCGCGTGCGGTTCCGGGACATGCGGGGGCCCCGAGGCCATCCCCGCCTCCCGCGTTCACTCCGTGCTGGGGGCCCCCCGACCGCCGTCCCTCCCGGTCACGTCCGTTTGCTGAGGGAAGGGAGAGGCCAGCTTTCCAGATGAGCGCCTAAAAGGTTTTTCTGTTAATGGGGCAGCTGGCAAAAGGGGGGAAGAAAAGGAACCCTGTTTGCTTAGAATCCCGCGCCCGGCAGGCGGTGTTTACTCAGCCCGGGCGGCAGGCTCTGAGCTTCGGTCGCTGCCGGGGCCGGGGCTCGGGGTGGGGAGCTGGGGGTCCTGGGGCCGCTGCCGTGTGGGGCCCGCCACCCCCCAGGCCTGCGTCGTCCTGGCCGGAAAGCAGGCCGACGGTCCGAGGTCCAGGTCATTTATGCTGTTGTTGTTTAATTGCAGTATAGTTGACTGACTGAGAACGTTGTGTTCGTTTCTGCGGCGCAGCGAAGTGCTTCTCTTACATATACTCTTGTTCCTTCTTTTCTGTTATGTTTCATCACGGACGGTGAGCGTAGTTCCCTGCGCTCGACGGTGGGACCCCCAGACTCCCAGCCCATCCCCCCCCGCAGCCGCCCCCCCCCCCGCCCCGACCACAAGTCTCTTCTGTCTGTGAGACTGTTTCTGCTTTGTAGAGAAATTCGTTTGTGTCTATTTTTTTTTTTTTTTTTGTCTTTTTAGGGCCGCACCCACAGCATATGGAGGTTCCCAGGCTAGGGGTCCAATCGGAGCTAGAGCTACCGGCCTTCGCCATAGCCACAGCAACACAGGATCTGAGCCGTGTCTGCGACCTACACCACAGCTCACGGCAATGCTGTATCCTTAACCCACTGAGCGAGGCCAGGTATCGAACCCGCAACCTCATGGATACTAGTCAGATTCATCTCTCCTGAGGAACTCCTGTGTCATACTTTGGATTCCACATATAAATGATATCAGATGATATCTGTCTCTCCTGTCCTGACTTCCTTCACTCGGTATGATAATCTCTACCTGCAGCCATGTTGCTACAAATAGCATCATGTCAGTCTTTTTCATGGCAGAGTAGTGTTCCCTTGAATACATGTGCCACGTCTTCCTTATCCATTCATCTGCTAACGGACATTTAGATGGTCTCGGCTACTGGGAACAGTGCCGCTATGAACATAACGGTGCATGCATATTTTCAAATTATAGTTTTGTCCAGATACATGCCCAGGAGTGGGCTTGCTGAATCATATGGTGGTTCTACTTCTTTTTTCTTTTTTCCATTTTTTTTTTTAATGGCCACAGCCATAGCATATGGAAGTTCCTAAGCCAGGGGTCGGATCCAAGCCATAGCTACAGCAACACCAAATTCTTTAACCCACTGCACCAGGCCAGGGATCCAACCCATGCCTCCACAGCAACCTGGGCCACTGCAGTCCAGTTCTTCACCCACTGTGCCACAGCGGGAACTCCTCCGTTTAGTTTTTTGAGGAACCTCCATATTGCTCTGAATAGCGGCTGCACCAACAGTGCAGGAGGGCTCCCTTTTCTCCACACCCTCTCTGGCATTTGTTATTTGTAGACTTGTTAGTGATGGCCATTCTGACTGGTGTGAGCTGGCACCTCATTGCAGCTTTGATTTGTGTTTCCCAGTAATTGGTGATGTGGAACATCTCGTGTGCCCTTTGACATCTGTGTAAAGCTTTGGAGAAATGGTCTATTTGGTTCTTTTGCTCATGTTTCCATTGGGTTTTTTGTTTTTTTGTTGTTGAGTTGCATGAGTTGTTTGTGTATTTTGGAAATTAAGCCCTTGTTGGTTGCACTGTTGGCAATGATTTTCTCCTACTCTGTACGTAGGCTGTCTTTTTGTTTTGTTTATGGTTTTCTTTGCTGGGGAAGAGCTTGTTTGCTGCAAAAAGTGAGCGGCCCTGCACCCCCTGGGCAGGCACTTTTCGGTGGGGTGGAAGGCAGCCATGTGACTGACCGTGTGGATGGCACCACTGCCTAGCACCCGGGTCTGAGCGCCCACTGCGTGTCAGGCCTGAGATGGTTGTGGGCACACGTGGCCGTCCACCTGGATCGAAGACATCCAGGCAGCGCAGAGTGGTGAGACATGCAGCAGGTCTGAAATCAGCCTGTCTCTACCCCTTTGTCCTTATTCATGAAGGTCCCTGCTCCCCCGGCACATGCAATCCTCTGGCCGCCAGGTTAGGGAAAGCCAGCCCAGCGGTGCATACACAATGTCTTTCCCAGCCCCCGGGAAGTGGCCCCTGCCCGCGGCACGGGTGAACGGGGCCCTGGGGAGACCAAAGTTCTGCTCTCCTGCCAGGCTGCCAGTGACCCCTCACCCTGAAGCGCAGCAAGTGACAAAGTGGCTGTGTCCCCCGAGAAAAGCTGCAGCAAAGGCAGGTGCGGGGGAGTAGAGCTTCAGGGGGCAGAGGGCAGGAGTGAGACTTCCCTGCACCCCTGGGGCGACCCGGCGTGGCAGCGGGGCCTGCCATGCCAGAACGCCGAGACGCTTAAGCATCACCGGGCCAGCCCTTCATCACAACGCCCCCTCCTCCGGCCGGAGTCGTAGGGAGCTGTCCTCAAGGAGACGCAGTGCGGGCGAGCCCCTTCCTGGATGACACTCGGGTCTATTATGGGCACAGAACCAGGATGATAAGGAAAAGCAAATGTCATCCAGAAACCCCAAATCGGCTGCCTCCAGGCTTCCCCCCGAGCTGTCCCCTGGGGTCAGGTGGTGCTCCCCCAACCCTCCACTTGGCAAATGCAACTTAATTGGGAGAAAAACAAAGTTCTCAAGAGAATTCATTGATTTCATCCGCCCCTGAGCTTCCACTGCTGAGCGCATTGAAGTTGCTTGAATAACTTAGAGAAGATTGTCGAATTATAGTGTTTGCTTGTGATTCAGAGGCAGAAATTTTTCCAAATGTCTTAGCAAGAAAATGACATCTGAGGGGCCATTATGAGTGACTCAGCGGGTGTGGGCAGCTCATCAGATGAACTGAGTTCCACTTTCTTGTACTCTGCTTCGTCGTGTGTCCTCTTACTGTAAAAGAAAGTTCTGGGAGGAGGAATAAGTCACTACAAGTGAAAACTAAAAAACTTGTTGCTGATTTTCATTGAGCCCGGCTGCCCAGCTCCCCGGAGGAGCTCGGGACCTTCTCCCCTTCCGGGGCTCCGCGCTGATGGCTGTCTGTCCCTGCCCAGCTTCCACGCCTGAGCAGGAACACCACGCCATCTCCAGGGACATTGAGAGTCAGCATCCTGGGCTGTGGCATCTCTGACTTACAGGAGGAAACACATCCGCACACGCACATGTACGCGCGCGCGTGCACACACACACGCTCTGCTGTGAGCCGCCGTGATTCTGAGGGTGTAAGGAAACATTCACCTTCCAGCAGTATGTCGCCTGCCTCCCGAGGCGTGCAGCTCCGGATCAGCAATGTTCAGTGGCAGAGAGAGATAAGCATAAAATGGAGCAGCACCTGATGCTGAGATCAAACAAGCCCAGTGTCACTCCTGTAAGCCCAGTATTTGTCCAAGAGAGCGCCATTGTCCAAGTCGCTGAAATGCACTCGCTTATCCACCGGATACTGGCTGAGCGCTCTCTGGGGGTCTCGAGGGACCTCCGGGAGGGAGGCAGCGTGGGCCCTGCTCTCGCTGGCCCTTACCAAGTTCCCTGCCACCGTCTTTCCCGCCACCCCTGAGCAAGGGTACGTCCTCTCCATTGTGTGGAAGAGACTGAGGCTTGACTGTCGGGCTCAAGCCCCAGGATGACTCGGCAGAACCAGAGATGACTCCCAGGTCTTTGGACCCTACGTCTAGGGGTGTGACTGGAGGTGACAAGGGCCGGAGGGCCAGATGGCCTCCAGCTGAGCCGCCGTCCCCCACGTCTGGTCGACAGCTGGGTCCTGCCGGGCCTGCCTCCCAGGCAGCACCCAGTCTCAGCAGCTGTCCCCTCCACGGCCACAGTGACCTCCAACAGACGTCCATCCATCCTCCCAGAGGGAGCTCATAAAGGATGAGCCACCGGCCACCAGGAAACTAGCTGCCATGGGGTTGAACCACCCCTCTTGGCACAGCTGGTGTGCTGCTCAGATCAATGAACCACCCCTCTTGGCACAGCTGGTGTGCTGCTCAGATCAATGGAAAAACCCCAGGGGAGACTGAGAGGCAGGGTAGCCCCGGGCAGGGAGGGCTGGGTGGCAGTCCCACTCCTCGAGGACACTGGCCTTCAGGAAGTGGACAGCGTGGCCTTTGATCCCGGAGTTTGGCAGCTGAGAGGCGCGCTGACAGCTCCAGGACCTCCCCCTCTCCCCTCCTTCTCCCCCCACCCGGCCGCCTTCTTCCACTTGGTGGCACCTACTAAGAGAGCTTGCATTTCGAAGCCTTTGCACACGCTCACCTTCTGCTCGAAAATCTAGCACCTTCCATGGCTACGTCCTCAGCAGTCTAGGAGAACCGTCCCCGAGCAAACTCCCAGAGGCCCTGTCTCGAACATGCCCCGTTTTTATCTGTACCCAGCACTTTCTACTTCCTGTCCCCCATGTCCCCTCACCAGAATGCCCCCCACCCGCCCCTGGCAGGCAGGGACGGACAGTGCTGTGTCCCCAGGGCTGGGACAGGGGCTGGGCGCATGTTAGGTGCTCAGCGGTGTTTGCCAAGCGCCCTTTAGGGAGCAAGCAGACCGGATGGGGCTGCTCCCGGGCCGGCTCCTGGGTGGGCTGTACGTGACCTACTGGGCGGTGGACCACGTGCTCTGAAGGTGATCCTGACTGGCCAACCTCATAAAGAGGACCTTTAGAGCCAAGGTTCCCTCCTGACCGAGCCAGGAGCGGGCGCGGTGGTGATGGCATCTGGGGACAGTGGCAGGCTGGATGATGAATCTGGCCATCCTTTGCCGCAAAGGGTCAGTGGGAGAAAGTGACTGCATGGCCACATGGAGGGAGAGGAGCCCGCAGCCGGCAAGGACGCCTCAGTGCCCCGCAGTCAGACTTGCCTACCAGTACCGCCAGCAGCCATCACAACAAATGCGGTATCCAGGATGTGGCTAAACTCAGGAATGTGGGATAATAGGAAATGTCTGCAGCCTGCGGGAGTCGGGGAGGGACAGTGTGGCAAGAAGGAGGAAGGAGAGGACCTGGAGGCCAGTCCACAGGACACGAAGGCTCCCCCTGCGGCCGGGAGCCCGCTCTGCCCCGGCCCGCCTGTGAAGTGTGTGCGTTCTTTATCAGGAGAGAGCAAAGGACACACCTTTCTTTTCTTTTTTAAAAATCTTTTCAGGGCTACACCTGCAGCATATGGAGGTTCCCAGGCTAGGGGTCGAATAGGAGCTCAGCTGCCAGCCTGTACCACAGCCACAGCCACTGGGATCCGAGCCGCATCTGTGGCCTATGTTGCAGCTGTGGCAACGCTGGATCCTTAACCCCCAGAGCAAGGCCAGGGATCGAACCTGTGTCCTCATGGGCAGTATCCGGGTCCTTAATCTGCTGAGCCACAACGGGAATGTGGAGCCCTTTTAGAAATGAATAGGCTTCTGTGTCCTGGCCTTGGATCCCCTGTTTGCCAGGAGACTTTGTGGGGGTACTGAGAAAAGGGAGGACCAGGTTCAAACCTGCCACCCACCAGCCCCCAGGCTGAGTACAGGTCTCTTAGCTTCCGGAGCCTCGGTCTTCCCAGCTGCAAAGTGGCTGATAGCATCCGGTCCCATCTCACAGGATTCTGCCACAGAGCCACGGAGAAAAGACGTTCCCGGGATGGAGCGTCTTCTAGGAAGTCGCTCAGTCTGCCCCTAAGCACTGCCGGGGACAGGGACGACAGTTCCACGCAGGCTCCTGGCGGCTCCCCAGATGACGCACAGGCACGGGGTGGGGGCCCTCCGGGGAGCCGGCCAGGGGCCCTGTCCTGGGCCTCCTCTGTGCCAGGCAGATAAGATGAGTCACTACACAGAAGATGGCTTCACAGGCATGCAGCGCCCCCAGCGCCACAGAGTCCCCAACCTGCCACTTGGGTGCCCCTGCTTTGAAAAGAGCTGGTCAGACGGGCGGGCGTGCCGGTCCAGCAGGCTCCGGGCCGCGTCCCTCCTCTCCTGCAGCCCCAGAGGCCGCTGCATTCCATCCACCTGCCTCCTGGGGCCAAACACCCTTGACTAAGAGCGGCCCTGAGGGATCCCAGGTGGTTTCATGACCCTTAAAGTGACGCAGCCAGCTCCCCCTCAGCGCCGTCGGCCAGGTGGATGTGATCCACGGACCACAACCACGTTCAGAGGTCAAGGGTCCGGGCGCCTGGCTTCGTGGGTCGCAAGCGTCACAGGTGCTGAAGGGCAGACCGGGTGGGTCACAGGCGAGCTCACTTAACAGCTCCTTGCCTTGAAAGCTGTGGTTTCAAATGTCTGGACTCCCACCGTCCCCGCCTCCTCCCTGCCTGACTTTCCTGTCACTCTGTGTCCGAGCTGCTTCCAGCACAGGGAAACGCCAAGGACCGCAGCCTGGCAACTCTACATGTCCTCTTCGTTCCCAGAGTGCAGATGTCACCGTCCCCCCCCTTCACCTGCATTCTGCGGGGCTCAGCGTTCCCAGACCTTCCCATCCCCCCTGTCCCCGGCCTGCGGAGGCGGCGGCAGGCAGGCCCAGCTCCAGAATCTGCAGCTCAAAGTGAAAACGGAGGTGAGGGGGTTCTGAGCAGCCCGGCATCTCACCAAGCACTCAGGGCCCCGCCGCCCGCAGGGGTCACACACCACGAAGCCCGCCCTGCCTGTCATGGCGTCTCCGCCCCCCGCCTTTCCCGGGGAGCCCCAGGGCCCCTCAGAACACCCAGGAACAGAAAAGCTAGTCACTGGGCACGATTTCACCCGAAGCCAGGGGTGCGCCTGGACCGCACAGCCCATCATCAGGGTCAGGCCTTGGGCCTTGTTTCCCACGTCGTACAACCCGCGGCCAGACATGGCACCTCCTGGACTCTGACCGTCTGTGGGGACCCGGGAGTCCCCACAGTAGTTGTCACGCTGTCGTATTTGACCCTGCTGGTCATTCTTTGGCAATTATGAACTTTTAGCTTTTTCTTTAGAAGAGAGCAAAAAGCCACCACTCAGGTGGACCCTCCTCGAATGGTGGCGGTCGTAGGGTCACGGGGACAACCGTGCCGGCGCGCTGCCTCGCGTGGAGGAAGGACGGGCAGGGTGGCGGAGTGATCGCAGCCACGGAGGGGAGAAGCGTGGGCTGGGCCGTCCCGGCGGGCGCCGCCCTTCCCACACCTGCTTCACCCCAGGGGAGGGAAGCCAGAGACCGTGGGACCAGGCCCAGGACACCTGCTGGGTCAAACCTGCCTCTGGAGACCTGCTTTCCGGGCCCCCGCCCCCAGCACTCACACCTGAGCGTTTTCTCCCGGGATCCGGGGGCCACCCCGCCCACCGCCGGACCGGGACCTGGCGTGGAGGGGTGTGCGGCGCCGACCTTCCCCGAAGAGCAAAGACACCTCAATGGCAAGCGGCCGGGTCTACACTTTGCTCAGTGATGGCATCTCGGGAGCAAGGACCAAGCCTTGCTGGGGCGCCGTGGGTGCCCTGGTGCTTCCGGGGGTGGTCACGGAAATTGCTGGAAGTCCACAAGGCAGCCGCCGTGATTTCTGCTTGTAGGGAAAGATGGGGTGGGGCGTGGGGGGCTGTTGGAGAGCAGCGTCCCCCCATCTCAGGACCCTGCAGCAGAGGCTGCGGTCTCTAGAACAAAAACCCTGGGCCCTTCTCTGCCCAGACAAGGAGGCCATTCTGTAGCCACCACTCACGAGGAGAAGGGAGTGTGACCACTGCTCACGAGGAGAGAGAAACATTTGAGTTGCGAAACCGAGATCCCACGGGTCCCACTTCTGCTTTTCCTCCATGTGAAGATGAAATGCTTTGTTAGCAGAAACCTGGTCAGGCGGCTTTGGAGGTTGGAATGTCCAATTAATGATTCATGCACCGAGTGAAGCTCCCCTTTGGAGCATTTTCTAGAAGGATCCCCCTTTCCTCTCGGTATAAAACATCTCTCCAGAAAGGTCCCGGGCCTTCTGGAAACAGGGTGCAGAAAGCTAGACGCAGCCTCCTCCCCGGACTCGGGGAATCTCTGCCCTGGTGGGACTGGCGGGGGAGGCGACACCGCTCCTGGGCCAGGGGTCGCAAGGATCCAAGGCTGGCGGCCCGAGGGTCAATCAGGTCCGGGGCGATCGGAGGCCCGCGCCTGCCGGTGGGGTCCCGTCTGGGCTCGGGCCGGGCGCGTGACCCCGAGTCCGGGCCGCGGGCCATGCGGACTGCCGGGGCGGGGCCGGGTCACCGGGGGCAGGAGCGCGCCCCGCCCCGGGGGAGGGCCCGCCCGGACGCAGACACCTTAAGGGCCGGGCGGGCCGGCCGGGGCTGCGGGCGCGGAGCCGGGCCGGGGCCGAGTCGGGGTCGGGCCGCACGGCCGCGGGAGCCATGGCATCGTCCGGGTCGGCGCGGCAGCCGCCGCTGCTGCTGCTGCTGTTCGTGCTGCTGGCGGGCGCGGCGCGGGCCGGCCTCCACTTCCGCCCGGGCCGCGGCTGCTACCAGCCCCTGCGCGGGGACTCGCGGACCCAGTTGGGGCACAGGTCGGGGAGGGGGCCGCCCCGCTGCCGGGGCTTCGCGCGCTCTCCCGCCTTTGGGGACCCTGCCGCCTCCTTGGGGCGCCCTGCCCGCCTTGACCTCTGCGGGTCAGATGCAGCCTTTTGCTGGGTGGGGGCAGTTTCTTTCCCATTTGCGGGCTTGGCCAAAAGCCCCATCTGCGCAGGAGGCAGACCAGCCCCACCTGCCAGGCATTTGGGGCGTTTGGGCCCTTTGCTGGGGGAGCGGCCGGCTCCTGCCTGGTGGGGGGCGGGGGGAGGGACTGCCCTGCCTTCTGGATATTCTGAGGAGGGCGGGGGTCTGCATTCCCTCTCATTTGGGGGAGGGGAGAGGGCTCTGGGGAGCGCTGCCCGGGCCCCAACCCCCGCCCCAGGAGCCCCCGTGCTGATTCTGTCGGTGGTGATCTGTTCCCAGGACATACCCCCGGCCTCATGAGTACCTGTCCCCATCGGATCTGCCCAAGAGCTGGGACTGGCGCAACGTGAATGGGGTCAACTATGCCAGTGTCACCAGGAACCAGCACATCCCCCAGTACTGCGGCTCGTGCTGGGCCCACGGCAGCACCAGCGCCATGGCTGGTAGGTAGGGGACACGGTCCCTCGTGGCTGTGGGCCTGAAAGGCCTGTTCAGCTTCCTTCTTGTCGGCCCGGGTGGCTGCCCCACAGGGTCGGGGGCCTGTGATTCTGTGCCAGGACTCGGCCTGGGGTGCTCTGAGCCTTTCAGGCCGAGGGGCGCAGACCTGGGGCTTGTGGGTGCCTGGCAGTCACAGGACTGAAGCCTAGTGACACATGACTCCCAGGTGCCTTCTCTCTCCCAAGCTTGTGACCCCAGCCACCAGGGATCAAACCACAAATTCATCAGACCCCCTGCTGGTATGTGGGCATACGCGGAAGTGGAGCTGCTTTTCAGCAGGTGCTTCATATTTGAGGCGAAGGCCGGGCTTGGGCCTGCAACATTGAGCAAGGCTGGCCCTCTTTATCATCTGGACCTCAGCCGTCTGGCTGCAGTGAGGGCGGGAAGGAGGGGGATCGCGGGCGCACCATGTGGGAAGGCTGCCAGGCCTGCGCAGGGCCGGAGTAAGGGGACCTCGCCCCCGCCCCTGGACTCCAGACTCTGGGGCAGGCCTGCCGTAGGTGTGGCCTTGTGTTCATAGATTAACGACCGTGTGGCTGCTGCCTTTGGCCAAGGCGCCGGGTTTCGTTCTGTCTGAGCCTGATGGCTGCCCTGTAATTGCTCCCACTTGGCCGATGAGGAAACTGAGGCTCCTGGCAGGAGGCCGGGAGACTTGGCCATGGCGTGAGTGACAGCCGAGAGCAGGGCCCAGAGGTCTGGGCTTTGGGCCAGGACCTCTGCTGGGCTGTCTCTAGGGTGAGGGGCGGGACTGGGGCTGGAACCGGGGTCTCTCTTTGGGGAGGAGACCCCTGGGGGCTGGATTGTGCTTCTGACCTCTCAGGAAGGCAGAGGAAGGGGGTGGGTAGGCTGGGGCCCCATTTTAAGGTGCAGGAGCTCTTAGGGGCAGCTGGGGCTGGGGGGCTGACTGGGATGGAGATGGGCAGGGCCCCTGGGAATGTGCAGACAGAGTCTTAACCACTGGAGCCACCGGGAGACTTTGGGGCCTGGCTGGCAGGCAGGGTGTGCGCCGGCCTTGAGGCAGAGGCTCAGGACAAGCTAGGCAGCGACGGCGCCCCGCCTGCTCGGTTGGATTGAGGAACCGAGAGGATCTTGGTGTGGTGGGGGAAACTGAAAAGGTCCCCAGGGGCCGTACCGCCAGGGGAGGGGTCTGATGGGAGCCTGAGGGAACTGAGAGGGGGAGTCACATGCCAAGATTTGTGTTGGTAAAGGAGCGTGGGCGGCAGCGGAGGCTGGAGGCCGCCCCGCCTGTCCCCAGCCCTCCATGTCTGTGAGTGCGGCATCCTGGGCAGATGCCGGCTTCTCCCCCTTTCTCCTCAAACTGCTGACGTCTCCCCAGCAGCATGCCTCTTCCTCTAAGAAGCCCCCAGGAGGGGACTTCCACAGTGCCCAGCCCAGCTGCCCGTTAGCGCAGCTGCCCACAGGTTGCATTTCCTCTGGCCCTGGGCGTCCAGGGTCTGAGCCCGTTGCGGAGGCCGCTCCTCCCAGAGCCCGGGCCTGGCCATCGCTGAACAAATGGACAAGGGGCCTCCACCCCGCTCTGGGCCCCTGGACGCGTCTGCGTCCCCACTTCCTTTCCGGCCTCTTGGAACCGTCCAGCCTGGCTTCCAGTTCCTTGCGAAGGTCACCGGCACGCGGCCGCCGTGGGCGGGCCTGCTGGTCATCCCCCTGGGCCTCTTGCGCTTGATCACCACCCCCGACCCTCCTTGATCTCCTCCGGCCTCCCTGGCCGTTCTTTCATTTCCTTCGTTCTCTTCCAGCTCCTCATCTTCTCAACTTACCCTCTGAACACTGGGTTCCCCAGGGCCCTTCTCACTCAAGCTAAAGCCCAGAGGCCCTCGGGCCCCCTCTCTACCCTCTACCTTCAAGTTACGCTTCGAGCTGGGCCTGGGCCTGGCCCGCCCGGTCCACCTGCTGGTTCCTTGCTGCCCTGCCCCAGGTCTCCGACGGCTGCACCAGCTCAGACCCGGGCCGTGTGCGGGGGCGGGTGCCGGGTGTGTCTGGGCTGCGCCGAGAAGCGGGTTCAACCCCCGGGGCTAGCTCAGGTGGGGACTGGTTCGGAAACAGCTGAGAGGGAGAAGAGGGTGTTCACCACACGTCCAGGCCCTGCCCAACCTCCACTCCAAGGCGCTGCCTGGGGGTGGCAGCCAGGGCGCGGCTTCAGATCGTTAAACTTCAGGGAGCTCCTTACGCAGCTGGTGTTTCCTGCGCTCCTGCGCGGGGCTGTTCAGGCCCTCGAGCTACAGCTGAGAGCGAAGCACCGCGACAGCGGGAGCCGTAAGGAGGAGCTGAGAGCCAGAGTTTGCGTGTGAAGCAGTGGCAGCTGGGGGGGCAGCGGGCTGCGGGGGGCGGGGGGCGAGGGCGAGCGGCCCGCAGAGGCTGCTGGGAAGGGGCCGAGGGGCGAGGGCGGGAGGCCCGCAGAGGCTGCTGGGAAGGGGCCGAGGGGCGAGGGCGGGAGGCCCGCAGAGGCTGCTGGGAAGGGGGCGAGGGCGGGCGGCCCGCAGAGGCTGGTGGGAAGGCGTTTGGGGAGGCCTGAGGGCAGGCCTCGAGCGAGGGAGTCTTCACAGGGGTGCCGTGGAGGTGGGGACGCCAGAGGGAGGGCTGGTGACCGGCCACGGGTTCCAGCAGGCAGGGGGCAGGTAGAGTACGGGGGGCCTGGCGGGGTGACCCCAGGGGTGTGAGCTGGGCCTGGGGTCGTGGGAGGGAGGAAGGGGCCCGGCGGCCGTGGGCTGTAATATCAGGGGAGGAGCCAGTGATTGTGACCTGGAGGCGGCAGCAGCGTGGCTGTGAAACGGCCTTGGTGGCTTTGGAAGAGTGGAAGGTGAGGTGAGCGAGCCCGGGGGGGAGTGGCTGAGGGCCCACGGGATCCTTGTGCACGACAGGGAGACGGGCTGGGAGCCTCTGCCGTCTCCGGCTGCCCGACGGTGCCCGCGGCCCGGCTCCGCAACAGGGGGCGCCGTGCTCACCTCGCCCTGCCTGGGGGGCACTTAGAGGGGCTGGCACTGGCATCAGCGCTGGGAGGGCCCGGGAGGCCTCTGGAGAGCAGAGCCCCCAGGGGACGCGTGGCACCTGGGGTGGCCGTGCCAACAGGCCTGGGTGCTGCCCTTGCAGACAGGATCAACATCAAGAGGAAAGGGGCGTGGCCCTCCACGCTGCTGTCTGTGCAGCATGTCATCGACTGCGGCGACGCCGGCTCCTGCGAGGGGGGCGACGACCTGCCGGTGTGGGCCTACGCCCACCACCACGGCATCCCCGACGAGACCTGCAACAACTACCAGGCCAAGGACCAAGGTAGGCGTGCCCATCCCCGCCTTCTTGGGGCCTGTGGCAGGGCACTGGTTGGGGCGGGGGGAGCAGGACGGAGACCGCAGCCCCCTGCCCCTTGAACTTGGGGGCTGGGGTATCTGGAAGCTGGAGCCCAGGGTCCTGTTGGGAACAAGCAAGACCTGGGGAGAGGTCTGGCCTGTGTGCTCCGTGGCCAGGCCTGCACCTGCTGTTTGGGGTCCGAGGTGCTGACGTTGGGTGGTTTCACGGCCTTTGTAAGGTAAACGCCTGTCCAGGGAAGAGTAAGTTTTCCAGGACTGGGGGGAGGGACAGGCAAGAAACGGGCACGTTGGGTGGGAACATGGCCTCTTCTCTGGCCTCAGCTGGGGCTGCAGCATCCAGGTGGATTTGGGGCCGACCGCACTGCATGGACAGCGGATTCAGGCTGGCCTGGGATCGCTGGGGTTGGCATGTTCCTTTCAGGCCGCCCCCCATGGAAATCAAAAGGCAAGAAAAGGCCAAACCCCAGACCCTCAGTGGGCAGTTCTGAGGGGCCCATCTAAGGATCTGTCATTGCTATGAGCTGTAGGGTAGGTCACAGATGCGTCTGGGATCCAGCGTTGCTGTGAGCTGTGAGGTTGGCCAGCGGCTGTAGCTCCAATTAGATCCCTAGCCTGGGAACCTCCATATGACCTGGGTGTGGTCCTAAAAAGACCAAAAAAAAAAAAAAACTGAGACAGGAGCAGGGAGGCCTGGGGGAGGCCCTGGGGGCCTTTTGGAGGCAGGAATCCCAGAAGGATTCTTGTTGAATTGGTAGACACAGTGGGGCCAGAGAACCCCCGGGACCAGGGAGGTGCCCCCCCACTTCAGGACGCGGGCCCGCTCTGCCCAGAACCGGTCTTGGCCGCCCTCAGCCAGGCCCCTCCAGCCCACCTCGCACCCGCACCCGGGCCAGATGGAACTCATTGGCAGCTGATTGTTTGCAATAAGTGGTCTTTGTATGAGCAAAGGCGGCCACAGATCCTCCTTTCTTCAGGTTGTACTGGGTATTTGGGGTCCAAGGGACGGATTAAAGCAACAGTTTCATTCTCGAGGAGTTTAACGTCCCCGGGGAGGAGTGTGGACTGATAGGAAACCGGCAGATATCGGTAACAGGGAAGTAGTAAAAAGTGGGGCCACAGGCCTGAGGCCAGATCAACCGAGGAAGAAGTGACACTGTCTGGGGTCCAGGAAGGACACAGGTGATGGTGGGGAGTCTTCCAGATCCAGCAGCTGTGCTTTATGTTTGTTTTGAAGCCTAGTTGTTGATACCTCCTCAAACCAAAATAATAAGAAAATACTTGTTTTTTTCTCCCAAGTATTTCCACCTGTTCACCAGCCAACCATATAGTGTTATTAAAAGCTAATTTAATCATGCTCCGTTTTCAGAGGTAGAGTACTGTGAAAAGGCTTTGCCCCAGGCTTGAAAGGAAAAGCCAAACTTTGGAGTGAGGCCGGGGAAGGGCTTGCCTGACTCCGCAGCTGAGACGGGCAGGCCGATCCGGTGCTGGGGGGACGGAAGGCTAAGTGAGACGGTGCAGAGTGTGCCTGTTGGCTGGTGAACCGGGAAACTGTCTCATGCTGGCTTTCCGCCCTGTCCCCAGAGTGTGACAAGTTTAACCAGTGTGGGACGTGCACCGAGTTCAAAGAATGCCACATCATCCAGAACTACACCCTCTGGAAGGTCGGCGACTACGGCTCCGTCTCCGGGAGGGAGAAGATGATGGCCGAGATCTACGCCAACGGGCCCATCAGGTGAGGAGCTGTGAGGCCGCTGCCAGTGCCCAGCGTTCAGGCCTCCTTAAGCCCCTTTCCTGCTGGCCCGGTTGACTCACGAGGCTGGCGACAGAGCTACCCAGGGTTTTCTCAAAAGTAAAGCGAGTTCCCGTCGTGGCTCAGCAGTACCAAACCCGACTAGGAACCATGAGGACACGGGTTCGATCCCTGGCCTCGCTCAGTGGGTTAAGGATCTGGCATTGCCGTGAGCTGTGGTGTAGGCCGCAGACGCGGCTTGGATCCTGCGTTGCTGCGGCTGTGGTATAGGCTGGTGGCTGTAGCTCCAATTCGACCCCTAGCCTGGGAACCTCCATATGCCGCAAGTGTGGCCCTAAAAAGACAAAAAAAAAAAAGTAAAGCTGAGCAGCCAGTGGGCCCCTGGCAGGGTTATTGGGAGTGAGGTTCACGGGGCAGAAGGGCCGGTGGTGTCCATGCTGGGGACTCTACAGCTTCGCAGGGAAGACACCAAGGGAGTGACAGGGTTGGGCAGGCCCCCAGGCAGGCCTTGCTGGAGCTGGATCCGACCAGCAGCCCTTCAGCACTTAGCGTGCTAACCGCTCCCCGTTGCTCTCAGCTGCGGTATAATGGCCACAGAAAAGATGTCTAACTACACTGGAGGCGTCTACGCTGAGTACAGCGACAAGGCCTACATCAACCACATCGTGTCGGTGGCCGGATGGGGCGTCAGCGATGGGACCGAGTACTGGATTGTCCGGAATTCGTGGGGCGAGCCCTGGGTAAGACGCTCCCACCGCGACTCCTCTCACTTCGGAGGTTCTGTGGTTTCAGAGCTGAGAACTGCGGCCCCGGCCCGGGAGCAGGCGCTGCGCCTGGAGGGCTGCTGCTGGGCTGCGTGAGGGCTGCCCTGCCCTGTGCGCCGCAGTGGTTGTCTTGGCCGCGCCCACGGCAGGTGGAAGTTCCTGGGCCAGGGATGGAACCCACACCACAGTAGTGACAACACGGGACCCTTTAGCCACTAGCCCCCAGGGAGCTCCGGCTGGACTGTGTTTAGAGCATCTCTGGCCCCCGTTAGATGTCGAATGCTCCTCCTCATCCCCCCTAGTGGTGACAACCAAAGTGTCTCCAGGCTTTGCCCAGCGCCTCGGGTCGGGTGGGGACCTGGCTGAGAAGCACAGCCGCCAGCTGTCTCTGTTTAGCCAGCTTATTCCTGTATCATCATCTCATTAGTTCTCCTGTCACGTTTTTGGTTCTCCTAAGTAATACTGTGGAGTTTTTTCAAAAGTACTTTTTGAGTTGGCTCACAAACCAGGGGAATTAAATTAACTGCCTGAGTTTCCATTTCTAAGACCTGTTAACCGAATTCATGATTATGTATTGGGACAGATTTATGCCAAAGTGAAGAAATGTCAGTAGTGTTTAATAAGCAACTACAGACGGGGAGAGTGACAGGTAGTTAAGCCACCTGGTCTAAAGAGTCAACATTTTAATTACTTAATTGGCTTTTGGCCTTCAGGGCCACGGACCCCCCATGTAACTTAAGAGCTGAGTTAAATAGTTCCCAGGAGACATTTCCAGGTGGGGTCCAGGAAGGGAAGCGGCGGCCGGAGTCCCGGGGGCAGGACCGAGGCTGACACCCCCACCCCCTTCCAGGGCGAGCGAGGCTGGATGAGGATTGTGACCAGCACCTACAAGGAAGGCACGGGTGCCTATTACAACCTTGCCATCGAGGAGAGCTGCACCTTCGGGGACCCTATCGTCTGAGGCGGACGTCTGCGGAAGGGCAGTTAAAGGAACGACGTGGTGAGCCCGAGCCCGAGGGATCCCAAAGTCACAGGCACTGGCTTGGTCCTGCCACGGTCTGAGGGAACTGGGGGTTGACATGCAAGTACGTGACAGCTGGAGCAGCTGCGAGCACCGGGAGGGCAGGTGGCAGGGAGTGGCACGAGCTGAAGGGGGACGGCGGGCACTGCGCGGACGCCAAGCCACCCGGAGCCGAGCAGCCAGTGGGACCGCCATCCCCTTGGGTCTGTATTCAAGAGGGAAGTGGTTCAGACCCATCACCGGTTCCTTGAAGTTGGGCGTGGGGGGGGGGGGATGGCAATGTCACGTGACCCAAGTGATGAATAAAATGCACGACCTCACGCCAGAAGCCAGCCCGAGAGCTTTATTTGCACGTGAGAACAACCTACCACCAGCACCTACGCCTTCCAACTGCAGAAAGGCTTTCATTTGTTCTTGGAAATTTAAAGCACGATGATAATATGGAGCAGCCCCTCAGAAAACTTACATCAGCTTTGAAAGTAGTTCATCTAAATGTCCGTCTCTGAGTTTCCACCCCTGGGGCTGGCGGCTGACTGCTGCCCAGGAGGTAAGATGGACCCGGGCCCGTTCAGGGGCGGGGGGTGAACACTAATCGGTTTGGGGGGGCCTGGATCCCGGGGAGAGGGGCTGGCTGTCACAGCAGTTTCCGCTCACACTGCTAAGATTTTCCTTTTTAAAAGTTATCCGCCTCCTCGCATCCGAGCCCATTTTCAAGATGCTGACTGGCTTCTTCATCCACAGCCTCTGGGAAGGGTTTTTCTTTCCACCGCGGGTCTCCTGGAATGTTCTGGCCCAGTCAGTTCACCAGGATGAAGTTAGACTTGCAGTGAGCTTTAGCCAACACAAGGAAAACAGGCGGCACGTTAGAAACAGCAGGCAGGCCAGGATGTGCACGTAAGATGGCAGCAGGCCTCTCAGGGTCGCCCTACCTACGAACTCCGTCACGGGGTCGTGCTCGCCCTCCGCTTTAATGGTGCCCGCGAGGCTGTCGTTCTCCAGGATGGGGAGGAAGAGCTGCACGAAGTCAGAAGTGTAGGGAGGCGCGACCACATCCAGCACCTGGGGAAGCACGGCACGGGCGGCTCTGACACGCTGCTCAGAGGGCAGCAGTGGGAGCTCCCATGGCGGCGCAGCAGAAACAAATCCGACTAGCATCCATGAGGACGCAGGTTCGATCCCTGGCCTCGCTCAGTGAGTTAAGGATCCGGCACTGCTGTGAGCTGTGGTGTGGGTCATAGACATGGCTCAGATCCGGTGTGGCTGTGGCTGTGGCTGTGGTTCAGGCCGGCAGCTGTAGCTCCGATTAGACCCCTAGCCTGGGAACCTCCATATGGTGCAGATGCGGCCCTAAAAAGATTTAAAAAAAAAAAAAAAGGCAACAGAGGAGGGGACTTTCCCCTGACCCCACTTCCTGGCGACAGTTCTAATCTCCTACATTAAGACGCTGGGGTGGGGAAGAGTTCCCGTTGTGGCGCAGTGGAAACGATTCCGACTAGGATCCATGAGGATGCAGGTTTGACCCCTGGCTTTGTTCAGTGGGTTGGGACTCCGGCGTTGCCATGAGCTGTGGTGTGGAACATTGATGCAGCTTGGATCCAGCGTGGCTGTGGTGTAGGCCAGCACCTGCAGCTCCCATTCGAACCCTAGCCTGGGAACTTCCATATGGTGTGAGTGCGGCCCTAAAAAGGAAAAAACAAACCCACAAGACACCTGAAGGTCCCGCAGGTGGGAGGTGTCTGTGTCACTGTCATCACCGTGACCGTCAGGAAGCAGTTCTCAGTCAGGTGCCAAGTGACTGAACTGAGCCAGGAGGGGCGCTGCCTGGGGAAGCTGTAAGTGGCGTATGGCTGACCTCAGTCACGAAGTGGCGAATGAGGGAGATGTCGGTGTCCAGCTTCTCCAGACACTTGCGGATGTAACTGACCACGGGCAGCACGTAGCCCCGGCTTAGCAGGTGCACCATCCTGTCCAACAGCGTCTTCTTCAGCTCAAGCTGTGTGGGGGGAGGACAGGGACGGGGCCGTCAGGAAGGCTGGCCCCCCCGCAGCCACGCCACCGGCCTGGCCGCCGCTCACCTGCTCCATCACGTCCAGCTGGGAGTGCTCCGTCTCAAAGAGCTTGACAAGCAGCTGCAGGACTTGGGGGTGCAGCAGCTGGTGGCAGGTGCTGATCTACAGACAGGTCAGAGGGAGCTGCCCTGAGCACGAGGCAGCATCTGACTCGCCGGCAGGGAACTGCTGTTACAGTCACAGCCCCCAAGGACGGCTTCCGGCTGATGACCGTGGCCCTCACCCTGGCCCAAGGCTGCTCTGTTCTGTCCTATCTTCATTCATCCGTTCAGGGACACTTGATCAAAAAAGAAATCTAGGGAGCCAATGAAACTAGCTCCTTAAAGGTTAACTCTCAGAGTTCCCTGGTGGCCTAGAGCTTAAGGACTGGCATTGTCATTGCTATGGCTCGGGTTTGATCCCCAGCCCAAAAACTTCCACAGGTCTGTGGCCAAAAAAAAAAAAGGAAGGAAACTTCACTTAGAAGAGAAAGAACTAGCTTTGAAAAAGCTGTCTCTGAAGGCAGTGAACAGGCGTGCTGGGTGAGGCAGAGGCCGTGCGGGGAGGCCTACCTCGTCCAGCAAGGCCAGGTGGACGGGGGTGTGGTCGGTCTGCAGCTGGAAGTAGCGCGGCTCTGAGACAGTCCAGTCCACCCACTTGAGCACGCCCATCGCCACCACGGGAAACCTACGGGCAGATCAGGCAGAAGGCTTCCTCGGCACAACGTTTTTAAAGCAGTAAACGCCCACACTAAACGCCTGGCAAGGTGTAAACAGCAAGAACTCAGTCCAGCCGTCACGTCCCTCTTCAACACGCCCCGCCAGGAGACGCTTACTAGTGAAAACGGTCCTGAGAGAACAGCGCCCGCTCAGGTGGGGTGCAAGACCCCAGGTCCAGGCCTCGGCCGAGACCACTTCGCTGGTTTAAGAGCAAAAGACCACTGATGCGACACCCGTGAGCCGGGTGGGCTGCGTGAAGCCGACTTTTATTCAGCAACCCCTGCGCTCTCCCCGGCACAACTCTGCAGAGGAAAGCTGCGCAGCCCCGGGAGCCTTTCCAGGGAACGGCTCCTCAACTGACATGCGCACCAGGCACTTCTGTCCAGGCCACATTCTGTTGGTCTAACTTTTACTGTAAATAGACTCTTCAAATCAATTTTTGTAATTCTGGGATTCTGGGTGGTCTTTTTTTTTTTTTTTTAAGTCTAATTTGTGAACAGACTTCTAGGAAATAAACACCTGAAAATTATTCCTGCTGCTAATGAAACGGTTCAAAGTTCTCTCTATATATTTAAAACATAAAAGAAAAAAGAGAAAGACAATAAGTGTCTCTGAATCTCATGATTTTTTGAGCTTTTACTACGAAGACCTAGCCGCCTCCCGCCCAGGCACGAGTGTGGAGGCACCCCTGCCCCCTGACACCCCGCCGGCCTGGCACC
>PVHT021183544.1:2143262-2181011 GCA_004024745.2 Catagonus wagneri
GACACCCTGCCCCCTGGCACCCCCGCCCCCTGGCGCCCCGCCCACCTGATGCACTGGTAGAGCGTACTCAACTCCGCCACAAGCTCCGACGCCCCCTTGTTCTCATTACAACACAAGTTGTGGACAGTTTCAACGGCTTTCGATGTGGACTTCAGTTCGTCTTTATTGATGCTCACCCGCTTGTTCTGCGGACACAGGAAAGGCATCAAATCCCGCGGAGCCAGGGCCCCGCGCCGCCCCTCTCTGACGTCACCGCCCCCACCCTGAGGTCCAACCCCCCAGTCACTCAGCAGCCAGGGACTGGGGACCAGCAAGGCACACTGGCGGCTTGGGGAAGTCGGCTGCATTTCCTTAGTCACACCTCAAATTGCAGTTTGAGTCAGTACCGTACATGCTGTGCACACTTTCTTCTAAACCTTTTTTTTAATCTGTATTGGAGCACGCTCATGGTGCAGACTTCCTTGTTAGCACTGTGACTATTTTATGCATAAACACTAGAAAAGACCTTTCAGGTACTGGGCTCCCGAGTTCCTGCATCCAGCTTCCCAGATAACCTGAGGAGAGGAGGTCTCCGTCCCCCGCCAGGCCGGGGCCCCCCGTGCGGACAGTACCTTCTTCCAGGTCTCGACCACGCTGGCCGCGTACGCCAGGATGTGGATGTACTTGTGCTTGTGGTCCTGGTTGATCCTGGCCCCCGGCCTGAAGAGGGACTGCATGAACAGGTCCAGGAAGGCCGGCACGCGGATCTGAGGAGACACACAGCTCGGCCCTGCGCCAGGCGGGGCCGAGGCCCTCGTGGACGGGTGCCCACTCGCCCCACCGCCGCAGGCGCTGCAGGGGTGCGAGGGCCGCGCGCAGGCTGAGGAAGGACCAAGGAGAGGACAGAAACGTTTCAACAGGGACCTGCACTCACCGACTCAGGAAAACTAGGAGGAGCCCCAGCTCTCCAAAACACAACTTCGACCCTGGCAGTGAGAATGTCCCATCTTGTGATTAAAACGAAAAGCGACTTACGAGCTCCACAGGAGGCGGGTCCATGCTTGTAAACATCTTGAACAGGACCGTGATGTCGGCCGGATTCAGGGCCCCTTTGGACAACATGGCCCCAAGGGCCTGACAAGCCCTGGGGTAGGAGGCAGCGGTGCCCAGCGCCAGCGTGATCTGACTGGCATCATGGCCTCTTGATAAAAAAAGCACACGTCCCATCACTGACAAGGTGGGGACCTGCGCGTCTCCCCCCCACATTTATGTTCTGTTTCCTCGTATTCCGTCATTCACTGGCACGTTTACTACTAACTGAGCCATGAGGACAACAAGGAAAACGCAGCCCACAGACTTCCTCGGAGAGGCAGCACTTTTTAAGTAGCTGAGGGCTCCAGTCGTAGAAAAGAGCTGATAAGGCTACTTCTGTCCTGGGGATACGACTGCCATGCAAGCAGATACTGAACAACCACTTCAGGACAACTGTCATTTGTCATCGGTGGATCCCAATATACTGGGAATTCAGCTCCACAAATACAGAGATTTGAACAGTAAATACAAAATATTCATTAAAGCAAAACTTCAGAAAGCAAGCTCTCTTCATGTACTTAAAAGTCACCCTGGCTTCCCCAGCTCTGCCAGGTAAAAGGAAGGTCACCTATATGTCAGAACAGGAGGACCTAGCGTCTGGTTGTGGAAACGGGGTGACGCAGGGCGGGTGGGGGAGCAGAGGCGGGGCTCACTTCTCCTGGGCGAAGCGCTGGACCTCCTGCGCTACCCTGCGCACAGCCGAGCCGCCCTGCTCCTCCTGGGCCAGCACGGACATCATGGCCTGGGCAAACAGGTACGTGTGCTCCCCGTGGCACACCATCTTCTGAAAGAGTGCAGGGAGAGGGCACAGGGTCACAGCAATGCCAAGGGCAGACGCAAGAGACTACAAGGGTCCTGCACGGAGTTCTGTCTCGGGAGGTGCCTTCTACCCAACGTTCTCAAAACAGCCTCCCTCTGGGTTTTTTTTTTTTTTTGGTCTTTTTTTTTTTTTTTTTAGGGCTGCACCTGCGGCATATGGAGGTTCCCAGGCTAGGGGTCTAACTGGAGCTACAGCTGCCGGCCTACGCCACAGCCACAGCAACGCGGGATCCGGGCCATATCTGCGACCTGCACCACAGCTCACGGCAATGCCGGATCCTTAACCCACTGAGCGAGGCCAGGGATCGAACCCGTGTCCTCATGGACACTAGTCAGATTCGTTTCCTCTGAGCCACAACAGGAACTCTAGAACACTCCTAATCTGAGCCACATAAAGAACTTACAGCGAACTCAGGGAGATTTTTTTCAAGGTTCTCTTCTCCTCCATCCAAAATCGTAGCCAGAGAAGTGCGAAGCACTCTAGAAAACACTTCCAACTGCTGGCAGGCCGTAGACACGCTGGTTATCTCCCCTTGGTATCCCGCATCGGAAATAAGCTACAACACAGAAATGAGCCAAACACAGTCACTAAGCCAGGGGACACACCCACAGGAAGGGGGACGGACGGCAGAGTCCAGGGTCAGAAGGGACAAGAGGCACTGGTGGCAGGTCTCACTCAGACGCCCCCTTGAGCACTAGCCAGGTCTGTGGCCCAGCCGAGCCCCGGAAGGTGTCCCTGCCAGAGGCTAAAGTGCAGCCCACGTCAAACCTACGAGTTCTATGCTTTTTCTTCTCGGCGTGAGACGATGAAATCCCCCACCACAAAAGCAAAGGAGAGCTTCTCAAAGGACAGGCCACCCACTCAGCAGCCCAAGCCAGCCCTCAGTCACAAACACTGTCTTTCTCTGACCCCAGAACCCTCCTACCTTGACGGTGAAGTTAAGCATCAAACAGTCCGGGTGGGCTTCGGCCAGCTTGTAGAAGAGGTCCCTCCACGTGGTGTGCGCGATCATCTGTTCCAGCCAAGCGGGCGTCTGACAAGAGAGGCCGCGCTTCAGCCAAGCGCAGCCGGTGCGGGGCCGACAGTCTCGGGCCTCCCGGCTGGAGGGCCGAGCTCCGAGCTGCAGCCCCCAGGGCTGGAGGGCCGCCCAGAGCCGGGAGGCAGGGCCCGAGACTGAAGGTCCGCTCGCAGCTTTTGGAGGCTCCAGCCCCTGGCAAGCACAGCCTGGGACGCCCACGCCCAGCGCGGCACCACACGCACAAGTGCCTCCTGTCCGGCAGCGGCGTGCCCTTGGCATGGCAGGTAACACAGGTGTTATTTATTTTGGCATCACCGCGCGGAGCAGCCACAGTCTCAGCAACGGCGCCACTGGCAGACCTGGTGCGAACCCACCTCCCAAGGCTGCCCCCAAGGAGATGGGGCTCCAGCGACAGGCAACTGGGATTCAAGACCATCCACCCACAGATATTTCTGGAACTTTCTGGAAACTGCACTAGAGTCTAAGGCTCTTTGTCCCCAGTCTTCCTTCCTTCCCTCCTGCCTTCAAGGGGTCGGCCCGGCCCCCTCCAGCCCGACCACCGTCCCTCGGGTAGATCCAAACCTGGGCTGGTCTCTGCTTCTTGGAGGAGCAGAGTAAACAGGCCACCCCGCTCAAACCGCCTGCGCCCCAAGTCAGCATGGGCCTTGGTGACGGGCTGCTCCTTCTCTCGGGCCTCCTGGGTCGCAAGACCACAGCCCCGACAGAGCGCTGCCCGCCACGTCTGACTCTACGCAAGTTCGGTCGCCCAGCCTGACTTCAGCTCCCGACTCTTACGTTACCTGCACGACCCGCCACCTCCACTGCACACTGGGCTTAGCCCAAGACCCTAGGAGCTGGTATGAGCAGAAGGAAAACGGCTCCTACCTCTCCTTCTTCAGTAAAGATGGAATCTGCTTTCCGAGGGTCGAAATGTTTGATCAACAAGCTCTTCAGATGATTCTCCACGGTTTCCTGAACCTGCACTGGTTCAACACCTGAGAGAAAAGGCAAAGCCGCCGGATGGGAAACAGGTTTCTCACCTCGCTGTGTTACTTCAGAAAAAGCAGACACGGGTCAAAGGTCCACGTGCGAATCCAATTATCACAGAACCGCTGCTGACCACTAGGATTTGAGGCCTCTTATCAAAATCAATCACAGTCAATCATAAGACCCAAAAAGGAGCGCAGGGCAGGTCACACAGGACGGCTGTTTACGTGGGAAGGACGAGGCATCTTCCAAGCCTTGCGAAGAACAAGGACAAATTGCTAAAACAGGGAGGAGGATGGAAAACCATGCTCCCCGCCCCCCACCACAGGAGAACAGAGCAGGTGCCAGCCAAGAGACACGCTCCTGTGTGACCTGCGTGACAGTGATGACTCGACCAGTTTCCGGGCAGCACTTGCTCCATGACGTCATCTGCACCCAGGTCAGCGGATTTACAGTGAGGCTCCACTTTGATCACATCAGCTAACAGCCGTAATCACACCCCGTCCTAAACTACCCCTCACTTACTGCCTGTTGGGACAGACCTCTTAAAAAGGACCCACTGAACACACCCCGCATAATCCTGTAATTCTACAACATGAGCTAGGAAAACAGCTCAATGACAGTCACATTTGCAGCCTATCTATAAACCTCAATTATTGAATCAAAGATAAGAATCAAGCAGATGAAATGGGTAAGAAGTTCAGTTCTTAGAAAAGTCTTACAAACCAGGCAAACAAAGCTAGCCTTCCCAGTTTGTCAGCATTATAATGATCCAACAGTTCCTTACAGAGGTGGGGTGGGGAACCAGCCAGGACCCAGGCCACCCCCGGAGCACCTGTCTGAATGAGCCACTCAGCCAGGAGGTTGACGGTCTGGGCCACGGCCGTGTAGTTTTCTGATAAGAGCTGGATAACATTCTCTGGAGACCCTCCTGCCTGAAAATACCTAGGAAGGGTGGCAAACAAGCAATGGCGCTCAGGGTGGGGACGTAAGAGGAAGACAGGTTATTAAGATTTCCAAAGTGGGCAGGACCCTAGGAGCCGTCCATCGGGTATCACGTTAGTCTTACTTTTACGTGTCATCTCCTGGGCCTCTTACAAAACATTCCCCCAGCCTCCCCCCAACCCAGACCACCTCTTGCTTACCTCTTCAGGGTGTTGAAGATGGAGGGCTCCATGATGTAATCGCGGGTAGAAAATTTATGTAGGCATTCTTGCTGCACCTCGGCGTCATCTTCGCCCTCTCCGTAATCATCCTCCTGCTGCTGGTAAAAACAGCCATGCTGGAGTTCCCGTCGTGGCTCAGCGGAAACGAATCCTACTAGGAACCATGAGGTTGCAGGTTCAATCCCTGGCCTCGCTCAGTGGGTTAAGGATCCAGCGTTGCCGTGAGCTGTAGTGCAGGTCGCAGACGCGGCTCGGATCCCCATTGCTGTGGCTGTGGGGAAGGCCGTGGGCTACAGCTCCTGTTAGACCCCTAGTTTGGGAACCTCCATATGCCACAGATGTGGCCCTAAAAAGCAAAAAACAAAACAAAACAAAAGTCATGCTATTTTTTCGTTAATACAAACATCCTGTAATCTCAACATAAGACCATGTAACACTGTCCACATCAAAAGTGTTCCACACACATCGTTTCATTTGACTTTCACGACGATCTCATGAGGTTTGCGGGATGAGTAAGGAGCTAAGGAGACGGAACCCAGAATCCCCTGGGTGGGCTGGTCCACGCCTGCACGCAGGCGACCATGTGCACGGCGGTCGTCCAGGAAACCTCACCCCAGGCTCGGTACCTTAGCTGGGCACCCATTTCTCTCCTATTAAACAAAAATAACACGGTACCTACTCCCACCCGGCTGCTGTGAGGACTCCACGAGCTAATTTTTGCAAGAGCCAAGCGTGGTACCGGACCTTTAGTAAGAGTTCACAGATGCTAGCTCCTCTTTCTATCGTCACCACGCTTTCCAGCAACGACTGCCGGAGTGGCCCTGACGGCATAAACCGTCACTGTGCTGTTAGAAAGCAAGGATCACTGGCTGGCCTCACATCAGCAGGCCTGGCTGGGCATTGGTCCCCGTTCCGCATGGAAGCAACTCAGGCAAGTCCCGACTCTAAGGGCAAAGCAGGACGATGGTGTGCTGACCGTGGATTAAATGGCCCCGAGGTCTGTCCAACTTTAACGCTCTTATAGGAACAAGCAGATGCCTTCTGACACTTCCTCTATACTGAGCACCTGTCACCAGGAAACCTAAGAAACCAGAAGACAAGATACCGCCTTCCCGGTCGCAGGCGATTACAAACTAGTGGGAGAGACCGATCTCAGTGCAACTGACCCTAACGTAGGGGGTAAGAGCCAACCATGACTAGGGGCCAAATTCAACCCTCCCTGTGGTTTTGTAAACAGAATTTTATTGGAACACAGCCACACACACACACTCTCTTCTACATACTGTCTGTGGCTGCACTCCCCTGTAACGCAGGGGGAGGGAGTTGTGACAGAGACCTGCAGAGCCAAACATATTTACAGCAAAGTCTGCCCACCCCTGATCTGGACTTTCATCCTGAAAGCAGCGCTTTGAGAAGAGAAGGAGCGAGGTTCCTCCAGTCTGGAGACAGGGAACCTGCTCGCCGGCCTTGAGCGGGCAGCCCTGAGCAAGGCTGGGAAGGAGGGCCGGCCTCCCCCTGCTCGTCCTTGCCGCTGTGTCCTCGGGCCTCTACCCTGGGCTGTTCTCTTCCAACCCACCTTCCCTGGGGTCACGCCACCTCCCCGCTCATAAACCTACAAGAAGTCCAAGGCACTGTCCACTGCACCACAGAGCCGGCACTCACACGTCTAGAATTCAGCCCAGGTCTCTCTCGAGCTCCACCTGTCTATTCTCACTTCCACCCAGATGTTCCCTGGTACTGCAAACCCATCAGATCCCCACCTGACCTCCTCTGCCCCCTCTAAACAGATATGCCTACAACCCATGTCTTAGTAAAGATTCCATCATCTACCTGTTACCTCAAAGCCCCAATCCTAGGAGTGGCCTTCAGTGTCTGCTCCATCACCCCACCCCCACATCCTGTCCAAGACCCATCAATTCTATGCCCCACATTTCTATCCACCTTGGCCCTTCCTTCCATCCTTCTCTCTGCTCCTTATTTTGCGCACACTTAGTCCTTCAGTGGCTCAGTCTTGTCCCTTCCTTTCAATCACCTTTCACACTGATGCCACAATGATCTTCATAAGCCACAGAACTGATGTCTTTCTTGCCTAGAGTTTCACATCTCCCCCAGAAAAGACATCCAAGCTCCAGCATGGCCTCAGCCTTCCACCTGCTTGCCTGGCCAGTCTCACTCCTTGCCACTCCCCCGCCGCCGCCGCCACCGCCACCGCCACCGCAACTGACAGGCGATCTGCATTTCAGTACCTCTCACCCTCCACCATCCGGACTTACCATCGCAGGAGCTTCCTGCCTCCCCGAACCCACCAAAACGGGGTCGAGTGAAAAGAATGTGTCACCAAAACTGACCTTCCACTGTCGTTCAAAATCCAGCTCATGTCACCCCTCTGTCACCTTTCCAGATTTTCTCTCCCTCCTCCATGAACTCAGTTAGAATGAACATGAAATGAGCTTCTGGTCCGCCCCTCTCATCAATGAGAGCTTATTAGGGTGATTAAATCCTCCAAATGTGAGACCCTCAAACCTTCTGTCTACAGGATCTTGGCTGGGCTCTGCCATTCCTAACTTCAAAAACTAAAGCAGGAGTTCCCGTCGTGGCTCAGTGATTAACAAATCCGACTAGGAACCACGAGGTTGTGGGTTCGTTCCCTGGCATCACTCAGTGGGTTAAGGATCCGGCGCTGCCGTGAGATGTGGTATAGGTTGCAGACGCGGCTCGGATCCCGCGTTGCTGTGGCTGTGGCGAAGGCCGGCGGCTACAGCTCTGATTAGACCCCTAGCCTGGGAACCTCCATATGCTGCGGGTGCGGCTCTAGAAAAGGCAAAAAGAAAAAAAAACTATGACAAAAAAGTGGAATGCTCAGCTTATAAAATGAAAGCACCAGAAGAGCTCCCTGGTAGCCTAGTGGTTAAGGACCTGGAGTTGTCAGTGCTGTGGCATGGGTTTGAGCCCTGGCCTGGAAAGAAGGAAGGAAAAGGAAACGAAAGAAAAGAAAAAAGAAAGGAAAGAAAATGAGAGCACTGAACTAGATGTCCCTCAGAAATGCCCTAGTTGTAACTCTATCTAGAAGGTTCAATGGGACAAAAGTACTGGGACATTTTGAACAAGACAAAGTTAGTCTTAATTAGTCTGAAGTTAGTTTAGTGGCGGGTTGGTATTTCCAACCTTCACCGCATTTCTTCTGGATCATTCGGTGGTCCAGCAGTTTGACCAAGTGGCGATGGAGACAAAGGACTGAGTCGGGACCCTGTTCCCACCTCATTTACTAGGTTCAAGACCTTAGGCAGGTCACTTGGTCCTCCTGTCTCCATTTCTTCTTTTCCAAAATGAGCAGAGGAACACTCAACTCAAGTCTCTCCAACGTGGAGCGAGAAGAGGGAAAGCACCCAGCGAGCACCGGCTTCCAACTAGCTAAACCTGACTCCACCCCCCCCACCCCCCCAAGCTCCAGCACCGCGGGATGACCCAACACACGGATCTTTGTCACTCCCTACTCCAAACTCTTGAACAAGTCATACTTTTCAGCAGCTCTCAAAGGCCCTTCAGAAGGCGCTCCCTCCCAGACCTCAGGCCACTGCTTTCACCAGGCGACTAACCACACAGGCCTCCTTTCAGCTCCAGGAACACAGCGCCTATCTTTGCATCCTTGTACCTCGGCATCAATGCCCTCTGCGCCTCGCTCCCCGCCCCTCTCCACCACGCACGCCCTGCTCCATGCCTTCCTCTTCAAACTATCACTATGTCCCAAACACACCCAATCTCGACTTATTAGAAGGCAGGTTCCTAGGCTCCCCTAAAGGGCAACTCAGTCGCAGTCCCCAAGGGGAGGGCCTGAGAAGCTGGATTTCAAACAGCGCTTCAGGTGGGTCTTAATGAGACTCGGGTTGGGGTCCTCCGGCCCAGCTAGAGCGCCCCGCTCCAGCTGTCTTCGGGGAGAAAGTTAGGACCCCTCCGCTTCCAAAGTCCCGTAGCCCGAGGATTGATTAACTCTGCCAAAGCACCCAAGAGCAGGTTCTACAAACAGTAAAAGTTCCACTTTCCCCCTCACGAAGCGGACCTGGATTCTTTGGAAAATGTACTGCTTTTTAAACTTTGGGTCTGAGCCCAGCCCTCCGCCTCTGAGTTGCTGTCCGACGCGCCTGGGGCCCCGGCGGTCCCGGGACCCGGCTCGAGGCCGCCACGGTGCGGTCGGCGGGTCAGCTCGGGTCGCGGCTGGGGGCGGCGCCCGGGGACCGGACCCCTCACCGCTGGGCCCCCTCGCCCAGCGCCCCTTGCCCGGCGCGCTCGGCCCCCGCGGAGGCGGCGCGAGGGGCGGGCCCCGGGCGGCGGGGGCGCGCGGCGGGAGGGGGCGGGGCGGGCTGTGCTCGGACCACGCGGCGGGGGCGCGGCCGGCCCGCCGGGGACGGAAGTCAACGGTCCCCGTCGGGGGCGCCCGGTGCCCCCCCTCACCTGGCCGCCTTCCGCCTCGTCGCCCCACTCGGCCGCGCTCCCGAAGTAGTCCTCGTCCATGATGGCGCCCGGCGCGGCGCCCGCCATCCTCTCCCGCGAGCGCGCACGAGCACGGCGCACGCATGCGCACGGCGGACAGGAGAGCGCACGCGCGGCCCCGCTGCCCCGCCCCGCCCCGCGGACGCGCGCCTCAGCTCCGGCGGGAAGAGCGGGGCCTGGGCCAAGGGGCGGGGCCTGGACGGAGGGGCGGGGCGCAGAGGGCAGCCTACCCTCCAGACAGAACGACCCGAATTGATCCAGGAGCCGCGGGGTGTGGGCTTCGGGTGGAAGTTTCGACCTAGTTTCACACTTGGCCTGAGCTCGGGTTCCAGCCCGGTCCCTTCTCCACGGAGTGATGGTTCTCTGACCATCAGTTTCCTCTGGCACAAGAGCAGGCCACCCTATCACACACAGGGTTCAGGGCCATGAAAATATTTTAGTTTCATTTAACATCAGAAAATAAATAAGATAATAATGAATCCAGCCTGGATTATATTTGTACAAGTATAATTTGTATAAAGAACTAGCACAGTGGAAAATAAAATTTTCTAATATTTCTTTACAGAAGAAGGTTCCACAAAGGCAAATGTCATAACGTGGCCCTGGAAAAGGGGGCCTACTACGGAAGTAGTTTCTAAGGGTAACTGGTATGATGCTTTTAAAGACGGTAAAAAAGTGATAGCCTATTAATTTCCAAAATATACAAATACTCATATAGGTCAACATCAAAAAAGCAGACAACCCAATCAAAAAATGGTCAGGTGACCTAAATAGACATTTCTCCAAAGAAGGCATATAGATGGCAAACAGGCACGTGAAAAGATGCTCAACATTGCTATTAGAGAAATGCAAGTCAAAGTGACAATGAGGTATCACCTCGCACTGGTCAGAATGGCCATCATCAAAAAAATCTACAAATAATAAATGCTGGAGAAGATGTGGAGAAAAGGAAACCTTCCCATACTGTTGGTCCAAACGTAAACTGATGCAGCAACTGTGGAAAAAAGTTTGGAGGTTTCTTAAAAAGCTAAAAATAGAACTACCATTATGATCCCAGCAATCCCACTCCTGGGCACGTAAGAAAAGATAAACTCTAATTTGAAACATACATGCACCTCAGGGTTCACAGAAGCACTATTTACAATAGCCAAGACATGGACACAACATAAATGTCCGTCACCAGATATGGCACACACACACTACTGAAAATTAGCCATAAAAAAGAGTGAAATACTTCCATTTGCAGCAACATGTATGGACCTAGAGATTATCGCATTAAGTGAAGTAAATCAGACAGAAAGACAGTTATATGGTATTACTTATATGTGGAATGTAAAAAATGATACAAATGACATTTATGAAACAGAAACCGACTCACAAACCTGGAAAACAAACTTATGGTTCCCAAAGGGGAAGGGGGGTGGATAAATTAGGAGTTTGGGATTAACAGATGCATACTACTACAGCTGAAATAGATTAACAACAAGGCCCTACTTATAGCACAGGGAATTATATTCAGTATCTTGTAATAACCTGTAACGGAAAAGAATCTCAAAGAGAATGTATATATACGTACATGTAATATATGCATATGTATGTAACTGAGTCACTTTGCTGTACGCCTGAAACTAACACAACATTATAAATCGAGTACGCCTTAATTAAAAGAAATGGAAACCTGATGATCATTATGGGGCGTTCTGGGAAGGGCTGTTAACACCACCGGATCCAGCTGCTTTGAAGAGTAAGACCCATGACTGTAAGGAGAAAGTGCTAGAAAGGAGAGGCTCTGGAATATCGGTCACAGCGACCACTCACAGAGCCCACCAGCACTGCGCCTTCATGCCTCCTTTCCTCCTCGACTGCCGCTGATTGCACGTCCCCTCAGTGCCTGATGCTAGGCTGCACGTGGAGCCCCTGGGTGAACCAGATGGACACGGCCCTCACCCTGTGGAAGCCTGTATTCTCCTAGGGGAACAAACAAATAAAACAGTGACAGAGCGTGACAAGTGCTGGTGTTCCGTGACAACAGGAGAGACTGACTTCAGGCAATCAGTGAAGGCTTCTCTCTTTTCTTTCTTTCTTTCTTTTTTTTTTTTTTTTGGTCTTTTAGGGCCTCGGCATATGGAGGTTCCCAGGCTAGGGGTCTAATCAGAGCTTCAGCTGCGGACCTACACCACAGCCACAGCAATGCAGGATCCGAGCTGCACCTGCGACCTACACCACAACTCACACGCAACGCCGGATCTGAGCTGCGTCTGCGAACTACACCACAGCTCACGGCAACGCCAGATCCTTGACGCACTGAGCGAGACCAGGAATCAAACCTTTGTTCGCATGGATGCTTTGTTTCCCGTGAGCCACTGACGGGAGCTCTGGGAAGACTTCTCTAAGAAAGTTTGCGCTGAGGGTCATAGCGCAAAAGGAGTGAAGCATCTGGACCGTGGAGAGACCACAGAAGAGAGCAGAGCTGCCAGGACAAAGGCTGGCCATGGTCCTGGGACCCCCAAAGGCAGCTGAGACTGGCACCTGGCGGGCCAGGAAAAAGCCTGGATGAAGTGGGCCAGGCTTGTGCGGCGAGGGCTTGGTGTGGAGTTAAGATTTTCACCGAGGACTCTTTGTTAGGATTAAATGCGCTGATGTATGCAGAACACCGAGTGGAGCTTGCACACAGCAGGTGCTCGGTGAGTACTGGCCCTTCTGATGAGGATGGAAAGCTTGGGGGTGTTTTGGTTCGCTTTAAGGGTGTGACCGGGACCATACCTGGGTTTCTGAAGCGGCTCCTCACAGCTGAGGCGGGAGGCCTTACAGGGGCAGGGAGCTGGAGGTGGGAGGCCTCGGGGAGGCTTAACAGGGGCTGAGAAGGGCGGCGGGGGTGGGGCACGGAGCCGACCCCGAGAAGATGTTGCCGAGACCTGCAGCCCCGTGTGCCAGGGAGGGGGCTCCAGAGAGGCAGGAAGCACAGGAGGTGGGCCGGTTTCTGCAAGGGACGCTGATGAGTTGGCCCAGGAGTTTGGCTGGGGCTGTGCTGGTCGGAGGTGACGTCAGAGATGCCCTGCCGGTGGGAGTCCGCCCACCCGGATTCAGCGACTAGGCTCTCGCTTCTCTTCACAGGATTAAAGTGTATGAAGTTAATGAGCGCCCCTGCTGCTGGCTTGTTCCAGGGTTCATTTTCATTTCCGTTTTGAAAATGTAGCAAAGAATAGACGGCTCTGAATATCCCGCTACTTCTTTTCTTGGATTTTTTTTCCCTTCGAATAGTGCCTGAATTGAAAGCTGGAAAATTAATATATGTATAACTAATTGCTTTTACTGAAATCAGGGATTACTTAACCTACCTCTCTCTCAACCAAAAGGTTACTTTTATTAAATGGATTAACAAACTACCCCTAAGGAAAGCATTACGTTCTGTCTCTAAGAATCAGTGACTTCGAATAATTGGGTCTGTAGGTTTTACCCCCGGAGATCTTGCTGACCTGTTGTTTTTGAAAAGCCTCATGGAAAATGTCCAGATTTAAGTACTCTAAAATCGTTTAAGATAGCTTCCTATTTCAGTAAAATCTGGTGGAGCATTTCCTTGGAAATGAGAATTTGGTTTCATTTAATCCATTTAAGAAATATATACTCGAGTTGCCATTGTGGTTCAGCGGTAAAGAACCCGGCTAGTATCCAAGAGGACGCGGGTTCGATCCCTGGCCTCGCTCAGTGGGTTAAGGATCTAGCGTTGTTGTGGGCTGTGGTGTAGGTCACAGAGGTGGCTTGGATCTGGTGTTGCCGTGTCTGTGGTGCAGGCCAGCAGCTGCAGCTCCGATTCAATCCCTAGCCTGGGAACCTCCATATGCCACAGGTGCAGCCCTAAAAAGCAAAAAAAGGAAAAGAAAAAAAAAGATACCGAGTGCCTGTTCCGTGTCATGGGCTGTGACATAGCAGTAAACCGCAGACACAGCGTATCCAGTGCTGATGGCGGGAAACAGAAATCAGTCTGATGACAGGGAAAGCGCAGCGAGGAGCGGGCTTGATGTCAAAGAGAGGTCAAGGGGAGCCCTCGCGGGGAAGTGATGTTTAATCTGAGACTTCAGACTTGAACCCGGAGGACAAAGAGAATAGGGCACAGTAGAGCCAATAAAAGACAGCAGCACAAGAAAATGACTGGAGAGCAGAGAAGAAATGAGGAGAGAGAGAGGGACAGAGAGGAAGGCAGGAGCCAGCTGGCCCGGAGACTTGCACGTGGTTTGGGCTTTAGCCCCGGGGAAGGGGTAGCCACGGAGAGCCTCCCAACACGAGAGTGACGTGGTCTTCAGGAGGTCGTGCTGGTTGCCATAGAGACAGGATTTGAAGGTGGCAAAGTGGAGGCTGGACGTCAGGACGCTGTGGATGAAATGTCCAGGGGAGACGCGATGGTAATGGAGATCGAGGCAGGTCTGGGGGTGCAGTGAGCATATTGGGGAGTTTGGACAGATAGGGTGTAAAGGGTCTTATCTGGTGAGTGTGTAAGAAACACCCAATATTGAAATTCTTCATCCATTCCTAAGTGATTTCGACCCGCTTCTCTCTCCTGTCTCCTCTGGGCCCCTGAGCCACACCTGCCAGTGCCCACCTTTCTTTCGTACCTAAAGAACACTTCTCTTCATTCTGTTTGACCTCCTGTCAGTTATTGGCACAGGCGACTCTGGCCTTCTTGAAATACTTTGCATTGGCAGCCCCATCACGCTTTCCAGGTTTTTTTCCTCCCTCTTCAGCTGATCCATCTCAGACCTTTCCCCGCTGTCCCTCATTCTCTAGACCCTGCAGAGCCCCGGGCCTCTCTTCTCCACCTTTTCTCATTCACCCTCCTCCTCCCTTCCTCCCTTCCTTTCCCGCCTTTCCCTTTCTTTCTTTCCCTCTCTCTCTCTCTCTCTCTCTCTCTCTCTTTCTTTCTTTCTTTCTCTCATTGTTGGCCACACCTGCAGGATGTGGAAGTTTCCAGTCCAGGGATCGAACCCGTGCCACAGCCTGATCCTTAACCTGCTGAGCCACCGGGAGACTCCTCACTTCTGTCTTTAAGGCCATCTCCTGACTGATGAGAACTCTCACGTGTGTACCTCCAGCCCTTATGTCTTCTCTGATCACCAGACTTGTGTATCTATAAACTAACTGCTCCTTGACCTCACCATCAGGCTTCTCCTTGGGCATCTGAATGTCTCTGTAAGCACCCCAAACAGGTGTTCCTGCCTTATTTCCCTTTAGGAGCCACCAGCTGCACTAACTAGTACCAAACACCTGCAAATCATCCTTAGCTTCTGATCGCGTTCTCCCGCGTGCAATCCAATGGCAAATCCTGTCTCGGTCCCATTTTAAAAACGTACAGCAGGAGTTCCCCTTGTGGCGCAGCGGAAACAAATGTGACTAGGAACCATGAGGTTGCAGGTTCGATCCCTGGCCTCGCTCAGTGGGTTAAGGATCTGGCGTTGTTGTGAGCTGTGGCATAGGTCGCAGATGCTACTAGGATCCCGAGTTGCTGTGGGTGTAGTGTATCCGCTAGCAGCTGTATCTGATTAGACCCCTAGCCTGGGAACCTCCATATGCCGTGGGTGCAGCCCTAAAAAGAAAAAAACAAAAACATAAAAACATACAGCAAGTCTCTGGAGTTCCCTTCGTGGCTCAGTGGTTAACGAATCCGACTAAGAACCATAGGGTTGCGGGTTCGATCCCTGGCCTTGCTCAGTGGGTTAAGGATCCGGCGTTGCTGTGAGCTGTGGTGTAGGTTGCAGACGCGGCTCGGATCCCGCGTTGCTGTGGCTGTGGTGTCGGCCAGCAGCTACAGCTCCTGTTAGACCCCTAGCCTGGGAACCTCCACATGCCACGGGTGTGGCTCTATATAAAAAGAGAAAAAGACAAAAAAAAAAAAAGACCATACAGCAAGTCTCTCCACTTCTCCACATCTCCACTGCCATCATCCTGGCCCTCGTTTCCACTGGCTCTCACCTGGACACTGAAAAACCCTCAAGTAACCTGTCTGCCTCTGTCTTTGCTCTATTACAGCCTATCATCCAAACATCCCCTAAGTTTTTTCTTTTTTAATTTTGGCAGATCACTTTATCGTAAAGGAAACAAATCCAAAGCTTACAAAACTCCTCCCATCTTTTTTTTTTTTTTTTTTTTTGCTGTAATTTGTGTCCTCTGATGCAAGTAAAATGAACAAATACATACTGAACTTCTAGATGCGAGGTTACATGCCAAGGAGGAAGCAAGCTGACCGTGACCCAGGGCACAGAGAAACTGAAAATCCCCGAGGAGAGAGGCAGCATGCATAGAGGTCATTTCAACACGAGAGTGAAAATGGCATTTTCTGTGACCGAAGTGCTGATAAAGTTTTCTTGAAATTCAGAACAGGAAGATTTCATTTCTGACAGACAGGCTTAGGCATCGTTTCCTGGGGAGAAAGGGCTTTTGAGTGGGTCCTGAGGCGTTAGGCAGGATGGGAGCATGCTGAAATGACAGGGGAGGGCGTTTGAAGGAGAAGGACCAGGCCAGAAAGCCACAAGGAATGCAAAATGGCTCCGTTTGGTTGGTGGTGGGAAAAAGAAAAGGGCAGTGGGAGAGAAAGCCGGAAAGTAGGGTGACCTCGTGGAACGCCTTGAATGACACACTCAAGAGTTAGACCATTTTGGAGTTACTGTCATGGCTCAGTGGTTAACGAATCCGACTAGGAACCATGAGGTTGCGGGTTCGATCCCTGGCCTTGCTCAGTGGGTTAAGGATCTGGCGTTGCCATGAGCTGTGGTGTAGGTCGCAGACGCAGTTCGGATCCCGCGTTGCTGTGGCTGTGGCGAAGGCCGGCGGCTACAGCTCCTGTTAGACCCCTAGCCTGGGAACCTCCGCATGCCGTGGGTGCGGCCCTAGAAAAGGCAAAAAGACACACACACACAAAAAAAGAGTTAGACCCTTTTACGATGGGGTAGAGGCCGTGGAAACTGATGCAGGTTTTTGAGCAGCAGAGTCTCATGGACAAACTTCACTATGACAAGGATCTGGCAACAGCACCTGCAATGATCTGGAGGGTACACAGTTTCCAGCCCTTCATTTCCTTTCTGCTTCTCCAGAGTGACTCCCTTGTCATCACACAGCTTTTGAATACCCCTCTTTGCGAAGGGAGCTTGATTTCCCCTCCTCTGGAGAGTGGGCTGAAGGTGGCTCTTCTGTTCTGATGAATGGCATAAGCAGGGGCGGGGTGAGACGTCCCCGAATGGGTCCTAAGAAGACACGGTGATTTCCGTCTTGCTCACTGTCACTTGGATCATAGGCTTTGGAGGAAGACAGGCGCCCGGGCACAAGCAGGGCTGCCCCGAGAAGAGAACCATGTGGTGAGAGGCTGAGCCTCCTACACCAGTCGAGAAAGTGAACTTGGAAGTGGGTCTCCCACTCCCTGCTGAACCCCAGTTGACATCTTGTCTGTGGCCTCACGAGAGGCCTTGAGCCAGAACCACGAGCGAATTCCCATTTAGGATAGAATTTCTTATGTGGCAAAAATTAACAAATACAGCTGTAAAGAGTGATTTTTTCCCAAACATAAATCAGGGATTCCTTGTAGCTCAGCAGGTTAAGAATGCAACACGGTGTCCGTGAGGGTGTGGGTTTGACCCCTGGCCTCACTCAGTGGGTTAAGGATCCAGGGCTGAGCTGCGGTGTAGGTCGTGGACGTGGCTTGGATCTGGCGTGGCTGTGACTGTGGTGTAGGCCAGCAGCTACAGCTCGGAATCAACCCCTAGCCTGGGAACTTTCATATGCCATGGGTGTGGCCATAAAAAGAAAAAAGGTAAAAAGAAAAAGAAAAAAAATTTAAATCAAATTATGCCCTTCTCTATTGATACCATCAGTGGCTTTGGTTTCACCTGAAAGAAAAACCATTTTCTAACATCTGGCATGACGACAGAGTGAGATCGACAAAACCCCCTCCCCAAGGCTAGACAAAACTGTCAAAAACAGACATTGCAGCCTTGTGCAAATTGACCAAAGGCATTCAACAAACTGAGAAACCTTTCCTAATGAAAATCCCCAGGATTTCCCATCACAGCTCAGCAATAGCAAATCCGACTAGGAACCATGAGGACGCAGGTTCGATCCCTGGCCTAGCTCAGTGGGTTAAGGATCTGGCGTTTCCATGAGCTGTGGGGTAGGTTGCAGACGCGGCTCAGATCTGGCATTGCTGGGACTGTGGTGTAGGCCAGCAGCCGTAGCTCCAATTTGACCCCTAGCCTGGGAACCTCCATATGCTGCAGGTGCAGCCCTAAAAAAAGCAAAAAAGAAAATCGCCACACTTCACGTAGGAGCAGCGTGACTCACTGACATTTTTGCCCGTGTATGTTCCTGCTCTTGAAAGCAACACAGGAAATATAATTAATGACTGACTTCTCATCAAGAATAATTGAGCCCGAAGGCAGCGAAATGACATTCTCGAAATGCTGAAAGAAAAGCAACTGTCAAGTGAGAATTCTCTGTCCAACGGATATAAAAAATGAAGGTGAAATAAATACAGTCTCAGATAAACAAAGACTGAAAGAATTTGTTGCTAGCAGACCTGTCTTATGAGAAATACTAAAGGAAGCTCTTTAAGTTGAAATTAATGCTAGACTGTAACTTGAGTGTGTGAGAAGAAATGAAGAATATCAGAAAGCGTAAATTGAAAAGATTCTATAAATAGATTACATTTCTTCTCTTGCCTTTTAAAAAATATATAAAAATTGGATGAGGTCATAACTGTAACACTGTGTAACTGGGTTCATAATAGCACAGAGGATAGGAGGGGAGAATGAGACAAGAAGTTGCCCTATTTTACTGAAATTACTTTAATATTGTTTTGAAGCAGATTGTGCTGAATTAAGATGTTTATTGTAATCCCTCATAGAAATACTAACATTATAATTTTTTTTGGTTGTGCCCATGGCATGTGTAAGTTGCCAGGCCAGGGATCGACGCAAGCCACTGCAGTGACAGCACTAGATCCTTAATCCCCTGTGTCGTAAGGACCTCCCTAAAATAATTTTTATTTTTTTTGTTTGATACCATCAGTGGCTTTGTTATCATACCTGTGCCATAGTAGCAACCTGAGCCACAGCAGTGACACGCTGGATCCCTAACCCACTGAACCACCAGGGAACTCGAATAACTTTTAAAAAGCTGAAAAAAAATCAACAGATAAAGCGGTTCATGAAAACATATTTAATGTCAAATACGGCAGCAAAGGAGAGCAAAAGACACATAAGACAAGTAGAAAATAAATAGCAAGATGATGGGCATAAATCCAGTCATATCAAGAATGTCATTAAATGTGAAAACACTGGAAGTTTCCAAAGACAGAGACTGTCAGACTGGATGAAAGAGCAGGACCCAAGCATGTTCTCTCTTTAACAGAAACACCGTGGATTTGAAGACAGCAAATAGGTTGAAATTAAAAGGACAGGAAAAGGACATGTCATGCAAATAGTAACCATGAGAGAGATGGAGTCCATCAACATCGGACAAAAAGAGGCTTTAAGACTTAAAGATAAATCATAATCGTAAATACATCAATACAAGAGTTAGACGTAACAATTATATGTGTATATATGCGTGTCCACCTCTGCTGGTTAACCCAAAGTAAGTCATGCAAAGATGGCTGACTTGAAAGGAAGAAATAGACAACTCAACAGTAATCGTTGGAAAGTTCAGGACCTCACTCTTTTTCTTTTTCTTTTTTTTTTGTCTTTTTTGCCTTATCTAGGGCCGCACCCCGCAGCATATGGAGGTTCCCAGGCTAGGGGTCTAACAGGAGCTGTAGCCGCCGGCCTTCGCCACAGCCACAGCAACGCGGGATCCGAGCCGCGTCTGCAACCTACACCACAGCTCACAGCAACGCCAGATCCTTAACCCACCGAGCAAGGCCAGGGGTCGAACCCGCAACCTCATGGTTCCTATTCGGATTCGTTAACCACTGAACCACGACGGGAACTCCAGGACTTCACTCTTGACAATTGATGAACAGCTGGACCAAAAAAGTCAGCAAGGTTAGGACTGTAAAATGGAGCGATAGCTGTGGAAAAGAGCATAGCAGTTCCTCAAAAACTTAAAAATGTAGTCATCATCTGATCCAGCAATTCCACTTGTATTTACCCAAAAGAAATGAAAGCAGGGTCTCAAGAGACATGTGTGCGTTCATGTTCGTAGCAGCTTTATTCACAATGGTAAAGCGTAGACATGAACGCAGCCCAAGTGTCTGTTGATGGATGACTGGGTAAACAAAATGTGGTCTCTATTACAATGGATGATTCCTCAGCCTTAACAAGGAAGGAGATCTTACCACATGCTACAGCGTGGATGAAACTTGAGGACCCAATGTCAAGTGAAATAAGCCAGACCCCCAAAGACAAATGCTTTGTAAGTCTACTTATATGCAGTATCTAAAGTAATTGAATTCATAGAAACAGAAAGTAGAGTGGTGGTTACCAGGGGCGAGGTGGGGGGGGGGGTGAGGGAAGTTATTTTGTGATGGGTATAGAGTATCAGTTTTTATTTTTTTGTCTTTTTGCCTTATCTAAGGCCACACCCGCAGCATATGGAGGTTCCCAGGCTAGGGGTCTAACAGGAGCTGTAGCTACCGACCTTCGCCACAGCCACAGCAACGCGGGATCCGAGCCACATCTGCAACCTACACCACAGCTCATGGCAACGCCGGATCCTTAACCCACTGAGCAAGGCCAGGGATGGAACCCGCAACCTCATGGTTCTTAGTCGGATTCGTTAACCACTGAGCCATGATGGCAACTCCTAGAGTATCAGTTTTGTGAAGTGCAGAATTTCTGGAGATCTGTATCATAGTAATGTGAGTATATAAACCTTACTGTGTGCTTAAAAATAGTTAAGATGGTAAATTTCATGTTGTGTGTTCTCACCACAGTAAAGGAATTGAAAAGGATATAGAAGCCGCCAACAATGCCATCCACCAACTTGGCCCGATGTTTTTGGAAAACACCCAAAGGCTACCACGTAAAGTCTTGAAAAGGTGAAATTAGAAAATAGAGATTCTCATACTAAGTGAAGTCAAGTCAGAAAAAGACAAATACCACATAATATCACTTGTATCTGAAGTCTAATAAGTAGCACAAATGAACCTATCTACAGAAAAAAAAACAAACAAACTCAAGGACAGGAGAACCGATTTGTGGTTGCCAAGGAGCAGGGGGAGGGAGTGGGATGGACAGAGAGGCTGGGGCTGGTGGATGCAAACTATTGCATCTGGAGTGGATAAGCAATGAAGTCCTGCTGTACAGCACAGGGAGCTATTTCTAGTCACTTGTGATGGAGCGTGATGGAGGATAATGTGAGAAAAAGATTGTATGTGTACATGTAACTGTCTCACTTTGCTGTACAGCAGAAATTGACAGATCATTATAAATCAACTATAATCAAAAAAATTTTAAAGGAGTTTCCGTCGTGGCTCAGTGGTTAACGAATCCGACTGGGAACCATGAGGTCGTTGGTTCAATTCCTGGCCTTGCTCAGTGGGTTAAGGATCCGGCATTGCCGTGAGCTGTGGTGTAGGTTGCAGACGCGGCTCGGATCCCGCGTTGCTGTGGCTGTGGCGAAGGCCGGCGGCTACAGCTCCTGTTAGACCCCTAGCCTGGGAACCTCCATATGCTGCGGGTGCGGCTCTACACGAAGGCAAAAAAGAGACAAAAAAAATTTTTTTTAAAAAGAAAAGGTGAAATTAGTGAATTCACTTCTCAGAGGGATCCTCTGTAACTCCTCCCACCGCCCCTCCCACATGGAAGGAGGGAGCTAAAGGAGGAGGCGTGAGCCTTTTAGTGGCAAGATGAAGCTTCCAGGGGTCGCTGCAACTGCAGCTTAGATTCGATCCCTTACCCAGGAACTTCCATATGCCATGGTGCGGCCAAAATAAAAAAAGATATTAAAAAAAAAATCCAGGAGTTCCCTGGTGGCTCAGTAGGTTCAGGACCTGGTGTTGTCACTGCTGTGGCTTGGGTCACCTCTATGGCACAGGTTTGATCCCTGGCTCAGGAACTTCTGCATGCTGTGAGAATGGACAAAAAAAAAAAAAAAAATCCACATGTCCATCACCCGTTTTCAATAATTATCAATAAAGGAGCAATCTTGTTTCATTTGTACCCCCACACTTGACTGGATTTTTCAAAAAATTTCCCAGCTTTATTGAGGTATAACTGACAGATAAAAACTGTATGTATTTAAGGCATACAATGTGATTTTTTTATAAATGTACACATGGTGAAATAATCACCACAATCAAGCTAATTAATAATTCATTACCTCACATAGTTAGCATTTTTTTCTCCCCTCTCTCTCCCTTCCCTTCCTTCCTTCTTCCTCTTTCTCTTTCTTTGTAAAGGGTTGTTATGGGAGATTTTCAGGCTCAGTTTTGATATAGGCTGCTGTTTCTTGGTTGTAGGGCTGGTGGGACCTGCTGCCATGCTCCCTGCATGATGTCTACAGTAGGTAAGAATGAAACACCACGTTAGAGGAAGCCAAAGGGGTCTGTAGAGAGACCGGGGCCCAGAGGGTCCCAAGTCGCTGGGTCCAGCCATCCTCAGAGCCAGGTGACTTCTGTCCTTCCTCACAGAGTGAGCTTGTTAATTTCCTCCCACTCGTCATTTTGCCTTTTTTCGTCAAGTCCTTTGAATGTCGCCATTGTCCTGACTATTACAGGGACTTTTTACCCCCAACAGGTGTGGATCTGGGGTCAGGATCACACAACAGAAAGTAAGACAGCTTCTCTGGACAAAACCACCCCAAGAAGTGTTGCCCTGAAGGGTGGCTTGGGCTCGGCACCCCCTAGAGTTTCTGCGCCTGGGTGCTGATGCAGAGGGTCCCTTTTGGGGAGGCTGCCCAGCTTGTGCCCTCTCTGAGAACTGCTCACTGTCCCCCACCCCCAGTCCTTTCTCTTTTTTTTCTTTAATTCAATGAATTTTATTATATCATCACAACCTAATTTTACAACATTTCCATCCCAAACTCCCAGCCCATCCCTGTCCCCCACAACCTGTCCCCTTTGATAACCATATGTCCTTCAAAGTCTATGAGTCTGTTTCTGTTCTGCAAAGAAGTTCAGTGTGTCCTTTTTTTAGCTTCCACATGTAAGTGATAGCATATGACGTTGGTGTCTCACTGTCTGACTGACTTCACTTAGCATGATAATTTCTAGGTCCATCCATGTTGCTGCAAATGCCATTATTTCTTTCCTTTTTATGGCTGAGTAATATTCCGTTGTGTATATTACCACATCTTCTTTATCCACTCCTCTTTGTTTGTTTGTTTGTCTTTTTAGGGCTGCACTTGAGGCATATGGAGGTGCCCAGGCTAGGGGTTGAATCAGAGCTGTAGGTGCTGGCCTACGCCACAACCACAGCAACACCAGATCTGAGCCTCATCTGTGACCTACACCACAGCTCATGGCAACGCTGGATCCTTAACCCACTGAGCGAGGCCAGGGTTCGAACCTGCATCCTCATGCTTACTAGTCAGATTCATTTCTGCTGAGCCATGATGGGAACTCCTATCCACTCCTCTACTGATGGACATTTAGGTTGTTTCCATGTCTTGGCTATTGTATAGAGTGCTGTAATGAACACTGAAATACAGTTATCTTTTTGAGTCACGGTTTTCTCTGGATAGATGCCCAGGAGTGGGATTGCTGGGTCAAATGGTCATTCTATTTTCAGTTTTCTAAGGAATCTCCATACTGTTTTCCACAGTGGTTGTACCAATTTACAGTCCCACTAACAGCGTAATAGGGTTCCCTTTTCTCCACACTCTCTCCAGAATTTATTGTTTGTAGGCTTTTTGATGATGGCCATTCTGGCCGGTATAAGGTGGTACCTCATAGTGGTTTTGATTTGCATTTCTCTAATAATTAGTGATGTTGAACATCTTTTCATGTGTCTTTTGGCCATCTGTATGTCTTCTTTGGAGAATTGTCTGTTTAGATCTTCTGCCCATTTTTTGATGGGGTTGTTTGTTTTTTTGGTATTGAGTGGCAGGTGGTGTTTATAAATTTTGGAGATTAATCTGTTGTCAGTCGCTTCATTTGCAAATATTTTCTCCCATTCTGTGGGTTGTCTTTTCGTTTTGTTTAGGGTTTCCTTTGCTGTGTAGAAACTTTTAAGTTTAATTCGGTCCCATTTGTTGCTTTTTCTTTTTCTTGTCATTACTCTAGGAGGTGGATCTGAGAAAACACTGCTGTGGTTTATGTCGGAGAGTGTTCAGCCTATGTTTTCCTCTAAGAGTTTTGTTTTGTTTTGTTTTGTTTTGCTTTTTAGGGCCACACCAGCGGCATATGAAGGTTCCCAGGCTAGGGGTCAAATTGGAGCTACAGCTGCCAGCCTACACCACAGCCACAGCAACACAGGATCCGAGCCATGTCTGCACCTACACCACAGCTCACGGCAATGCCGGATCCTTAACCCACTGAGCAAGGTCAGGGATCGAACCTGGTTCCTAGTCCGATTCGTTAACTGCTGAGCCAAGACAGGAGCTCCCCCTCTAAGGGTTTTATACTATCCAGTCTTATATTTAGGTCTTAATCCATTTTTAGTTTATTTTTGTGTTTGGTGTTAGGAAGTGTCTAATTTCATTCTTTCCATGCAGCTGTCCAGTTCTCCCAGTACCACTTATTGAAGGGACTGTAAAGGGGGTGTGACATTTAAAAATCGTATTAAAAAGGGCAAGTGCTGGGGTTGTGTGAGGTTGGGGAGGGTTGGGATTTTAAAGTCGTAGATATTGGAGCACATAGAAATGCGGGTAGGAAGGATCCAGTTGAGAGGAGGAAATGATCCTAAGATGGAAGGATGCTAGACAGGATGGGACCTCTGAGAAGGTCTCTGAGGAGGCCGTGGAAGCCCAAGTGCTGCTGGAGGAACCCTCACCGGCATTGGATACTGCTGATCCCACCTTCCTTCATAAGAACACACTCGGCCCCACACTTCTCCGGCCTCCCTCCTGTTTCACCCCATGGTCTCTGGTTTCTCTCGCCCATGCCGCCGCCGCCTCCTCCTCCTCTTGGCCAGGAAATGCTGGAGCTCTCAGGGCTTGGTTCTAGACCTTTTTTCTTCATCTATGTTTGCACCCACAGATTTAGTGGCTCCCAACCCTGATTTCTCCTCTGAGCTCCCGGCCTTTATCCCTCTCAGCAGTTCCTCTTGTCTGTCTTCAAGGCATTCCAAACACAGCCTGTTCAAGGTCAACATCACGGGCTCCCTCCACCCGTTCTCGCTCACTCCTGATCCTTTTTTGATGCTCTGTATCATGGGGAACAGTACCCCCATTTCTGCACAAGTCAGAAACCTAAAAGTCACGCCTGAAACTTGTCCCTTGTACCTCATTTCCAATCCATCACCCAATGCCTGCAAAAGCGAATCCTTTTATTTTTCTCTGTCTTCATTTTACTAAACTGGTCCATCATCTCTCACCAAGTTTACCATACTAGCCTCCAAATATCTCCTCTTGCCCTTTTTCCTTCCACCACCAGAGGGGTTTTGTTGCTGCTCTTCACACTCTCGTCCTGTTTGTTTTAGCTATCTTACTGCTCTACCAAAACCTCTCAGTTGGCTTCACAAAACGCCAGAGTCCACGGGGTCCAGTCTTATGACCCCTTTCTTGAATTCCTCAGCACGCGCGCCATATGCTCTCTCCAGACACACACACCTTTGCATTTGCGGTTTCCCCACTTGGGTTGTGATTCCCTCCTCTCCTTGGTTTAGCTGACTTTCGGTCGTGCTTCAGACCTCAGCACATACGTCATTCTCGTAGGGCAGCCTTCCTGATTCCCCAGAATAGGGCAGGTTGTCCTACCGTGTTTTGCTGTAGACGACCGGTTCTCTATCGGGGCAATTTTGCCCTTCAGGGGACATTTAGCAATGTCTTGAGAGATTTTTAATTGTCACAATGGAAGGGTAGCATGGGGTTGGATACTGGCGTCCAGTGGATACCATCCTACAATGCCCAGGGGAGCCCTCACAACAAAGAATTATCCAGCCCAAAATGTCAGCAGTGCTGAGGTTGAGAAACTCTGTTGTCAACCTCTGTTCTCTCCTCTGGAGTGCGTGTCTCAGTCATGACTGTACAGTGATGGTACACTTCTTTGACTGGTGTCTATCTCAGTTTGACTGTGAACTTCAGCTGAGAGCTGCACTTGTGGTGGTTCTTGTTCATATGGGCTTCTCCATGCCTGGCACATCCCTGCACTTGTTTGCTGGTTGCTAGGATACAGGGAAGCATCTTCCCCTTCGTTTTTGGTAGGAGCATCTTGATTCTCCTGTGGGCAACACCTTCTTGGGGATTTCACTTGGTCTTGGTGGGTGCGTCCACCGCTGTGCTGGGGCCTGTGAGCGGAGGTAGACTGATTAGACCTTCTGATTTTGAAAAGAAAGTTTCATTAATAAACCTGGAATAGGTATTGGAAGACAGCCATACTCCTTCGTTTCCATCTTGTCTCCGCTGTTTTCACAAAGAGCAGCAGAGTGGAGTAGCTGTGACAGAGAGCTGTATAGCCTACAAAGCTGAAAATACTTACAACCCGGTCACTTACAGAAATCTCCAGCCCCTGATCTAAAGTACAATTCATGGATTCGCACTGACAAATTCCTTGAAGCGGGCTGGACCTCTCTAAGCCCAGCTTACTCGCTTTTCCTTCAATTTTGTGACCTTCCCGGTAACATTCCAATGACCCTCTTCCCCCACCCCCTTTCTTGGCTCGGTTTAGCCAGAAGAGCTGTCAGATGTCACCTAAAGAGCCTTAACTATGGCAGCAACCCTACGGATGTGTGTTAAGTAGCTTAACACTGCAGAAGGTTGAATCCCGGTCCCCGCAAATATATGTCCGTGTCCTAAACCTTGGAATCTGTGACCCTGTTTGCAAAAAAAGGTCTTTGCAAATATACCTAAGTTAAGGATCTTAACTTAATCTGGGAGATCATCCTGGATTAGCTGGGTAGGCCCTAAATCCAATCACAAGTGTTCTTATAAGACACACAAAGGAGAAGGCCCTGTGAAGGCAGAGGCAGAGATGGGATTTCTTGGCAGACACGGCCCCAGGACGCTGGAGCCAGGTGAAGATGGAACAGGCAACAACGGCAACAACAAATCCCCTAGAGCCTTCGAAGGAAGCACGGAACTTTGAAGGAGGCATGGGACACCCTGATTTTGGACCTTTGGCTTCTGGAACTGTGATAAAACAAACACCATTTAAGTCCCCAGTTTGGGGTAATTTGTTATAGAAGTCATAGGAAACTAACGCAACATTCCCCAGACACTTCCTGGTGCTCTCAGGATAAGGTCCAGTCTCCTTAAATGTTTACACGGCTTTTCATGACGGGACACTGACCACCTCTTTTGAAAATCACTACCGTTGTTTTAAGTAGAATTGATTTTTTTCGGTTCCCAGCATGGTTGAGTGGGAGGTACAGAGCTTTTGGATGTATGTCACACCTCCACGCGTGTGTAGACTCCCCCGACATCAACATCCTCATTAAAACGGTAATTTAGGGGAGTTCCCGTCGTGGCACAGTGGTTAACGAATCCCACTAGGAACCATGAGGTTGCGGGTTCGATCCCTGGCATTACTCAGTGGGTTAAGGATCTGGCGTTGTCATGAGCTGTGGTGTGGCTTGCAGACACGGCTCGGATCTGGTGTTGCTATGGCTGTGGCATAGGCAGGCAGCTGTAACTCTGATTAGACCCCTGGCCTGGGAACCTCGATATGCTGTGGGTGTGGCCCTAAAAAAATGTAATTTAACACCTATAATCATACATTGACACATTATTATCTTCCAAGGTCCATAGTTTGCCTTAGGTTGACTCTTCGTGCTGTATAGTCTATAGGTTTGGACAAGTATATAATCACTTATTTAGCATCATATAGTAGTTTCACTGCCCTAAAGACCATCTGTTCTTCATTAACACATCTCTCCATCTCCCCCTAACCCCTGAGAGCTAATGATCCTTTTACTGTCTTTCTAGTTTTGCCTTTTCCTGAATGTCATATATTTGGAATCATACAATACCTATCCTTTTCATCCTGGCTTCTTACACTTAGTAATATGCTTTTAAGTCTTCTGCATGTTTTTTCCGTGGCTAGATACCTCATTTCTTTTTAGCACAAAAATATGTTCAGTTGTTTGAATGTCCCCCAGATTATTTATCTATTTATTAACTGAAGGGTACCTTGATTGCTTCCAAATTTTGGCAATTATTGATAAAGCTGCTATAAACATCTGTGTGCACAGTTGTTTTTGTTTTGTCTTTTTAGGGTCCCAACCACACACAGCATATGGAAGTTCCCAGGCTAGTGGTCGAATCAGAGCTGCAGCTGCCAGCCACAGCCACAGCCACAGCAACACAGGATCTAAGCTGCATCTGCGACCTACACAACAACTCACGGCAATGTCAGATCCTTAACCCACTGAGCGAGGCCAGGGATCAAACCCACAATCTCATGGTTCCTAGTCAGATTCATTTCCACTGCACCACAATAGGAACTCCTCCAACACACATTTCTGATAAAAAAACAAAACAAAACTTCTAGAAAATGGGTGTAGAGGAAACCTACTTAAACATAATAAAGGCCAGATATGAAAAACCCACAGCTGACATCATTCTCAATGGTGAAAAGCTGAAAGAATTCCTGCTGAGATCAGGAACAAGACAAGGATGTCTGCTCTAGCCACTGCTATTCAACATAGTTTTGGAATTTCTAGTCACAGCAATCAGAGAAGAAAAAGAAATAAAAGGAATCCAAACTGGAAAGGAAGAAGTAAGACTATCACTGTTTGCAGATGACATGACACTATACCTAGAAAATCCTGAAGATGCTACCAGAAAACTGTTAGAGCTCATCAATGAATTTGGCAAAGTTGCAGAATACAAAATTAATACACAGAAATCAATCGCATTTCTATATACTAACAATGAAATATCAGAAAGAGAAATTAGGGGAAAAAAATCCCATTTACCATCAAATCAAAAAGAACAAAATATTTAGGAATAAACCTACTTACAGAAACAAAAGACCCGTACTCTGAAAACTAAAAGAGGCTGATGAAGGAAATCAAAGATGACACAAACAGATGGAAAGACATACCATGCTCTTGAACTGGAAGAATCAATACTATCAAAATGACTATACTACCCAAGGCAATCTACAGATTCAATGCAATCCCTATCAAATTACCAAGGACATTTTTACAGAACTAGAACAAAATATTTTAAAGTTTATATGGAAGCACAAAAGACCCAGAAAAACCAAAGCCATGCTGAGAAAGAAAAATGGAGCTGGAAGAACCAGGCTCCCTTGTCTTCAGACTATACTACAAAGGTACAGTTATCAAAACAGCATGATACTGGCACAAAAACAGAAATATAGATCAGTGGAACAGGATAGAAAGCCCAGAATGAAACCCATGCACCCACAGTCAACTAATCTATGACAAAGGAGGCAAGAATATACAATATACACTTACTGAGTCCCTTCAATAAGTGGTGCTGGGAAAACTGGACAGCTACATGGGAAAGAAAGAAATTAGAACACATCCAACACTAAACACAAAAATAAACTCAAAATGGATTAAAGACCTAAATATAAGACCAGATACTATAAAACTCTTAGAGGAAAACACAGGCTGAACACTCTTTGACATAAACCACAGCTTAGAGTAATAACAATAAAAAACCACCTTCTAGAGTAATGACATAACCACCTCCTAGAGTAATGACAATAAAAAAAAAATAGATAGGACCTAATTAAACTTAAAAGTATCTGCACAGCAAAGGAAACCCTAAACAAAACGAAAAGACAACCCACAGAATGGGAGAAAATATTTGCAAATGAAGTGACTGACAATGAATTAATCTCCAAAATTTACGAACATCTCCTGCCACTCAATACCAAAAAAACAAACAACCCCATCAAAAAATGGGCAGAAGATCTAGACAATTCTCCAAAGAAGACATACAGATGGCCAAAAGACTCATGAAAAGATGTTCAACATCACTAATTATTAGAGAAATACAAATCAAAACCACTATGAGGTACCACCTTACACCAGCCAGAATGGCCATCATCACTGGAGAGGGTGTGAAGAAAAGGGAACCCTATTACACTGTTAGTGGGACTGTAAATTGGTACAACCACTGTGGAAAACAGTATGGAGATTCCTTAGAAAACTGAAAATAGAATGACCATTTGATCCAGGAATCCCACTCCTGGGTATTTATCCAGGGAAAACCGTGACTCAAAAAGATAACTACTCCAACATTCACTGCAGCACTTTATAAAATAGCTAAGACATGGAAACAACATAAATGTCCATCGACAGAGGAGTGGATAAAGAAGATGTGGTAGGTACATATACACAGTGGAATATTACTCAGCCATTAAAAGGAAAGAAACAATGGCATTTGCAGCAACATGGATGGACCTAGAAATTATCATGCTAAGTGAAGTTAGTCAGACAGTGAGACACCAACGTCATATGCTATCACTTACATGTGGAAGCTAAAAAAGGACACGATGAACTTCTTTGCAGAACAGATACTGCACTCACAGACTTTGAAAAGCTTATGTTTTCCAAAGGAGACAGGTTGGGGGGCTGGACTAGGGGTTTGAGATGGAAATGCTAAAAAATTGGGTTGTGGGGATCATTGTACAACTGTAAATGTAATAAAATTCATTGAGTTAAAAAACTAAAGAGGTAAAGAAGGAACCTGGGGAAAAAAAAGTCCAGTTTTTCTGTTTTTTTTTTTTTTTTCATAAATTGTGCCTTTGGTGTTACATCTAAAAGTCATCACCAAACTGAAGGTCATTCGGATTTTCTCTTATGTTATCATCCAGGAGTTACTGTGTTTAACATTGAGGTCTATGATCCATTTTGAGTTAATTTTTGTGAAAGGTGTAAGGTCTTTATCTAGATTAATTTTTTTGCATGTGGATGTCCAAATGTTTCAGCACCTGTTGTTAAAAACACCATCTTTTCTCCATTGTATTGCCTTTGATCTTTTGTTAAAAATCAGTTGACATGATTATGTGGCCCTATTTGCAGGTGTTGGTTTTTTTTTTTTTTTTTCCTGCCCCAAGGCATGTGGCCTTCCCAGGTCAGGGATCAGATCCGAGCCTCAGTTGCAGCCTATGCTGCAGCTATAGCTATGCCAGATCCTTAGTCTACTGTGCCAGGCCCGGGATGGATCCTGCATCCCAGTGATCCAGAGATGCCACTGATCCCATTGCACCACAGTGGGAACTCCTGTCTATTCTTTTCTGTCACCCTGTTTGCCTATTCTTATGCCAATATAACACTGTCGTGGTTGGTACAGCTTTACAGTAAGTCTCGAAGCTAGTAATGTCAGTCTTTTGACTTACTTATCTCCTTCAATATTGAGCTGCCTATTGTGGGTCTTTTCTCTCTTTCCATCAACTTCAGAGTCAGTTTGTTCATATCCACAAAGTAACTAAGGGGGATTTTGATTGAGATGCACTGAATTTCTCAATCAAGTTGAAAAGAATTGGTATCTTGGCCGTATTCGGTCTTCCAATCCACAAACTGAAATATCTCTCTGTAGTTGTTCTTTAATTTTGATTATCAGAGTTTTTAGTTTTCCTCATAGGTCATATATATTTTGTTAGTTTTGTACTAAAGCACTTTTTTTGGGTGCTAATACAAATGGTATTGTTTTTAATTTCAAAATCCACTTGTTCATTGCTGATATGTAGGAAAGCAATCGACTTTTGTATATCAACCTTGTATTCTACAATTCTGTTATAATTGCTTTTTAGTTCCAGGAGTTTTGGGTGTATTCTTTCTACATAGACAAGCATCTGCCAACAACAACAGCTTTATTTTTTCCTTCCCAATCTGTATACATTTTATGTTACGTTCTTTTGTCGTCACATTAGCTAGGACTTTCAGTACAATGCTGAAAAGCAGCGGTGAGAGGGGTTATCTTTGCCTAGTACCTGAGCTTAGCGAGAAAGCTTCAAGTTTCTCACCATTATATACGATGTTAGCTGTGTTTTGTTTCTCTTTCAGATATTCTTTGTCAAATTGAGGTAGTTACCCTCTATTCTTTATTGAAAATTTTTATCATGAGCAGGTATTGGATTTTGTTGGGTGCTTTTTCTGTATCTGTTGATATGATCTTTGATTCTTCTTTTTTAGCCTGTCGCTGTGATGGATTTTTGAATGTTGAACAGCTCTGCATACCTGAATATCTCACTTGGTCATGATTTATCATTCTTTTTATACATTGTTAGGTTTGTGGTACTAATATATTGCTAGTGATTTTTTTCATGAGAGATACGCGTCTGTGTTTTCTTTTCCTGTAATGTCTTCGTCTGGTTTGGTATTAGGGTAGTGCTGGCCTCATAGAACGAATTAGGGAGATCACCTCTGCTTCTGTCCTCTGAGAGAGGTTGTAGGGAATCGGTGTAATTTCTTCTTTCGAGGGTTAGCAGAAGTCACCAGTCAACACTCTTGAGCTTTTACTTTCTGTTCAGAAGGATATTGATTGGCTTTTGTTTTTGTTTTGTCTTTTGTGTGTTTTTTTTTTTTTTGTCTTTTTAGGGCAGCACCTGTGGCCTATGGAAGTCCAGGCTAGGAGTCCAATCGGACCTGCCAGCCTACACCACACCACAGCCACACAGAATCCTTAACCCACTGAGCGAGGCCAGGGATGGACCCTGCATCCTCATGGATGCTAGCTGGGTACATTACCACTGAGCCACAACAGGACCTCAGTAGAAAACTACTGATTGTTGATTCAATTTCTTTATAGATATATAGGCCCATTCAGATTGTCTATTTCTTCTTGAGTGTGCTTGGGCAGACTGTATCTTTCAGGGAATTTGCCTGTTTCATCTGTTATGAAATTTGTGGGCACAGAGTTGTTCTTAATATTCCTTTCTTATATTTTTAATATCCATGGAATCTGTTCTCTTTCTTTTCTGATAATAGTCATTTGTGTCTTTTTTCTTTCGTTTACTTTTTTATGATTTTTATTTTTTCCATTGTAGCTGATTTAGTGTTCTGTCAATTTCTACTGTACAGCAAAATGACCCATACACATATATATATATATATATATATATTCTTTTTCTCACATAATCCTCCACTATGTTCCATCACAAGTGACTAGATACAGTTCCCTGTGCTGTACAAGACAACCTCATTGCTTATCCACTCCAGATGCCATAGTTTGCATTTATTTACCCCAAATTCCCAGTCCATCCCGATCCCTCCCCCTCCCCCTTAGCAACCACAAGTCTGTCCTCCAAGTCCATGAGTTTTAAAAGGTTCATTTGTGCCGTATATTAGATTCCAGATATAAGTGATATCATGTGGTATTTGTCTTTCTCTTTCTGACTCACTTCACTTAGTATGAGAGTCTCTAGTTCCATCCATGTTGCTGCAAATGGCATTATTTTGTTCTTTTTATGGCTGAGTAGTATTCCATTGTGTATATATACCACATCTTCTTAATCCATTAATTTGACATTTAGATTGTTTCCATGTCTTGGCTTTTGATTGGAGCATTCAGTCCATTGACATTTAAGGTAATGATTGGTAAATATGCATTTATTGCCATTTTAAGCCTTGTTTTCCAGTTGATTCTCTGTTACCCCTTGTTCTTTTTTTGCTTGGATGATTTCATTTTATGCTTGTGTCCTTTTCTTTTTAGTTTTTATGAATGTAATGTTTGGTTTTGATTTGTGATTGCCCTGTTTTTCAAGTATGTTCCCTCCTATGTCTGCTCGCTTTAGTCTGATAGTCATATAGGCTCAAACACATTCTAAAAAAAAGTGGTTTTTTTCTTAGCCTGATTAGAGATATCTCAGTTCTCTCGATCTTTTCAAAAATCAACTTTGGTTCTGTTGATTTGCTGTACTGATTTACTGTTTTGTTTCATTGATTTCTACGCTAATTTTTTTTATATCTTATTTCTTCTTCTTACTTTGGATTTAATATGCTCTTCTTTTTCTAGTCCCTGAAGTGGATTTTAGATCTTAGATGATTGATTTTAGATCTTTCTTCTCGTCATATATCTAGTCAGTGCTAAATTTCCCTCTAAATTCTGCTTTCACTTCAAACCACAAATTCTGAAAAACTGTATTTTTTCAAATTTTAAATTTTTTCTCGAGATTTTTTTTTTCTTAGACCCATGTGTTATCTAGAAGTGTGTTGCAGGAGTTCACCGGTGTCTTAGCGCTGAAGGATTCAGCCTTGTCAGTGCTATGGCTATGGTTAGACCTCTGGCCTGGGAACTTCTACATGTTGTGGTTACAGCCAAAAAAAAAGTGTATTGTTGACGTGCCACATATTTGGGGATTTCCCAGATATATTTCTATTAATGATTTCTACTTTAATTTCACTGGAGTCTGAGAGAAGACATTGTGTGATTATTATTTTTTAAGGTCTGTTTCATGGCCCAGAATGTGGTCTGTCTTGGTGAATGTTCCATGTGATCTGGAGAAGAAGGTGTAATTTGCTTTTTTTTTCCTGCTTTTTAGGGCCGAACCTGGGGCATATGGAGGTTCACAGGCTAGGGGTCAAATCAGAGCTAGAGCTGCTGGCCACAGCCAGAGCCACAGCTACACAGGATCTGAGCTGCTTCTGCGACCTACAACACAGGTCACGGCAACTCCAGATCCTTAACCCACTGAGCAAGGCCGGGGATCGAACCCTCAACCTCATGGTTCCTAGTCGGATTCGTTAACCCCTGCGCCATGGCAGGAACTCCTCTCTTTGCTTTTTGCTTTTGGAAGTTTCCAGGTGCAAAGATTTCTTCCTCAGCTGTGTCCAATATACTGATGATCCGTCCATCAAAAGCATTCTCTTTTCTCTTGCAGGTTTTTTTTTTTTTTAATCTCCAGCATTTTCATTTTTTCTTAGAATTTCCATCTCTCTGCTTATATTATTCTTGGGTTCTTGCGTGCAGTCTACTTTTCCCCTTAAAGCCCTTAGCGTATGAATCATTTAATTAAATTCTAAGCCATTAAAATCATTAAATTCAATTAAAAAAACCGGCAAAACTCCTGATCACTCCAACCTTCCTGCCATCTCTGAGTCTGGTTCTGACGTCTGCTCTGTCTCCTTAAATCGGGCTTTTTGCCTGTGAGCATCCTTTTAACTTTCCGTTGAAAGGCGCCGGCGGGGGGAGAGGACCCGCAGGCCCTCGAGTGGGGCGGAGGTGGCGGGCGGGAGGCCTCTCTAGTCCTGGGCCAGGGCCCCGCTTTCAGTGCCCCTGGACTGTGAGCTTCGTCGTTGCTTTCTGGCCCTCTCTGCCTCCTCTGAGGGGGGTCAGGACGGCCGGAGAGGGTGGAAGTGGGCACTGCCCTCCCCGCCACGTAGTCGTGCCCGATAAAAGCCCCGCAGGTGGGGCCCCGCTCAAGCGGCTTCTCGCGAGGCCGCTCCGGCCGCGACCGAAAGCTCTGGAGGCTTTCAACATGGCGGCCGCGGCCTGCCTGCGCGCGGCCCGGAGCGCTCCTCCGACGCCGGCCGGGGGCCCGGGACGCTCCTGGAGGCAGAACCCAGGAGGGCAGGGGCTTCTCGCGTCACTGGGCCCCCCTGCAGGTCTTCGCTCTCAGAACTGTCCACGCCGAGCCTCCGCCAGCTCGTCCGGCGACGTTCAAGGTCTCCGACCTCAGCCTCAGCCACCGAGGCGCCGGACGCGCGCAGGTTTCCGCTCGTGTAAGTTGGGGTTCCCTCAGCCTGTGCGTCTCTGTCATCTGGGGGCTGGGGCGCCGCGTGCCCGGGATCTCACTCCTCTGACAGGCCCCCAGGCTACTCGGTTTCTCACTCCTGAGGAAGCGGCGGTGACTTCCAGTCCGCCTTCCGTGCCAGGCCGGAAACCCGGAGTCCCGTATTTTTCCTTTAAAAATTATTTTGGTGGAATTCCCATTGTGACTCCGCGGGTGACGGACCCAACACAGTGTCCACGAGGGTCTGCAGTGGGACCTCTCGGAGCGGGTGAAGGATGTGGCAGTGCCCGGGCGGCGGTGGAGGTCCCGAGCGCGGCTCCGGCCCCTCGTGGCTGGGGCTCAGGCCCCAAATGCAGGGGTTCGAGCCCTGGCCTGGGAACTTCTGTGTGCCGCTGGTGCTGCCCTAAAAAGGAAAAGGGAAAAAAAACTATTTTGGCACAAATTGTTCCTTTGCCTTTACGTATAAATTCATAGTCAGCTAGTACATTTCTAGAAAAATCTTTGTAGGATTTTGATTGGTATTTTACTGAATTTATGGATTAATTTTGGTGGAATTTTCTTTTTCTTTCTTTTTTTTTCTTTCTTTCCCTCCCTCCCTTCCTTTCATTCTTTCTTTCTTTCGCTTTTTAGGGCTGCACTCATGGCATATGGAGGTTCCCAGGCCAAGGAGCTACAGCTGGCGGCCTACACCACAGCTCGCGGCAATGCCGCATCCTTAACCCCTTGAGCGAGGCCAGGGATCGAATGTGCAGCCTCAGGGCTCCTAGTCATATTCGTTTCCGCTGCGCCACAAGAGGAACTCCAGAATTTTCATCTTAATCGTGTTAAAATCTCCCAAGCCAGGAGACAGGATACATCTCCACTTACTTAGGCCTTATTTCTTCAAGTGTTTGGTATTTTTCAGCATCCAGCTCTTGCACACGTTTTGTTAGATTTTAGCCTATGTGTTTCATGATTTTGCATGCCTTTGTCAACCGAACTTCAAACATTTCTGGTTCGTAATAGTTCATTGCTAGTGTATAGAAATGTAATTGATTGAATTGACCTTGTATGCTGTGACCTTGCTAAATGCATTTATTCTAGACACTTTTTTTAACTCCGTAATTTGAGTTTATTTTTTATTTATTTTGTATCACCAATCTATATGATTTTATTTCTTATTCTTACCTTGTTCCGCTGGCTGGGGCCTCTAGTATGGTACTGACTGAGCAGAGGTAGTCAAGTGAACATCTGTGTACTGTTCACCGCTAAATATGATGTTAATTGTCTGGTTTTTTGTGATTGCCTTTGAGTGCATTGAGGAATTTACTTCTAGTTCTGGTTAGTGGAAACTTTTTTTTTCTTTTACCTTTATTTTATTTTTTTTGTCTTTTTGCCTTTTTATATAGAGCCGCACCCGCGGCATATGGAGGTTCCCAGGCTAGGGGTCTAACAGGAGCTGTAGCCGCCGGCCTTCGCCACAGCCACAGCAACGCGGGATCCGAGCCACGTCTGCAACCTACACCACAGCTCACAGCAACGCCGGATCCTTAACCCACTGAGCAAGGCCAGGGATCGAACCCGCAACCTCATGGTTCCTAGTCGGATTTGTTAACCACTGAGCCACGATGGGAACGCCTATCTTTTTTTTAAATTGAGATGTTCCTATGGATTTTCTTCTTTGCTTTTTTGAATTACGTTGATCAATTCTTGAATATTAAGGCAGTTCTGCATTTCCAGGAAAATGTCCTCTACTTTTTCACAATGTATTATTCTTTGTATGTATTGACAGACTCAGTTTGCTAATAATTTGTTTACAATTTTTGTATCCCTGTTCAGGAGGGGTGGTTGACTGAAGGTTACTTTTTCTTATAATACTTCAGGTTTTGATATTGAATAATGACCTCAAAAATAAATTGGGAAGCAATTTCTTCCTTTCCATTTTCTGGAAGATTTTGTGAGAATTTGTACTATTTCTTCCTTAAATGTTTGGTGGAATTAACCACTGAACCCATCTAGGCCGACTTTTGGTTTGATCTGGGGGTTCGTGAAAGATTTTACAATGCAATTTCTATATTATATATAGGATTGTCTGGATCACCTATTGCCTCTGTAGTGAGCTTTGGAAGTTTATCTTTCAAAGAATTTGTACATTTTATCTAATTTGTTAAGTTCATAGTTAAGGTAATATTTTAAACATATCCTTTTAACATCTAAGATCTATACTGTAGGAGTTCCTGCCGTGGCGCAGTGGAAATGAATCTGACTAGGAACCATGAGGTTGTGGGTTCAATCCCTGGTCTCACTCAGTGGGTTAAGGATCCAGTGTTGCCTTGAGCTGTGGTGTAGGTCACAGACATGGCTCGGATCTGGCATTGCTGTGGCTGTGGTGTAGACCAGCTGCTGCAGCTCCGATTGGAACCCTAGCCTGGGAATCTCCATATGCCACAAGTGCGGCCCCAAAACAGCAAAAAAAAAAAAAAAAAAA
>PVHT021183544.1:2189822-2208617 GCA_004024745.2 Catagonus wagneri
GGGATCAAACCCGCATCTCCATGGATGCTAGTCGGGTTCATTAACTGCTGAGCCAGGATGGGAACTCCAACTATCAGGTGCTTTCTTAAACAGTGGACATGTCAGAGCAGGTGAACTTAACCAGATATATACAGAACACTCTCCCGACAACAACAGCCTACACATTTTTCTAGTGCACATAAGACATTTCCAAGATAGACCATATATTAGACCACAAATTAAATATCAATAGACTTTAGTTTTTTCTTCTTATGGCCACACCCACAGCATATGGAAGTTCCCTGGCTAGGGGTCAAATTGGGGCTGCAGCTGAGCTGCATCTGCGACCTATGTTGCAGCTTTCGGCAATGCCAGATCCTTAACCCATTGAGTGAGGCCAGGGATTGAACCAACATCCTCTTGGACACTGTTGTGTTCTTAACCCACTGAGCCACAACAGGAACCCCATCACAGTAGACTTTAAAAGCTAGATGTTATACAAAGTATCTTCTTCAACTGTGAGAGGACAAAGTTAGAAATCAAGAACAGGAAAACTAGAAAATTCATACATTTGTGCAAATTAACTCTCTTAAGCAAATTGATCAAAGAAGAAATAACAAAATTTTTAAGTGCTTAGTGATAAATGAAAGCAAAACAACCACAAACCAAAACTTAGGGGATGCAGCGAAAGCAGTACTAATGGGGAAATTTATACCTATAGACACTTCCATTAAAAAAACAAGGAAGATTTAAAGTTAATCTAAATTTACAACTTAAGGAACTAAAAAAGAAGAACAAACTAAACCCAAAGCCAGCAGAAGGAAGGAAACAGTAAAGATTAGAGCAGAGATAAACAAAATAGAGAATAGAAAAACAATAGAGAAAACGCATGAAACCAAATGTTAATTCTTTGGAAAAAATCAACACAGTTGATAAAACATTTAGGTACATGGGCTGATTTAAAAAGAGAGTCAAGGAGTTCCTTTGTAGCTCAGTGGTTAACGAATCCGACTAGTGAACCATGAGGGTGCGGGTTCTATCCCCAGCCTTGCACAGCGGGTTAAGGATCCGGCGTTGCCGTGAGCTGTGGTGTAGGTTGCAGACCGGCTGGGATCCCGCTTTGCTGTGGCTGTGGCAAAGGCTGGCAGCTACAGCTCCTGTTAGGCCCCTATCCTGGGAACCTCCATATGCCGCGGGTGCGGCTCTAGAAAAGGCAAAAAGGCTAAATAAATAAATAAAAATAAAAAGAGACTCAAATTGAAATTAGTATAGGGACATTACTGCCACTTCTACAGAAATAAAAAAATAAGAAAATTACTTTAAAAATTGTATGCCAACAAATTGGATAAGATAAATGAAAGGGACAGATTCCTAAAAACACCAAACCTATCAAGATAAATCATGGAGTTCCCATCGTGGTGCAGTGGAAATGAATACGACTAGGAATCGTGAGGTTGCGGGTTCCATCCCTGGCCTTGTGGAGTGGATTAAGGATCCAGCATTGCCATGAGCTGTGGTGCAGGTCGCAGATGTGGCTTGGATCCCGTGTTGCTGTGGCTGTGGCATAGGCCAGTGGCTACAGCTGCAATTAGATGCCTAGCCTGGGAACCTCCATATGCTGAGGGTGTGGCCCTAAAAAAAAAAAAAACAAAATCGTGCAGAAATAGAAAATCTGAATAGACTTATAACTAGTACAGAGGTTGAATCAGTAATCATTAATCTCCCAACAAAGAAAAGCCCTGGACCTGATGGCTTCATTGGTGAATTCTACCAAACATTAAAAAGAGAACCAGTACCAATCCTTCTCAAACTTGTCCAAAAAAAATGGAAGAATAGGGAATACTTTCTCAGTCTGTGAGGCAAGCATTTCCCTGATGCCAAAGCCAGATAGAGACACTACCAAAAAGAAAACTACACAACCGAGGTAGTACACCGTATTAAGGGAGTGCAAGGGAAAAGATCAACTTACATATGCATGATAATTAATGCAGAACAAGTATTTGACAAAGTTCGACATCCGTTTATGATTTAAAAAAATACTCACCAAACTAGGAATAGAAGGAAACTACCTCGGTACAATAAAAGCCAAGGATGAAAAATGCACAGGTAAATCATACTTAGTGGTGAAAGACAAAGATCTTCCTCTAAGAGCAGGAGCAAGACAGGGTGCCCGCCTTCGCCACTGCTGTCCAGCATAATGCTGGACATTTCAGCCACAGCATTTAGGCAAGAAAAAAGAAAGGTCTTTAGCCACAGCAATTAGGCAAGAAAAAGAAAGAAAAGGTTTTTAACCCCAGCAATTAGGCAAGAAGAAGAAATAAAAAGGCATCCAAACAGGAAAGGAAGAAGTATCATTTTCTCTGTTCCCCAGTGATATGATCTTAATTTTTTTTCTTTAAACATTTTACTAAATGAATGAATAATTGAACATTACTCAATTAGCTTCAACAATTAGGTTTCCATTATGTTTTACACAATAAACGATGCAGTGGTAAACAAACCTTTGCTCCAGAATTTTCCTTTTTTTAAAAAAATAATTATTTTTTCCATTATAGCTGTCAGTTTTCTACTGTACAGCAAAGTGACCAGTCACACATACATATATACACTCTTTTTCTCACATTATTCTCCACCATACTCCATCATAAGTGATTAGATATAGTTCCCAGTGCTATACAGCAGGGTCTAATTGCTTATCCATTCCAAAGGCAATAGTTTGCCTGATGATATGATCTGATATGTAGAAAATGCTAAAGATTACACACAGAAAACCTCTTAGAACTAATAAATAGGGAGTTCCTGTTGTGGCTCGGTGGTTAATGAACCCGACTAGCATCCAGGAGGATGTGGGTTTGATCCCTGGCCTCGCTCAGTGGGTTAAGAATCCGGCATTGCCTTGAGTTGTAGTGTAGGTCACAGACATGGCTCCGATCCCGTGTTGCTGTGGCTGCAGTGTAGGTTGGCGGCTACAGCTCTGATTCGACCCCTAGCTTGGGAACTTCATTATGCCACGGGTGCGGCCCTGAAAAGACAAAAAGATAAAAACAAAACAAAACAAAAAAACTAATAAATTCAGCAAAGTAACAGGACAAAAGTCAACACACAAAAATCAGCTGTATTGTCATATACTAAATATGGACAATCTGAAAAGGAAATTACAAAACCAATTGCATTTATAATAGCATCAAAGCATTTAGAAATTAAGGAATTTAAAGACTTGTACAATGAAAGCTCTGAAACATTGCTGAAAGATATTAAAGAAGACATCACTAAATGGAAATGAATTCCATCTTCATGAACTGGAAGACTTAATATTGTTAAGAGGTCGGTACTACCCAAATCAATCTACAGACTCAATGTAATCTCTATTAAAATCAAGAAAAAATTTTCTATTTTTTTACGGAAATAGGAAAACACACCTTAAATTCATATGGAACATCAAGGAACCCTGACTAGCCAAAGCAGTCTTGTAAAAGAAGAACAAAGCTTAGAGGACCTAACACTACCCATTTTCAAAACTTAGTACAAAGCTGCAGTAAGCAAGAGTGTTTGCTATATTAGCATATAGACAGACGCAGATACCTATGGGATAGACTAAAAGACTGGAAATAACCCGTGAATATACGGCCAAATGATTTTTGACAAGAGCATCTAGACCATTCAGCAGGGGAAAGAATAGTGTTTTTGACAAATGGTGCTGGCAAAACTGAATGTCCACATGCAAAAAAATGAAGTTAGACCCTTAACACCATATAAAAGTTAATTCAAAATAGATCAAAGACCTGATGTATATAAGAGGTAAGACCCAAAGCTGTAGAAATCTTAGAAGGAAACAGCGCAAAAGCTTCACAATGCTGGATTTGGTGATGATTACTTCGTTGTTGTTGTTGTTGTTGGCTACACCCCTGCATGTGGAAATTCTCAGACCAGGGACTGAACCCACACCGTAGCAGTGACCCAAGCCACTGCAGGAACAACGCCGGATTCTTAACCCACTTTGCCACAGGGGAACTCTGGCAGTGATTTCTTGAATATAAACTAAAGCATGGGCACAAAAGAGAAAAACTGGACTTCCTGAAAATTTTTAAATGTCGTGCATCAAAAGACAATATACACAGAGTAAAAAGGTAATCTACAAAATAGGCAAAAATATTTGCAGTAAGAAATGAATATCCAGGATATATCAAGAACCCTGGAGTTCCCGTTGTGGTTCAGTGTTAACAAACTGGACTAGCATCCACGAAGAGGTGGGTTCGATCCCTGGCCTTGCTTAGTAGGCTAAGGATCCGGCATTGCTATGAGCTGTGGTGTAGGTCACAGATGCAGCTCAGATATGGTGTTGCTGTGGCTGTGGTGTAGGCCAGCAGCTACAGCTCCAAATCGACCCCTAGCCTGGGAACCTCCATATGCCACGGGTGCAGCCCTAAAAAGACAAAAGACAAACCCCAAACTCCTAAAAACAACAACAAAAAGCCTCATTAGGTCCTACTGTATGGCACAGAGAACTATATCCAATCTCTTGGCATAGACTATGATGAAAGATAAAGAAAATGTGTTTATATATATATATGTTTTATATATATAAACATATATGCATATATATGTGTATATATATCACTGGGTCACTTTGCTGTACTGCAGAAATTTGCACATTATAAACCAACTATACTTTATAAAGTTAAGTATCAAAAAAAGGGAACTTGGGAGTTCCCGTCCTGGTGCAGCGGTTAACAAATCAGACTAGGAACCATGAGGTTGTGGGTTCAATTCCTGGCCTTGTTCTGTGGGTTAAGGATCCGGCGTTGCCGTGAGCTGTGGTGTAGGTTGCAGACGCGACTCGGATCCTCCGTTGCTGTGGCTGTGGCATAGGCCAGCGGCTACATCTCCGAATCGACCCCTAGTCTGGGAACCTCCATATGCCGCAAGTGCAGCCGTAAAAAGACAAAAGAAACAACAACAACGACAATGACGAAGGTTCTAAAGAGACCTTTCTCCAAAAAAGATAGAAAAATAGCCAATAAGTTCATAAAAAGATGCTCAGCATCACCAATCACTGGAAAAGCAAATCAAAACCGGGGTGAGGTACCACCTCACTCATTAGGACGGCAGCTGTCAAAAGAGCCCCCAATAAACAGAAAATAACAAGTATTGGCAAGTAAATGGAGAACTGGAACCCTCATGAACTGTTGATGGGAATATAAAATGCTACAGCCACTGTGGAAAACAGTATGGGAGTTACTTGAAAAATTAAAAGTAAAATTGCCATATTATTTATAATTCCACTTCTGGGAATAGACCCAAAGAGTTCTATGCAAAAGCTGGGAGAGATCTTTTTACAGCCATGTTTATAGCAGCACTGTTCACAGTTGCTGCAGTGTAGAAGCAGCCCACACATCCCTCAGTGGGTAAGTGGGTAAGTAAATATGGTCCATACATGCAGTGGAATATGCCACTCAGCCTTTAAAAGAGGGAAATTCTGAGACTTGCGACAGTGTGGATGCGCCTCCAGGACATTACGCTGAGTGAAATGAGCCAGAAGCCAAAAGATGTCGTATGATTCCACTTACATGAGTTGCTTAGTACAGTCAACCATCGTAGACACTGGAGTGGTGAGAGCCAGGGGCTGGGGACTGGGGAGGTATTGTTTAAAGGGTATAGAGTTTTGGTTTTAAAAGATAAAAAGTTACGGAGATGGGAGCACCTGTTGTGATGCAGCAGTAACGAACCCGACTAGTAACCATGAGGACGTGGGTTCGATCCCTGGCCTCACTCAGTGGGTCAGGGATCTGGTGTTGCCACAAGCTGTGGTGTAGTTCACAGAAGCAGCTTGGCTCTGGCGTGGCTGTGGCTGTTGGCGTAGGCTGGCAGCTACAGCTGTGATTCGACCCCTAGCTGGGAACTTCCATATGCTGTGGGTGTGGCCCTAAGAAACAAACAAAAAATAAGTTATGGCGATGGATGGTGGTGAGGGTTGACGACATTATGAATGTATTTAATATATTTAATACCACTGACCTTAACATTAAGTTAAAATAGTAGAAGTAGATTAGAAGGAGGAGGAAGAAGATTTTGCTCTGTGGACTCAAAACCCACCAGCTACGCCTTGTCCCCAGGAGTGCCCCATGCTGCTTTTAGAAATGCAGAGGTCTGCTTTTCTTTTCCTGAGCTCCTGTGTTAGGTATTTGGGAATATCTAACAAGTCGTCTTTCAGAACCAAGCCTTTGATTTCTTTGAAAAAATGTTGATATGATGCTTAAAAGGTTAGAATTCATGATGGTGATGATGAGTAAGGACAGAAACCTGACTGATCACAGTGGAAGGATGCTAGAGGATAAACTTACTATCTCGAGGACTAGCAAAGATGAATCAGGCATTCACCCTGCCCGTCCTATATGCACTGTACATCTGAGTGACCAAATAGTAGGTGAGAGCAAGTTTCTTTTTAAAAGAAGCATTCAAAAATAATGATAATCAAAAACCCAAATAAGTAAATAATAAAAGAAGCATTCCATAAATCAAAACTACTATGAGGTACCATCTCATACTGGCCATCATTAAAAAAAAAATCTACAAATAGTAAATGCTGGAGAGGGTGTGGAGAAAAGGGAGCCCTCCTACACTGTTGGTGGGAATGTAAATTGGCACAACCACTATGAAGAACATATGGAGGTTCCTTAAAAAACTAAAAATAGAGTTACCATATGATCCTGCAATCCCACTCCTGAGCATATATCTGGACAAAACTGTAATTCAAAAAGATAACATACCGCTAGGTTCATAGCAGCTCTGTTCATGATAGCCAAGACGTGGAAACAACTTAAATGTCCATCAGCAGAGGACTGGACAGAGAAGATGTGGTACATATACAATGAAATATTAGCCATAAAAAGAATGAAATAATGCCATTTGCAGCAACATGGATGCAACTAGAGACTATCACACTTTTAAGCAAAGTAAATCGGAGAAAGACAAATACTGTATAATATCACTTATACATGGAATCTAAAACGTGACACAAATGTAGCTATCCAGGAAACAGACTCAGGGACGTAGAGAACAGACGTGTAGTTGCTGAGGGGAGGGTGCTGGGGAGGGATGGGTAGGAGGTTAAGGTTAGCAGATGTAAGCCGTTGCACAGAGGATGGATAAACAACAAGACACACAAAAGAGCACAGGGAGCTGTATTCAGTGTCCTGTGATGAACCATCATGGAAAAGAAGATTTTAAAAAAGTTGTCTCAAGGAATCTTTTTTTTTTTTTTTTTTTTGCTTTTTAAGGCGGTACCCATGGCACATGGAAGTTCCCAGGCTAGGAGTTGAATCAGAACTGCAGCTGCTGGCTGGCCTACATCACAGCCACGGCAACGCAGGATCCGAGCCACATCTGCGACCTACACCACAGCTCATGGCAGTGCTGGATCCTTAACCCACTGACAAGGGCAGGGATTGAACCCATATCCTCATGGATACTGCTTGGGTTCCTTACTGCTGAGGCACAAGTGGAACCCCAAGAAATCTTGTTTTTGGATCCTTATTTGTTTGCTGTTTTTTGGAGCAGTTCCCCGCAACACTGAGTGGAAGGTACTCCCCGCCCCCGCCCCCCGTTTAGCCTCGGTCAGTATCCCCCGGCAGAGTGGTACATTTGTTAGAGTGGCACCTACATCACTGAAAAATCACAGCCACCCAGGGTCCACAGCTTACCTTAAAGTTCACTCTTGGTGTTGCATGTTCTGTGGGTTTGGGAGAAGGTGTAATGATGTATATCCGTAATTACGGTAACACACAGAGTAGTTTCACTGCCCTGAAAACTCTGCCCTCCAATCTTCTTGTTGAGCCCCCCATCCCCTCCCCGCCAACCGCTGATCTTTTTGCTGGCTGCATAGTTGGCCTTTCTCAGAATGACACAAAATTGGAATCCTACAGTATGCGGCCTTTTCAGACTGGTCCTTTTCACTCAGTAATATGCATTAAATCTGCTCCATGTCTTTTCACGGCAGATGGCTCTTTCTGTTTAGCATTAATATTATTACCCTGTCTGGATGCACTCTGTTTATTCACATATTTACCTACTGGAAAACATCTTGGTTGCTTCCAACATTTGTTATTCGGGTATAAAGAGGCTCTAAACACCTGTGTGCAGGTTTTGGGATGAACATGAGCTCCCAGCTCCTTCGGGTAAATACCAAGGAGTGTGACTGCTCTGTTGTATGTTGAGAGTGTGTTTGGTTTTGGAAGAAAACGCCAAAGTGCCTTCCAAAGTGGCTATACTGTTTTGCATTCCTTCCAGCACTGACAAGATGCTCACAGCCTCACCGGCATGCGGTGTTGTCAGCATTCTCCCCGTTCTGATAGTTGTGTCAGGGTGTTGTATTTCGCTGATGACAGGAGATAGGGAGCATTTTGCATATACTTACTTGCCATCTGTAAATCTTCTTTGCTGAGCTGTCTGTTAAGGTCTTTGCTCCACATTTTAATCATTTTGGAGGTTTTTTTTCTGATGGTTGAGCTCTAAGAGTCCCTGTGTGTATTTCTGATAACAGTTCATTATCAGATGATCTTTCGCAAATATTTTTCCCCATTCTGTGTCCTGTTCTCTCATTCTAGTGACACTATCTTTTACAGAATAGAAATTTTTTATTTTTAATGAAGTCCAGCTTATCGATTATTTCTTTCATGGAGTATGTCTTTGGTGCTTTATCTAAAAAGGCATCACCGTATCCAAGGTCACCTTGGTTTTCTCCTGTGTCATCTCCTAGGAATTTTATGGTTTTGGTTTTACATTGAGGTCTGTTGATTCCCTGTGAGTTACATCTGTGGAGGGTTTAAAGTCTGTGTCTAGACTCACGTTTCTGCATGTGGATGTCCAGTTGTTCCAGCACCACTTAGGGAAGAGACTGTCTTTTTTTTACTGTATTCCCTTTGTTCCTTTGTCAAAGATCCATCGACTATATGCATGTGAGTCTGTTTCTAAGCCATGTTGTCCAATGATCTGTTATTGCCAATACCACCCTCTCTTGGTTACTGTAGCTTCCTCGTAAGTCTTAATGTTGGGTAGCAAGCATCGGTCTTCCAGCTGTGTTCTTCTCCTTTAATATCATGTTGGCTATGCTGGGTCTTTTGCCTCTTCATAAACGTTTTAGAATCACTTTGTTGAGAGAGAGTCTAAATTTTGTATTTGTTTTTATTATCTACAAAATAATCACTAAAGTTTTGCTTGGGATTGCAATGAATGCAGATCGAGTTGGGAGAAACAGGTGATCTAACAATATTGAGTCTTCCCATCCATGGATGTGGAATCTCTCTCCATTTATTTAATTCTTTGATTTTGATTGCCAGAGCTCTGTAGTTTCCCCATACAGATTTTTCTGTTGTATTTTAGATTTACACCTAAATATTTCATTTCAGAGGTGATAGTGTAATTGGTATTTTAAAAATAAGATTCCACTTGTTCATTGCTGGTATATAGGAAAGCAGTTTACTTTTGCCTTTAAAAATTGTATCCAGCAAACTTTTTTTTTTTTTTTAGGGCTGCATCTGCAGCATATGGAAGTTTTCAGGCTGGGGGTTGAATTGGAGCTTCAGCTGCAGGCCTACACCACAGCCACAGCAACACCGGATCCTTAATCCACTGAGCAAGGCCAGGGATCAAACCCCTGTCCTCATGGATGCTAGCTGGGCTCATTACCGCTGAGCCACAATGGGAACTCCCCAGCAAACTTGTTATAATTGCTTACTAGCTCTAGGGAGTTTTTTGGTCAGTTCTTTTGGATTTCCTACATAGACTAGTATGTCATCTGCAAACAGAGACATTTTTATGTCTTCTTTCCCAATCTGTTTACCTTTTGGTTTCCTTTTCTGGTCTTAATGCATTATCTGGAAATTCCAGTACAAGGCCGAGAAGTAGTAACGAGAGGAGACTTCCTTCCCTTGAACCTGAACTTTTGAATGTCTACCATTAAGCATGATGTCAGCTGTGGGTTTTTAAGATGTTCTTTATAAGGCTGAGGAAGTTTCTTTCTATTCCTAGAAAGGAAAAGGTGTTGGATTTTGACTAATGCTTTTTCTGCGTCAGATCATGTGATTTTTCTTTTCTAGCCTGTTGATATGATTGATCACTCTAGTTGATTTTTGAATGATGAACCAGACTTCCCTATGAGAAATCCCACTGGTCATTTTCTTATACATCACTGGTTTTTTTTTTTTTTTTTTTTTGGTCTTTTTAGGGCTCCACCCATGGCATGTGGAAGTTCCCAGGCTAGGGGTTGAATCAGAGCTATAGCTGCAACCTACACCACAGCCGCAGCAATACCACATCCAAGACCTATACCGCAGCTGAGACCTACACCACAGCTCACAGCAACACTGGATCCTTAACCCACTGAGCGAGGCCAGGGATCGAACCCACATCCTTGTGGATACTAGTTGGGTTTGTTACCACTAAGCCACAAGGGAACTCCCTACACATCATTGGAATTGATGTGCTGCTATTTTGTTGAAGATTTTTGCATCTGTGTTCATGAGAGATATGGGTCTGTAGTTTTCTTTTCTCTTAATGTCTGTCTGGTCTGGTATTAGGGTAATGCTGGCCTCATAGAATGAATTGGGAAGATTCCCTCTGCTTCTATCCTCTGAGAGAGGTTGTAGAGAATCATTGTAACTTCTTCCTTGAAGGTTTAGCAGAATTTACCAGTGAACCCTGCTCATGCTGCTGTTTTCTGTTTTGGAAGACAGTTAATTATTATTTGAATTTCTTTAATATATATGTAGACTCATTCAGATTGTCTGTTTCTTCTTGTGTGAGTTTTGGTGGATCGTATCTTTCCGGGAATTGCTCCATTTCATCATTATCAAAAAGTTAATACTGGGATTCCCCTTGTGGCTCAGTAGGTTAAGAATCTGGCATTGTCACTGCTCTGGCTTGGGTTTGACCCTTGGTCTGATAACTTCTTATTATTCTTCCTTCCTTCCTCTGTTTCTTTCTTTTCTTTCTTTCTCTTTTTTAGGGCCGCACCTGTGGCATATGGAAGTTCCCAGGCTAGAGGTCTAATTGGAGCTACAGCTTCCAGACTACACCACAGCCATGCAGGATCAAAGCCAAGTCTGCGACTTCCACCGCAGCTCACGGCAATGCCAGATCCCTGGCCCACTAAGTGAGGTCAGGGATTGAACCCTCATCCTCATGGATACTGTCAGATTTCTTTCTGCTGTGCCACAACTGGAACTTGCTCTGGAAACTTCTGCGTGCCATGAGAGTGGCCAAAAAAAGTTAATACTATTCTTTGGTTATTATTTTACTATCTATAGGATTTATAGTGAAGTCCTTGTTGGTGTTATGGAACTTTTCAAAGAACCAGCATTGGTTTCATGATTTTCCCTACTTATTTCCTATTTTTAATTTTATTTATTATTCATAACGTTTTTATATTCTTCTATTCACTTTAATTTCCTTTTCTTTTTCTAGTTTCCCGATGTGAAGGATACGATGATTAATTTCAGCTCTTTCCTCTTTTCTAATATATGCCTTCAGTGTCGTAAATTCCCCTCTGAGCGCTGCTTTTGGGGCACCCCATAAATTTTGATACATTTCATTTTTTCATTTTCATGTATTTCAAAATATTTTGAAATTTCTACTGAGATTTTTTTTCTTGGTCCCAGGCATTACTTAGAAGTGTCTTGTTGAGTTACTGGGATTTTCCTGTTAGCTTTCTATTGATTCGATTGAATTCTCGTTTAACTCCATTGTGTTTGCGGGAAGACATTGTATGATTTCTATGCTCTTCAGATTTGGGAAGGTGTGTTTTATGGCCCAGAAAGTGGTCTGAGTGAATGTTCCATGTGAGATTAAGAAGAATTTACTGTTGTTAAATGACATTGTCTCTTACAGATGTCAGTTACATCTAGTTGACTGATGGTATTAAGTTCGGCCGGGTCCTTTCTGGTTTTCTCCTGGCTAGATCTGTTCGTTTCTGACAGAGGGCATTGACGTTTCCAACCCTTACGGTGAATTTATCCATTTCTCTTTGCAGTTCTATTAGTTTTTGCCTCACATAATTCGACACCTTGGTTGGGTGCATATACATTGTGTTGTTATGTCTTTTTGGAGAATTGGCCCCTTAATCATTATCTAAAGCCCTTTTTTATCCCTGGTAATATCCTTTGGTCTGTTCTGTCTGAAGTTAATATAGCTACTCTGATTTTCTTTTGATTAGTGTTAGCATGGTCTGTTTTCCTCCATCCATTAACAGCTGACCCTTGAACAGCTTGTGTACAGGGAGTGCTAACCCCTGTGCAGTCAAAAATCCACATACAACTTTAAAGTTGTTGGCTCTCCATGTCCTTGGTTCCACATCCATGAATTCAACCAGCCCTGGATCATGGAATACCACTGACATATTTAGTGATAGAAATCTGTAAATAAGTGGACCTATTCAGTTGAAACCCATGTTGTTCAAGGGTCAACTGTACTTTTAATCTATATGTGTCTTTATATTTAAAAATGTTCTCTTGTAGACAACATGTACCTTTAAAAAATTTTTTTATTATAGTTGATCAACAATGTAACCAACTGTTGGAATTCCCATCATGGCACAGAGGAAACGAATCCGATTAGGAACCAAGAGTTGGCGGGTTTGATCACTGGCCTTGCTCAGTGGGTTAAGGATCCGGCATTGCCGTGAGCTGCGGTGTAGGTCGCAGACGTGGCTTGGATCTGGCGTTGCTGTGGCTGTGGTGTAGGCCGGTGGCTACAGCTCCGATTAGACCCCTAACCTGGGAATCTCCATAGGCTGCAGTGCAGCCCTAGAAAAGGCAAAAAGACAAAAACAAAACAAAACAAAAGCAATGTAACCAACTGTCAATTTCTGTCTTATACCTTTTTTTCAATCCACTCTGACATTATCTGTTTTTTAATTGGTACGTTTAGACCTTTGACACTCAAAGGGGTCATTGATGTAGCTGGTTAATACCCTGCTGTAAACCTAATGTTTTCTATTTGTTGCCCTTGTTTTTTATTCCTATTTTTTTGTCTCTTTTTCTGTCCTTTGTCAGTTCACCTGAGCATTTAAATGATTCCATTTTCTCCTTTTTTTTTCCCTTTTTAGGGCCACACCCGTGGCATGTGGAAGTTCCCAAGGTAGGGGTCCAATCAGAGCTACAGCTGCCGGCCTACACCACAGCCGCAGCAACGCCAGATCTGAGCTGTGTCTTCGACCTACACCACAGCTCAGGGCGACGCTGGATCCTTAACCCACTGAGCGAGGCCAGGGATCGAACCTGCATCCTCATGGTTCCTAGTCAACTTCCCATGAAGGAAACTCCCCATTTTCTCTTTTTTCTTACAATATCAGTTGTACTTTTTCCTCACTGTTTTTGGTAGTTGTCCTAGAATTTGCAATATGCAGTTACAGCCAATCTACATTCATTTTAAATAACATTATGCCAGTTCACAGGTAGTGTGAATATGTTATAATAGGAAACTATTCTTAATTTCTTCCTATTCCTTATATTACAGTTATCATTAATTTATATATAATCATATATATATATTTAGCATACATAATCAGATATATTATTACTATGATTATTTTGAACAAAGTATTATCAGATTAAGAACATGAAAAATAAGTTTTTATCTTCACTATTTCTACTTCAGTGCTCTTTTTTACTTTCCATAGGTCTGTGTTTTGACCTGTATTATTTTCCTTCTCTTTAAAAACTTCTTTTAACCTTTCTTGCAAGACAAGACTACTGGCAACAAATTTCCTTAACTTTCATTTTTCTGAGAAGATTTTTATTTCTTCTTAATTTATTTCTTCTTAATTTGTTTTTGTCCAGGATTCTTTTTTTTTAATTTAATTTAATTTTTTATTTTACATTGGAAAATAGTTGATGTATAATGTTTTATTAGCTTTGAGTATACAGCAAAAAAAATGATTGTTATTATTTCTCCTTAATTTTTGTTTTGGTCTTTTTAGTGCTGCACCCATGGCATATGGAAGTTCCTAGGGTAGGGGTCTAATCGGAGCTGTTGCCTCTGGCCTACACCACAGCTCACGGTAATGCCGATCCTTAACCCACTGAACAAGGCCAGGGATCAAACCCTCAACCTCATGGTTCCTAGTTGGATTCATTTCTGCTGCCACAACGGGAACTCCTTCTCCTAATTTTTGAAGGATAACTCAACAAGATAAAGAAGGATGACTTCACTGGATAAAGAAACGTTGGCTGGTGGGGATTTTTCTCCTAATACTCTACATAGTTCATTCCATCCTCCTCTTGCTTCTGTGATTTCCAAGCAGAAATCAGGCATAACTCCTACCTTTGTTCTCCTACAGGTAAGGTGGGTTTTTCCTCCCTCTGGCTTTTTTTTCAGACTTCTGTCTTCTGAAAGTGATATACCTTAGGGTAGATTTTTGTTGTTGTTGTTGTTGTTTTTGGTGTTAGGGGGTGGGTTTGGCCTTTATCCTAATTGCTGTTCTGAGCTTTCTGGATGGGTAATTTGCATATGACATCAGTTTGGGGAAATTCTGGAAATGATTGTTTCAAACATTTCTCTGTTCTTTTCTTTCTTTCTTCGCCTCATGATACTCCCATTATTCATGTTACACCTTTTGTAACTGACCCACAATCCCTGGATCTTCTGCTCTTTGTTTTGTTTTTTTGTTCAGTGTTTGTCCTCTTGGCTTTTCGGTTTTTGAGGATTCTGCTGAGACGTTCTACAGCTCAGAGGTTCTTCCTAAGCCAGGTCCAGTCTTCCCATAAGCCCATCTTCATTTCCATTACAGTTTTTTGTGGTTTTTTGGTGTCTTTTTAAAAATTTTTATTATTATTATCTTTTTTTCCTGCTTTTTATGGCCACACCTGTGGCATATGGAAGTTCCCAGGCTAGGGGTTGAATCAGAGCTGTAGATGCTTGCCTGCACCACAGCCACAGCAAGGTGAAATCTGAGCCATGCCTGCAAACTCATGGCAATGCCAGATCCTTAACCGGCTGAGTGGGACCAGGAATCAAACCCACATCTTCATGGATACTAGTTGCATTCCCCATTTGAGCCACAATGGGATCTCTCTTTTTTAATTTTTTTCATCTTTAGCATTTCTTTCTGGTTCTTTGTTAGGATTTCCAGCTCTGCTCACTGCTCATCTGTTCTTGCCTGCTGCCTACTTTATTCGTTAGGGCTCTTGGTCTGTGTTTTTAATTGTCTTACATTTCTGGTCTGATGACACCAACATCCCTGCCTGGCTGGTCCTCATGCTTGTTCTGTCTCCTCTGATTGTTTTGTTCTTGTTTTTTCCCTCTTTTGGCTGCCCCCTGGCATATGGAGTTCCCAGCTCGGGATCAGATCCTAGCCATAGTTGCCACCTAAGCCACAGCAACGTTGGATCCTTAGCCCACTGTGCCAGGCTGGGGATCAAACCTGCGTCCCAGTGCTCCCCAAATACCACTGATCCCGTTGTGCCACGGCAGGAGCTCTAATACAGATTGTTACTTTTGCCTTGTAGCCTTTGCTTGGTGGGTAGACATGATGGTCTGGGTGAAAAGAGCTGGTGGAAACGGTCGTTAGGAACGAGGTGGCGTGGGAGCGGGTGGGGGAGGATCCCATGCCCTGTGACCGGGGCTCAGTCCTCGGTGAGCCGGTGTCTCTGGCCTGTGGACTTTCCTAGTTTCTCTTCTCCACACTTAAGTAGAGCAGAAGGGCCAGCATGGGCTCCAGCTGGGTGCTTCCTTTCGCCAGTTCCTCTGGGGGCAGGCCTAGTTAAGGAGAATGGTGGCTCTGACTATTTGAAGTGGTTCCTTCCCCATCTCCTTACTGGAAGCTGAGGGAATTTTTCTCAGATACTTACTGTGGGAATGATGGTGAGCGCTGGGTAAACCTCACAGAACCTGGGGGCCCCTGTGACTGGGGCCTGAGGGTGCAGAGTCTTCCACATGGAGCCTCCCGGCGTCCGTCAGTCACAGCTCAGGTCTCTGACCTCCGCGCTGGTCCCGGGGGTCTTCACCTGAGTCTTGCTCTGATGAGAAGTGACTCCCGGAGTTTGCTTCTCAGCCTTTCCAATCTTAAGGTGTGCTGTTGTATAACCTATACGGGGGAGCTCCCGCCGTGGTGCAGCTTAAACGAATCTGACTAGGATCCGTGAGGACGCAGGTTTGATCCCTGGCCTCGCTCAGTGGGTTAAGGATCCGGTATTGCTGTGAGCTGTGGTGTAGGTTGCAGACGCGGCTCGGATCCCGCGTTGCTGTGGCTGTGACGAAGGCCGGCGGCTACAGCTCCTGTTAGACCCCTAGCCTGGGAACCTCCATATGCCACGAGTAGGGCCCTAGGAAAAGGCAAAAAGACAATAAATAAATAAATTAAAAAAAATTAAAATTAAAAAAAAAATCTAGGAGCTCCTGTCATGGTGCAGCAGAAGAGAATCTGACTAGGAACCATGAGGTTTCAGGTTCCAGCCCTGGCCTCGCTCACTGGGTTAAGGATCTGGCTTTGCCGTGAGCTGTGGTGTAGGTCGCAGACGTGGCTTGGATCTGGCGTTGCTGTGACTGTGGTGTAGGCTGGCAGCTATAGCTCCGATTGGACCCCTAGCCCTCAGCCTCCATATGCTGAGGATGTGGCCCTAAAAAAGCAAAAAAAAAAAAAAAATCCCAATCCATGTTTTTAAAAATTTAATAACTGAAGGAAACCATACTCAACATGTTGTAATAGCCTATAAGGGAAAAGGATCTGAAGAAAATATGTATGTATAACTAAATGACTTTGCTGCATACCTGAAACTAACACAACTATACTTTCAAAAAAAAACCCAAAAAACTAGAAAATTAAAAGTCTATACAAATCTATTTTTTTAAATATTGAATGACTGAAGGGAACTATACTCAATGTCCTTTAATAATCTATATGGGGAAAGAACCTGAAAAAATATATATATGGAACTGAATCTAACAGTTACACCTGGAACTAACACAACATTGTAAATCAACTATATTTCAAAAAACTCGTGAAAAAAATCTGTGCAAATGTATTTTTTACAAAAAATGGAATGACTGAAGATAGGCGGAAGCTGTTGAGATTAGTGCAAATGGGACACGGTGAGCTCTAATTCCTGAAGGAAGATAACAAGAATAGAGAGTTGAAAGTAAAATTTGAAGGTGTAATGACTGGTGGGTGAGGTCTGTTCCGGTCACGTGTTTAGTCTGGCAGCCGGTCTGAATCCAGACTCGGTACCAGTTGATCAGAGAAGATGTTGCAATTTACCATACGATTGTTTGGGAACAAATGAGATACCGTTAAGTATAGGAACTCACATGGTAACTGCCACATATTTAGTCCTAAATACATCCTTTTGTTTGTTTGATATTTGTTGACGTTTTCCACTTACTGTTAGACTCACCACATTTCTCATAGTCCAAAGTTACAAACTCATTGGGCCACTGGCAAATACCAGTTAAACGCATGTGCTCTCTTTAAAACGTGGACGTTGTGTCTCTGTGTTAAGGAGGAATGTGTTCAAGACTGAATTGACATGCAGATTCAAGATATGTGACTTCAGCAATACAACCGGTAATTTATAATAGTTTCATTTGGTGACGATGTAGAAAATACAGGGCAGGTTCAAGTAAATGACATCTGCTGTGTCTTTTTCTGTGATTGCACTGTTTTAATACATGTACTTGTTTAATTTTTTAAAAAGGTACCCGCAAACAACTGACACATTTTCCCAAGCACACGAACACACAAGAGGGTGCACATCAACCTACCGGCATGGCTGCCAGTGGTGGAGACGGAAATACACTACTAGGGAATAAGCAAATCAGTAAAGCAAGAGGCGCCTTGCACAGACCACTGATGGCCTGGCTGCACTTTGGGGACCATAGTCAACTCTTTTCCTGAGGTCCAATAAGGGGGAAAGGTTCCCAGCGTGTACCTCCTCCCCGGAGTCACCCAATAACGTGTGTTTCCCGGGAGGGGAGGTTTAAACATATGCAGACAAACATGAATTCTCCCCCCAACACCACACATGCATACAGCATGCCAAAGGCTACACTGCCTAGCCTGTTGCTTGTTTCTCAGTCCACTTGTTATTTTTATTTTTTGTCTTTTTAGGGCCACAGCTGTGGCATAGGGAAGTTTCCCGGCTAGGGGTCGAATCGGAGCTGTAGCTACCGGCCTACACCACAGCTCACAGCAACGCTGGATGCTTGAGCAAGGCCAGGGCTCAAATCCATGTCCTCATGAGTACTGGTCAGGTTTATTACCGCTGAGCCACTATAGGAACTCCCTCTCAGTCCCTTTTTGATGGTGAGGTTGGAGGAGCTGTGGCATGGCACAGGGCTGTCACCGTATCGGGGGGAAAAAGGCTGTTGGGAAGAGTAAGTCCATGACGCAGATTTCCACCCTGGGTCTTTCCAGAGGGCTATGAATCCCCATGAAATTCCCTTTTTGCTTAAGCTATTTCATGTTTTTTTTTGTCTTTAATTTTATTTTTTTTCTCTTAATGGATTTTATTTCAATTATAGGTGTGCATAAATCATCACAAGTCAATTTTACAGATTTTGTATCCCAAACCCCCAGTGCATCCCCCCACCCCCCCAGATTGTCTTATTTGAAAAACCAAGGTTTTCCAAAGTCTGTGGGTCATTGTCTGTTCTGTAAGAAGGTTCATTGTGTCTTTTAGTTTCCACATGTAAGCGGTATCATTGGGTGTTGCTGTCTAATTGTCTGACTGGTTTCACTTTGCATGATAATTTCTAAGTCCATCCATGTTGCTATAAATGTTGGTAATTCGTTCCTTTTAATGGCTGAGTAACATTCCATTGTGTGTA